>OX592708.1:10727500-11285000 GCA_951361185.1 Ochropacha duplaris | reverse complement strand
CCTTATTATATGTTGTCCTAGGCAAAACTAGTTTGTCCTGAAATCGGGTCTGGCCGGTAAAATATAATATATAACTAGCGGGCCCGGCAGACGTCGTCCTGCCCTGAAATTAAAACAAATCTTGGAACTCGATTCCAGCGCCACCTACCGGGTCCAATTGTATTTTAAAACCATCGAAGAACCCATTGAAGTATACACACGAAATTTCATCCAAATCCAAAAAGTCATGCTCAACGACTCAGTTTGATTCACTAAGGTTTATCAAACGAGATATAATTTTTTTCGTTTTTGTTGATTTTCTCAAAAAGTGCTTAATCAATTTCGACAAAATTAAAATGGGACCACCTCTGAAATATGATCTACCAAACAAAAAAAGAATCATCAAAATCTATTCATAATTGGCAGAGAAATCGAGTAACAAACATACAAAAAAAAAAAAAAAAAACATACAGACGAATTGAGAACCTCCTCTTTTTTTTTGAAGTCGGTTAAAAAGGATAAGTCCTGACTGATCTATCAACGCCCAACCTAAACCCTTAGACCTGAAAAGCTGATTTTTTTCCCAGGTGTTGTTTTTAAAACTTGACCGAGGAATAAGAACGGATTTTTCGAAATTCAACCTTTAAGGGGGTGAAAGAGATTAGCGAATAAATGGTGGATGAGTGATATTGAGGGCTCGGGCTCGGGGTCGGGCGCGGCGCCTCATTTACAGTGGGAGATGAATGCCAGGAGCCGGAGCACACTGCATGCCGCTCCAGATAACGTGTTTAGAACACACATTTATTATGCAACTATATGGCTATGGATACCAAGCCAAAAACCTTTTAAAAAAAAATTATGCAACTATTTTTTTTTTGTTTGCAATTATTAATAATGGCATAAGAGTTAGTGGGTAAATAATATCGGCAGAAAGTGGCGCATCCATCGTTGTGTAGCTCTGCTGCATGTGATGTGATGTAGTCGTCGTGTGCAGAGAGGCTCATCACTCAAGTGGAGCTACATTTTTTGCAGAATCTACGCAAAGTTGCGTTCGCTTTCTGTAAACGAGTTTTGTTTGGAATCACCGATATTTTTTAAGCGGCAAATCTTGACACAGCTTACTCGATGCAGCTACAAAATATCAATTTAATAAACAATATTTATTTAGTCAGTTTTGATCGTTCTACGATCATGTCCCTCTAAGGAGACTTGTCCTGATTGACTTGATTTGTATTTGTAATGCTCTCTAAAAAGACAATATTATTCTAAATTTATTTTTAAACTCTCATTTACGATAATATCAACATCAGAAACGATACTTCTAATCGAAGAGAAGGAATGTACCCTAGTCAGTCAGTCAATCAGTCAGTCAGTCAATTAGTGAAATTACCCAAAACCTGGACAATGAGGTTGTAGTGAAGCAGGATTGTTCTATATTTACCATTTACACAATGTAAATTAACAGTAGTAAAAAAGCTGCAGTAGCGGTGCTGTGGCGGTGCGGGCGGCGTCGGCGGCTTGGTGCTTTATGAACTGCCAAATCGTTGTTGTTTACTACAACATTTATCAAGTTCGCCTCATCCCGCCCCCGTCACCGCCTCGTCGTCGCCTCGTCCTCGCCTCGTCCTCACCTCGTCCAGGCCTCGTCCACGCCTCGTCCACTCTTTGCATTCCAAACTCCTTTACATTCCACTTTGTAATTCATCTTTTACCACTTTTTTCCTCCACCGCTTTCAGTTTTGTGAATATTAAAGCTACCCTAAACCATTTAGTAAAGCTTTATTAATTAGTTTACAGTTCAAAACTTTTATAGGATTATTCTTGTATTATTATACAAATTCTCTAGTTGCGAGATCAACATTCATACCTAATACATTACAAAACTAGCTGTCCCACGCGGTTTTCTCCAAATAAAAGTATCCTATGTTTTATTTACAGATATGATCTACTCGTGTGCCAAATTTCATCGAAATCCATTCAGCCGCTTTTGCGTTACTGAGGAATAACGTACATCCAAACATACAAAACACATTTATAATATGAGTGAGTAGGATATCAATTGCTACCATTTTCTAAGAATAATCTTTTTAAACGTGCCCCTAGCGTTTACGTATGAAAAGTAAATAAACACGGAGACAACACAATGACATGAATATTAGCTAATTATTTAGTGCGAGACAAACATTATTGTGAGGTGTGCAAGCGAGACAACACACATTAGAAACATGTTAATTAATTCAATACCAACTGTAAGTGTTTACTCTCTCTACCTCCATCTCCATCTCTAACAGTCGCGGAGGCTGCGGTCACACTAGCAGCGTGCACAAACTAGCGGAGCCGACTTGGAGAATCGATTAGTCTACTTCGAAAATAGCAACTCTCTGAATACTAACTACGTCACCCCCGTGTTGTATAGATTGCATGAACTCGGTAACTTTACAACTAAATTAAGCTTTTTCCGCCAACGCATCAGCTTGGCCATCCAAAGAGGAAACGCTGCCAGCCTTCTGGGAACCTTGCCGATCGGCAGCAGCGGCAGCCTCGAACAAGTTTTTTATGTATTGTAATTGTACATTTGCTTGTATATTTTGTACATTTGTTGTAAATAATAATATTTATCTACTTTATTAGTAATAATATTAAGTTAAATTCTAGAGTTCTCCGTTTTTTATCGGTACCTTGACGTGTCATATTCATTTCACACGAACGCTAGGCAATATTGAACCCACAGAATAGAGGCATACAGTCGCTAGTCGCTAGTCACTAGTCGCTAGTCGCGTGCGATGTGAACACGTCCTTGTTTAACTTGTTTTAATTGTTCACAACCTTCATTACGGCTCTCATTATACACACGACGAGTGTTGTCATCGCGCTACACTACACTAGGTGTGATGTGATGTGATGTGACGCGATGTGGATGTGGATGTGGATGTGGATGTGGATGTGGATGTGGATGTGGATGTGGATGTGGATGTGGATGTGGATGTGGATGTGGATGTGGATGTGGATGTGGATGTGGATGTGGATGTGGATGGGGATGTGGATGTGGATGTGGATGTGGATGTGGATGTGGATGTGGATGTGGATGTGGATGTGGATGTGGATGTGGATGTGGATGTGGATGTGGATGTGGATGTGGATGTGGATGTGGATGTGGATGTGGATGTGGATGTGGATGTGGATGTGGATGTGGATGTGGATGTGGATGTGGATGTGGATGTGGATGTGGATGTGGATGTGGATGTGGATGTGGATGTGGATGTGGATGTGGATGTGGATGTGGATGTGGATGTGGATGTGGATGTGGATGTGGATGTGGGTAATGACAAGCTATATTTGTATTGTTTAGAACGCGACGCGCTCTCTGTAAGGCTGCTTTTCCACCAGAGATATGCTATGCAGCTATGATGCGACGATAAAAAAGCTAAGCTACGAAAAGATGTTAAGCTATGTACCTACTACACCACTCGCGACCATCCATAGCACGCATCCAGCTTAAAAAAATGAATAGAACCCCATTTCCACCAGTGCTATGCTATGACTAATAAATATAATTGGTGGATATGTAACACATTCATATTATAAACGTAGCATAGGACATGTTTTGTGGAAAGGCAGCCTTAGCGTAGCGTACCGTAGTTGTAAATACTTCGTTAGTGTGGTGCGGTGTGGTGAGATGTGGTACGATGTGGTGCGGTGTGGTACGGTGTGGTAGGATGTGGTGCGAGCCGTGAACATTGTGTTAAGTGTCTGTGTGATTCGCGGCGCTCGTGTTTGTTTCTCTTTATGGCGAGCTAATGAGTATTCATAGCACCGAGTCGAGTGCTACGAGTCGAGTACAGTTAACTTAAACTGAACATAGCATATTCATTATTTGAGTATTATGACTTTTGACTAGTCCTCTTAGTAGTACAGTACTATATTTCTGTGTAATGCACGGCCCATTGACCAATGGTATCTCCAATGGTGGCTAGAAGGTGTGCTAGATCCGAACCCACTACGCCACGGTAATCCACGTCACTACCACTGAACTCTCATCGCATTTTATAGTAATCCATGGTTCACGAGTTTACAATAATTGTTAATGGTGTAAATAAAATGAATACTGTTGTCGGAACTTTACTGAGACGATAGTGAGAGACAAAAGAAAGCACACTCAACGTTTTATAATGTTTTTTAAAATTCAATACAATCTTTTTCTCCGTTGTTATTACGGCCGCACATATTACCAGGCAATATAAGAAAATAATTTCTCTTTACAATTCTATTTACAAATATCTCGAAAATGGTGGCACTTGTACAATAGTTATTTGTTATACAAGAGTGGAAAGTTGTTTATTAACCGCGTGCTCAATTTTGATGACCGAGCAAGCGAAGGATTCCAAAATTGAATCACGAGCGCAGCGAACGATTCAAAAATTAGAATCCTGAGCGTAAGTGAGGGAATCAAAAGAGCACGAGGTGAAAAATCTTTGCACTCGAGTGCAACACGTAATTTTTCATGCCACCTCAGCAAGGAAATGACTAAATGCAAAAAAAAAGAAATTAGCGCGCGCAAAGCAAATTTAAAAAAACGTGTTCCGAGTCTGAGTTTTTGACAAATTAAAAAATGATTCTTTAATTTAATTTGTCTTATTATATTATAATAAATTTGTATTCGTTTAAGAATAAAATTGTTAGACATTTGAAAAAAAAAGCCAATATAGTCAGATGGTCCAAAAATATTTAAAAAATGTAACCTTGCTGAGTTTCTTGCCGGTTCTTCTCAGTTGAAGGCTGACTTCCGAACCGGTGGTAACTTCTGTAATTCGACGATTTTAATTAAGGCGATTCGAATTAAAGCGATAATAGCTCAGTTGTAAGCGACGTCGGATACCGTTGTGAAGGTCATGGGTTCGAATCCTACAATGAACTTTAGCTTTCAGTGAAGGAAAAAGATCGTGAGGAAGCCATAGCACGGTGGTAGGGTACTTTGTAGTACCCGACTGGCTGGCTACCCTCTAGTTGAAAATCAGTCGCCAAGCACCTATCGGTGTGTTCCAACAGCTGCATTTGAGAGCCAGTTCCCATCTTGGCTTTGTGTGCTTACCACTTTCGGCCACATCATCCCTTACCATAGTGAGATTGTAGTCAAACACAAGCCTAACCAGAATAAATAAAAAAAAAACCTTCATATGTGCCTTCTAGGGCCTAAACTGAATAAATGGATTTGACTTTGGCTTTGGCTTTGACTTTGGCTTTGACTTTGATGTATGATAAATTCGGAACTGTGGAGGAAGAAGTAAATAGGTTTAATGATGATTTGAATTCACAAACTTAGTGCACACGATGTTCTATTTACTTTATCCTCTAGAGGATAATAATGACTTTTACACTCAGATATCGAAGAGCTAAAATACTCTTTCCGAGGTGGTGGGCTGAAAAGGTTATTGTTGTATATTTGGTAGGTGACCACCTATTTCTCTCTCCCTTATGTTAGTCGGCGTTTGTCGTAACTACTTAAATATTAAAGAGAACGTTAAATATAAAATGCTTGTAAAATCTAAAATGGAACTGGTACTTGAAGACAAGTTCATTGAAGTAATATCATACCTCGCTCTCGAGTATACAAAGTTCAAACATATTTATTTGAGTGGTAAACATTTACACATTGACATTGACTGCCACTTTTATATGACTTTGACAATTACATATAATGTATTATGTTATATTCGTATCGGTGAACCTTAGAAGTACGCCGACGGCCGACGAATACAACTTTATTATAAGTTTTCGAAACGCGCAGTCACCTTGGATATAATTATGATAAATATTTGTGTAACAACATTCAAGACGTCTAAATTACAAATAATTGTATGAATAAATGAAAACTGAAGGCTGTACTGTCGCTCGAGTAGGTATCTGTTATAAAAGTTGCTTTCAATCAATATAAAGTTGGTGCACTCACCAGTTATGTAACTTAAGACATACTAGTTTTATTTACAACAAATGTACAAAATATACATGCAAATTTACAATTACAATACATAAAAAACATCTTCGAGGCTGCCGCTGCTGCCGATCGGCAAGGTTCCCAGAAGGCTGGCAGCGTTTCCTCTTTGGATGGCCAAGCTGATGCGTTGGTGAAAAAAGCTCCCCGCCCGCCGGTCACCCGAGGCCTCGATTAATTTTTTACATAAAATATTTGCGAAACGACGAGCTTCAGACCCCCACGGACCCATGGTCTCAACCGCAAAAGGCATAAATTGATAATTTGGACCAATACAGGCGTACTTTTTGAATTTTGAATATTTTTTATGTTGTACATACGCATTTATATATTTGCAATAAGTAAGTACGCAGTGTTATTGGATTCCATAGTAGAAGCTCGTTTAGTATGGATGGGATCAGATGGTCGTGTGAGTGAGTGTATATGTGTGAAGAATGTCTGTCTGAGATATTTATTAGCACATAGCTGCGCAGAGAGCAATAGTAACTATGAAAAATGTGTGAGATTATCTCGCCGCCGAGTATTATGAGTAATAGTCTCACTCTAAACCACTAATACGAAAACCACTAGATATATATTTTAATTTCTGTGGTCGTAGGTGGTGAGCACACTAAGTCTAGCTAGGACCTGGCTCTGAAGTGCAGCTGTCAGAACACCGGCGTCACATTTTAAAGTAGAGTCTGGTACTGGTGGTAGTGTAGCCAGTGAGACGTGAGCTACAAAGTGGCCACCCATCATGGAGTGGTTTCTTTACAGGTGGCAGACATACAAACGATGATTATGCTTACGTTGTTTACTGGCTGCTCACGGCCAGCTCATGTATAATTATGTATAATGACCCGCCGCCGCAGCCGCCGCCGCCGGCCATCGTGGAGATCCTTGGGGCTTTTGTCCAGCTGTGGACGTCGTCCAGCTGACATGATGAAGGATATCAACTTACGATCAAATTACGACTAGAAGAACACATTATTTACAGGGGGTAGGTATGTTTGCGAAGGATTGATTTTTAAAGAGTTGACTTATACGAGTATGCTACTAATCACTCAAAATAGATAACTAGTAGAGTAAGTAGAAAGATAGGTACACTGTGATTACATGTTCTCATCAAAAAGCTTGCATTTGTAGCGTACTTTCAAAAGCTTTGAAGTTAAACGGACGCTGTTTAATCGCGCTATAAAATTTACTACTCAAAAGTATAAAAGAAAAATATGAATCTCGTAATATCCCACATAAAAATAACTCGTAATTGAATGTAACGGAACAGTTAATTCAATATGAGAGCTTCAAAATGAACATACAATTTTATTAAAACAATGAATGAACAATAATTGTTAATGTTCAAGTAAGCTGCGAGCTTCCGTTTCCGATATGCAGATGACCAATTAAGCCCCGTTCAATGCGGTCTGGGGGAACTGTGGGGCTTCCTCTCCCCCCAAGCAGGGATGCATTCAGTTACATGAATATAAATATTATTCTAAGATAATTAAATATATACTCATTGAAAGTACGCGACTAAACAAATATAGAATTATTTTTTCACGGATAAAATAAAAAAATATAGGATCGATGAAAGTAGATTTATTCTACCCCAAATTTAATGCCAATGCCCCAAAACGAGCATGACCTTAAAGTTAGTGAAATAATGGATGATAAAAAACAAACTACATATTTTTAATTTTCAGAACTAGGAAAACTGGCAATAACTCAGTAGAGTTATAAATTAAATGTATTCTTCGCCAGCCTTGCACATACTTAAAGGCAGCGTTACCTTGTCAGCGTTGTTTGATTTATATTTGTTATTCCATTCGTTTCAGAAATTATAAACAAATAATTGAAAATTGTTATACGATCGAACTACAAGTTACCAGAACAAATCAATTAGTATTGCGAAATAATAGAGTAATTGTTGAACTGTATCGGGTGTATGTACTCGTACCGACGCGGACAAGTAACTCGCGCCATCGCGGCCTCGGCCTGTACTCAGCTGTGACCTGTGGCTGTGACACTTGCTCACTCGTTACTTGTTGAGATATATACATCACTAGCTCTGCATGCTGTCCTCCATGGTTTCACCCGCGATCCCGTGGGATCTTATCAATTAGTATTGCGAAATAATAGAGTAATTGTTGAACTGTATCGGGTGTATGTACTCGTACCGACGCGGACAAGTAACTCGCGCCATCGCGGCCTCGGCCTGTACTCAGCTGTGACCTGTGGCTGTGACACTTGCTCACTCGTTACTTGTTGAGATATATACATCACTAGCTCTGCATGCTGTCCTCCATGGTTTCACCCGCGATCCCGTGGGATCTTATCAATTAGTATTGCGAAATAATAGAGTAATTGTTGAACTGTATCGGGTGTATGTACTCGTACCGACGCGGACAAGTAACTCGCGCCATCGCGGCCTCGGCCTGTACTCAGCTGTGACCTGTGGCTGTGACACTTGCTCACTCGTTACTTGTTGAGATATATACATCACTAGCTCTGCATGCTGTCCTCCATGGTTTCACCCGCGATCCCGTGGGATCTTATCAATTAGTATTGCGAAATAATAGAGTAATTGTTGAACTGTATCGGGTGTATGTACTCGTACCGACGCGGACAAGTAACTCGCGCCATCGCGGCCTCGGCCTGTACTCAGCTGTGACCTGTGGCTGTGACACTTGCTCACTCGTTACTTGTTGAGATATATACATCACTAGCTCTGCATGCTGTCCTCCATGGTTTCACCCGCGATCCCGTGGGATCTTATCAATTAGTATTGCGAAATAATAGAGTAATTGTTGAACTGTATCGGGTGTATGTACTCGTACCGACGCGGACAAGTAACTCGCGCCATCGCGGCCTCGGCCTGTACTCAGCTGTGACCTGTGGCTGTGACACTTGCTCACTCGTTACTTGTTGAGATATATACATCACTAGCTCTGCATGCTGTCCTCCATGGTTTCACCCGCGATCCCGTGGGATCTTATCAATTAGTATTGCGAAATAATAGAGTAATTGTTGAACTGTATCGGGTGTATGTACTCGTACCGACGCGGACAAGTAACTCGCGCCATCGCGGCCTCGGCCTGTACTCAGCTGTGACCTGTGGCTGTGACACTTGCTCACTCGTTACTTGTTGAGATATATACATCACTAGCTCTGCATGCTGTCCTCCATGGTTTCACCCGCGATCCCGTGGGATCTTATCAATTAGTATTGCGAAATAATAGAGTAATTGTTGAACTGTATCGGGTGTATGTACTCGTACCGACGCGGACAAGTAACTCGCGCCATCGCGGCCTCGGCCTGTACTCAGCTGTGACCTGTGGCTGTGACACTTGCTCACTCGTTACTTGTTGAGATATATACATCACTAGCTCTGCATGCTGTCCTCCATGGTTTCACCCGCGATCCCGTGGGATCTTATCAATTAGTATTGCGAAATAATAGAGTAATTGTTGAACTGTATCGGGTGTATGTACTCGTACCGACGCGGACAAGTAACTCGCGCCATCGCGGCCTCGGCCTGTACTCAGCTGTGACCTGTGGCTGTGACACTTGCTCACTCGTTACTTGTTGAGATATATACATCACTAGCTCTGCATGCTGTCCTCCATGGTTTCACCCGCGATCCCGTGGGATCTTATCAATTAGTATTGCGAAATAATAGAGTAATTGTTGAACTGTATCGGGTGTATGTACTCGTACCGACGCGGACAAGTAACTCGCGCCATCGCGGCCTCGGCCTGTACTCAGCTGTGACCTGTGGCTGTGACACTTGCTCACTCGTTACTTGTTGAGATATATACATCACTAGCTCTGCATGCTGTCCTCCATGGTTTCACCCGCGATCCCGTGGGATCTTATCAATTAGTATTGCAAAATAATAGAGTAATTGTTGAACTGTATCGGGTGTATGTACTCGTACCGACGCGGACAAGTAACTCGCGCCATCGCGGCCTCGGCCTGTACTCAGCTGTGACCTGTGGCTGTGACACTTGCTCACTCGTTACTTGTTGAGATATATACATCACTAGCTCTGCATGCTGTCCTCCATGGTTTCACCCGCGATCCCGTGGGATCTTATCAATTAGTATTGCGAAATAATAGAGTAATTGTTGAACTGTATCGGGTGTATGTACTCGTACCGACGCGGACAAGTAACTTGCGCCATCGCGGCCTCGGCCTGTACTCAGCTGTGACCTGTGGCTGTGACACTTGCTCACTCGTTACTTGTTGAGATATATACATCACTAGCTCTGCATGCTGTCCTCCATGGTTTCACCCGCGATCCCGTGGGATCTTATCAATTAGTATTGCGAAATAATAGAGTAATTGTTGAACTGTATCGGGTGTATGTACTCGTACCGACGCGGACAAGTAACTCGCGCCATCGCGGCCTCGGCCTGTACTCAGCTGTGACCTGTGGCTGTGACACTTGCTCACTCGTTACTTGTTGAGATATATACATCACTAGCTCTGCATGCTGTCCTCCATGGTTTCACCCGCGATCCCGTGGGATCTTATCAATTAGTATTGCGAAATAATAGAGTAATTGTTGAACTGTATCGGGTGTATGTACTCGTACCGACGCGGACAAGTAACTCGCGCCATCGCGGCCTCGGCCTGTACTCAGCTGTGACCTGTGGCTGTGACACTTGCTCACTCGTTACTTGTTGAGATATATACATCACTAGCTCTGCATGCTGTCCTCCATGGTTTCACCCGCGATCCCGTGGGATCTTATCAATTAGTATTGCAAAATAATAGAGTAATTGTTGAACTGTATCGGGTGTATGTACTCGTACCGACGCGGACAAGTAACTCGCGCCATCGCGGCCTCGGCCTGTACTCAGCTGTGACCTGTGGCTGTGACACTTGCTCACTCGTTACTTGTTGAGATATATACATCACTAGCTCTGCATGCTGTCCTCCATGGTTTCACCCGCGATCCCGTGGGATCTTATCAATTAGTATTGCGAAATAATAGAGTAATTGTTGAACTGTATCGGGTGTATGTACTCGTACCGACGCGGACAAGTAACTCGCGCCATCGCGGCCTCGGCCTGTACTCAGCTGTGACCTGTGGCTGTGACACTTGCTCACTCGTTACTTGTTGAGATATATACATCACTAGCTCTGCATGCTGTCCTCCATGGTTTCACCCGCGATCCCGTGGGATCTTATCAATTAGTATTGCGAAATAATAGAGTAATTGTTGAACTGTATCGGGTGTATGTACTCGTACCGACGCGGACAAGTAACTCGCGCCATCGCGGCCTCGGCCTGTACTCAGCTGTGACCTGTGGCTGTGACACTTGCTCACTCGTTACTTGTTGAGATATATACATCACTAGCTCTGCATGCTGTCCTCCATGGTTTCACCCGCGATCCCGTGGGATCTTATCAATTAGTATTGCGAAATAATAGAGTAATTGTTGAACTGTATCGGGTGTATGTACTCGTACCGACGCGGACAAGTAACTCGCGCCATCGCGGCCTCGGCCTGTACTCAGCTGTGACCTGTGGCTGTGACACTTGCTCACTCGTTACTTGTTGAGATATATACATCACTAGCTCTGCATGCTGTCCTCCATGGTTTCACCCGCGATCCCGTGGGATCTTATCAATTAGTATTGCGAAATAATAGAGTAATTGTTGAACTGTATCGGGTGTATGTACTCGTACCGACGCGGACAAGTAACTCGCGCCATCGCGGCCTCGGCCTGTACTCAGCTGTGACCTGTGGCTGTGACACTTGCTCACTCGTTACTTGTTGAGATATATACATCACTAGCTCTGCATGCTGTCCTCCATGGTTTCACCCGCGATCCCGTGGGATCTTATCAATTAGTATTGCGAAATAATAGAGTAATTGTTGAACTGTATCGGGTGTATGTACTCGTACCGACGCGGACAAGTAACTCGCGCCATCGCGGCCTCGGCCTGTACTCAGCTGTGACCTGTGGCTGTGACACTTGCTCACTCGTTACTTGTTGAGATATATACATCACTAGCTCTGCATGCTGTCCTCCATGGTTTCACCCGCGATCCCGTGGGATCTTATCAATTAGTATTGCGAAATAATAGAGTAATTGTTGAACTGTATCGGGTGTATGTACTCGTACCGACGCGGACAAGTAACTCGCGCCATCGCGGCCTCGGCCTGTACTCAGCTGTGACCTGTGGCTGTGACACTTGCTCACTCGTTACTTGTTGAGATATATACATCACTAGCTCTGCATGCTGTCCTCCATGGTTTCACCCGCGATCCCGTGGAATTATATCTTTTTCCGGGATAAAAATCCTATGTGCTATTCCAGACTATAATCTATCACTGTGCCAAATTTCTTGCAGATCCGTTCAGCCGTTCTGGCGTGATCCATACATGTCAATTATCTTTTGTGTTAGGTTTATATGACTGTAGCACACACATTATACTTTCATTTGTATTTTGATATGATTCCCTGGAGCGTGCTACGAAATTGAACTCAGTTGTAATTTGAAAAGTAAAGCGTACGACCCTCAAAGCTAGAATTAATTTAATGAGAATTTTTCGTAATAATGGTTCGTCAAGACTTCGTGTTAAACGTAAAAATGTACTCAGGTGTTCTGACAAATTATTGTCGTAAAATAAAATATAAATATATGTGACACCAACAACGTAGCAAGTCGTAGCATTACTGTACTCGTACCACTCAATATGTAGTTAATGTACATATACCTACTTAATAAATAAAATATAAATATATGTGACACCAACAACGTAGCAAGTCGTAGCATTACTGTACTCGTACCACTCAATATGTAGTTAATGTACATATACCTACTTAATAAATAAAATATAAATATATGTGACACCAACAACGTAGCAAGTCGTAGCATTACTGTACTCGTAGCACTCAATATGTAGTTAATGTACATATACCTACTTAATAAATAAAATATAAATATATGTGACACCAACAACGTAGCAAGTCGTAGCATTACTGTACTCGTAGCACTCAATATGTAGTTAATGTACATATACCTACTTAATAAATAAAATATAAATATATGTGACACCAACAACGTAGCAAGTCGTAGCATTACTGTACTCGTACCACTCAATATGTAGTTAATGTACATATACCTACTTAATAAATAAAATATAAATATATGTGACACCAACAACGTAGCAAGTCGTAGCATTACTGTACTCGTACCACTCAATATGTAGTTAATGTACATATACCTACTTAATAAATAAAATATAAATATATGTGACACCAACAACGTAGCAAGTCGTAGCATTACTGTACTCGTACCACTCAATATGTAGTTAATGTACATATACCTACTTAATAAATAAAATATAAATATATGTGACACCAACAACGTAGCAAGTCGTAGCATTACTGTACTCGTAGCACTCAATATGTAGTTAATGTACATATACCTACTTAATAAATAAAATATAAATATATGTGACACCAACAACGTAGCAAGTCGTAGCATTACTGTACTCGTAGCACTCAATATGTAGTTAATGTACATATACCTACTTAATAAATAAAATATAAATATATGTGACACCAACAACGTAGCAAGTCGTAGCATTACTGTACTCGTACCACTCAATATGTAGTTAATGTACATATACCTACTTAATAAATAAAATATAAATATATGTGACACCAACAACGTAGCAAGTCGTAGCATTACTGTACTCGTAGCACTCAATATGTAGTTAATGTACATATACCTACTTAATAAATAAAATATAAATATATGTGACACCAACAACGTAGCAAGTCGTAGCATTACTGTACTCGTAGCACTCAATATGTAGTTAATGTACATATACCTACTTAATAAATAAAATATAAATATATGTGACACCAACAACGTAGCAAGTCGTAGCATTACTGTACTCGTAGCACTCAATATGTAGTTAATGTACATATACCTACTTAATAAATAAAATATAAATATATGTGACACCAACAACGTAGCAAGTCGTAGCATTACTGTACTCGTAGCACTCAATATGTAGTTAATGTACATATACCTACTTAATAAATAAAATATAAATATATGTGACACCAACAACGTAGCAAGTCGTAGCATTACTGTACTCGTAGCACTCAATATGTAGTTAATGTACATATACCTACTTAATAAATAAAATATAAATATATGTGACACCAACAACGTAGCAAGTCGTAGCATTACTGTACTCGTAGCACTCAATATGTAGTTAATGTACATATACCTACTTAATAAATAAAATATAAATATATGTGACACCAACAACGTAGCAAGTCGTAGCATTACTGTACTCGTAGCACTCAATATGTAGTTAATGTACATATACCTACTTAATAAATAAAATATAAATATATGTGACACCAACAACGTAGCAAGTCGTAGCATTACTGTACTCGTAGCACTCAATATGTAGTTAATGTACATATACCTACTTAATAAATAAAATATAAATATATGTGACACCAACAACGTAGCAAGTCGTAGCATTACTGTACTCGTAGCACTCAATATGTAGTTAATGTACATATACCTACTTAATAAATAAAATATAAATATATGTGACACCAACAACGTAGCAAGTCGTAGCATTACTGTACTCGTACCACTCAATATGTAGTTAATGTACATATACCTACTTGTCAACGCACTTCAGTACCGTCGACCACAGATTGGTTGATTCAAATTACGCGCGCTTGAACGAATGAATGATTTGCCTCCGTTTTTGAATTCCACGAAAAAAGCAACCGAAATATTGTAACGTCATTACTACTACGTCATTACGACTCACTCTGCAACCGCCCTTTTTATGTATCGCATCCAATTTTGAATTTATACATAAATTATACGCATTTGTTGAAGTACAAATTAAATGTTATAATTGCCGCAAGAAAGTATTTCATTAAGCACCACCAATCTGAAACACAAAGCTGCCCAAAACGAGATCATCATCGCTCTAGTCGCCTCTTCAAACCTGAGCTCATCGACACTACTTAATGAATAAAAGTGGCCGATATTAACTCGATTACAAAATGGTCTCTATACAATCAAATATAAAATAACAAGTATACATATATATAATTACCAAGCAGTATTATGTACGCCTGGTATACCTACTACAAGTATGTTCAATTATTTTGTATTGTCTATAACCAGACTAATCTAAGAGCCTATTAAATATTGATTGTGGATTCGAACGAGACCAAAACACTGAGTGTGCGCGACATCACATCTATACGACTAACTAAAGGCCTTATTCCAGTACGAAAAAGACCGAGGCAAGACTAAAATATCATTCACAGAAATTGATTGATAAAAGTAACTAATGAAATAAGTTAGTGAAAGTAGATAGCGCGTCACTTGGAAAATAAACGACAATAATTTATTTTTAACAAGTTGTCCCCCGCTTTTTCAACCGCGTTCCCCAGGGATCTTATCCTTTCACGGAATAAAATGTGTTATTCCAAGATATGATCTACCTGTGTGCCTAGTTTCATCAAAATCCGTTCAGCCGTTTTCGCGTAAAAGAGTAACAAACATACATCCATCCAAACTTTCACATGTATAATATTAGTAAGATTAGTGAGATTGCATTGTTTTTTTTATATCTTTAAAAGTCATATCAAATAGTTTTACTTTGTGCAGTAAGTATCTTGACATCCGACAGAATAGTGTCGCTCTCAGTGGAAGAATGTGTTAACATCGGACGAGCGATAGTCGCTCGCAACTGCGAACCGATTCAGTTTATTGGTTAGTTAATCGGTTTTACCTTAGTGCTCGTTACGGTGCCACCCCCTCGCCACCGGGTACTGGACCGGGGGTTGGTGGGGAGGGGGGGAGGGGGGGATTCAATGGATCGAGATTCTAAATCGTTTGACGAGGGTCCAAGCTTCCATTTCTTATGGACACAAAATAGCTTAGTCATCTATCATAAAAGTGCCCCTCCAATAATAGTATGAAGTGTGTTAGTTGGTTCATTCTATTTTTTGAAATAAATAGTCATACCCGATAACAATTTTTACATAACTTTTTGGAACAAAGTTCTTTTACGCAGCTTGCAGTAGTATCAAAGGCGGAAATTATCACGTATGAAAAGCATTATGCCCCTCCCTTTCCCTGTCTGATATATTATCATAAAAAATAAAAAACCGGCCAAGTGCGAGTCGGACTCGCGCACGTAGGGTTCCGTAAAAACGGCAAAAAAATCACGTTTGTTGTACGCCCCCCTTACATATTTATTTTATTATTTTTCATTAAAGTAACAATGCAAGTAAGTATTGTGTGAATATTTCAAGTGCCCACCTGTTGCCATTATTGATATCGAGCAAAAAAGGGAAAAAAATTCGCGTTTGTTGTATGGGAGCCAAATAAAAAAATAAGAATAGAATAGAATAGAAAAACTTTTATTCAGCTCAATACAGGAAATTACATAAGAGATTTAATAACAACATAAGACTTATTATATGTAAGGAGCTGAAAAGGTCTCCCACTCAGCATAATGTCGCAGCCCAAGGGTAGACCTGTTGCTACGACGCTGAAATATTTAAGGGGATATTTATTTTATTTTGTTTTTAGCATTTGTTGTTATAGCGGCAACAAAAATACATAATTTGTGAAACTTCAACTGTTTAGCTATCGCGGTTCTTGAGATACAGCCTGGTAACAGACAGACGGACGGACAGACGGACAGCGAAGTCTTAGTAATAGGGTCCCGTTTTTACCCTTTGGGTACGGAACCCTAAAAATGAGAGAGAGAGAGAAAAAGTTAAATAAAAGAGGGCAGCGCTTTTTGGCGTGACAATAATACATTAATAATTAATAATCAATATAAATCTGCACATTTATCACGTTAAGGGTTGCAAAAGGTCCCCGTTATGTTTGTGCAAAAAACTGTGAAAAATCTCCTTAAATTTTAAAGATAAACCCATTAATTAGTTCTGTAATTAGAGATCATCTAATTAACTGTAATCCATATCGGAGCGATACCTCGCACGTACGCAGTTGTACGATCGCTTATCCTCTATAGAGTGGAGTGTGGAGTGTGGAGTGTGGAGTGTGGAGTGTGGAGTGTGGAGGCAGTATATAGATGATTAATACGTGGCTTAATATTTGATTGATACATTAAAGTAGCTTAGCGTTGAAATTGATTTCTTCTACAAATGTCGTGTTAATATTAGTCACCAATTAACTCAAGTAACATTATGCATTTGACGCTCAAATAATGGCAAGAAAACTTGGGATATGTCGACGTGAAGTTCAGTAAAACCAAAGTCAATACCCGTTTTGTGCATTCCAGTTGTAGCCGACCCTCATCGATACCTACCAGTACTGTATACTGTATACTGTATACTGTATACTGTATACTGTATACTGTATACTGTATACTGTATACTGTATACTAGGTACTTAGGCACTAGAGAGATCTTATGTTTACTACATTCTGGAAATAATAATGAACATGAAAAATAAAATAAGCGCAACTGGTTTCAATCCAACATTCCAGGATATAATCTATTTGTGGGCAAAGATTTATAAAGATTCCTCGCAGACCAACATCATGACACGGGTATATAAAACGATGTAGACAGTAGACAGTAGACAGTAGACAGTAGACAGTAGACAGTAGACAGACACATAACTATTCACAATGTAGGAGAGAAACATGTTCGATTTATTGTTTGAGTAAACCTGTAGCAACATGAAGCATTCGAAACGACAATTGAATATGAGTTTGTTTGGTAACTTTACAAAATAGTCTATTTTGGGTGCAAATATTAAAAACAATGCAAATATCGGTAGCGCACCGCGTCACACCGAGCCATCCCGTCTCGCTCCACCTCGCTCCACCTCGCTCCACCTCGCTCCACCTCGCCCCGCCATATCCCGCCATATCCCGCCACATCCCGCCACATCCCTTGGAATGCGGGTCTTGGAAACCCACACGATAATTGTAGAATTTCACTGTGCATATTGATGGCCGAGGATTATTAAAGTGTTCCGCGCGGTTTCACCCGCGTTCCCGAGGGATCTTATCTTTTCCCGGGATAAGAAGTATCCTATGTGCTATTCCAGACTATAATCTATCTCCATGTCGAATTTCATCCAGATCCATTCAGCCGTTCTGGCGTAAATGAGTAACAAACATGGATGTACATCCAAACTTTCCCATTTATAATATTATTAGTAGGATGATGATATTCAAATACAGTATTTTCACGTACTTAGGTATATTATGTTATCGCTGGGGAATATAATTTTTAATACCGAAATGTATTGCTTCTCGGAATGAAGAGACCCTTCCTAATAAACTAATCGAAACTTATTCATTCGAGAAACTCATACATAAACGGATGCTCGTCGGATCTGTTTTATTAAACTTTCCACCGGTCTATTTGTTTTGTACTTTTCTCGGAGATCAACACTTTTGTTGTAACTACATCTATATATTATATATAAAAAATGTCGTGTTAGTTACACTATTTATAAATCAAGAACGGCTGAACCGATTTGGCTGAAAATTTATGGGGAGGTAGCTTAGAACCAGGAATAACACTAGGAGTTAAAAATTCACCAAAAAAAAAAAAGAATAAATAAGAAAATTATTTTTGTCATACATTTAGTATAGAACGACGTTTTGACATGTCTCGAGATCGGACTGACAGATGGTTTAGTTTCACAATTGGTGGCGCTGGAATCGGGTTCTAAGTTTTATTTTCAGGGCAGGACAACGTCTGCCGGGCCCACTAGTTTTTTATAAAAACTAATATGACATAACATGAAGATTTGCGCTCATCTGTCTGTAGCAACAATATTACGAACACTTTCTGTTATATACATAATTCCACCAAAAACATTTCATGTTCATTGGCAGCCAAGACTCACAAGCATATGACGCTTTTGCTGTAAAAAAGTGATCAGATCCCAGGAAAAACCAAGCCCCTAAGCCCTGCCTTTACTAACCCTACACCTTGGATTAAAAAGTATGTCGCGGCGGTTTCATAGAACTATTGCACATCAAATTTTATTATCACAGACCATACCTGCTACAATTGGTTTATCATTAAAAATAAAACCGGCCAAGTGCGAGTCGGAATCGCGCACGAAGGGTTCCTGTTGTCATTATTGATATCGAGCAAAAAAGGAAAAAAAAACATGTTTGTTGTATGGGAGCTCCCCTTGACTATTTATTTTATTTTGTTTTTAGTATTTGTTGTTATAGCGGCAACAGAAATACATAATTTGTGTCTAGCTATCGCGGTTCTTAAGATACAGCCTGGTGACAGACAGACGGATACACGGACAGACGGACGGACAGACAGCGAAGTCTTAGTAATAGGGTCACGTTTTTACCCTTTGGGTACGGAACCCTAATAAAAAGTAGCTTTTTAAAATTCGAATGTTTTATATTAGATTTTATCAAAACGAACAACAACATATATGCTCAAAGAACTGCTCTTTTTATTTTTACGTGTTCCTCGTAGTTTTGAATTTAGCCATCGACACCCACTTCAAAAATTTACCTGTAAGTATATTAGTTTTCCAATAAATCCCTTTGAACGAGTGAAACGTTGCTCACTCGCAGAATGTGGGATGTGCGGTGCGAGGGGTGCGGCTGTGGGGGGAGGGGAAGGGGGGAAGGGTAGGGGGAGGAGGGGTGGAGGGAGAGGAAGTTGCAATAAAGTGTCTCACGAGACGCACCGCACCGCACCACAGCCAGCCAGCCAACCAGCCTGTGAACATGTCATTCAGAACTAATAACTAGAGATGCAATCTTATTCACTTTATCACTACTCCTCTTATAATCATATTTCCCTTCTTTATTATAATAACTTTAAGATGTTTTTATACTTAGCGCGAGCTTATTTATACGCGAATTGTATTCAATCTACGTATATATATAACTGTAGGTATATAGATAAAAGCTAAATACAACTCACTGATTAATCACAGAATCTCCGAAAGTATAAACTTGAAATTTGGCAGGTAAATTAATAATAGGGAGTAATCTTCTGAAATAATTGTCAGAACCGTCGGGCAAATTGTAAAAATAACGAACCGACATCACAAATAACGCAAAACAATAGTTAATAATGCATGCAGCCGTCCCGGCCCCATTCACCTCTCAGACAGACAATAGCTGGCTATCTTGAAAACCGCTTCATTTATCGACATGATCTCTCCCTTGAATCACGTCGCGACATCCGCGTCACGCGTCACGCGTCACGCCTCAGATATTGTCTCTCAGCGACATGGAGCCGGTGCGGGTTGTGACGTCACACGCCTCGCTGCTAAACCTGAATGATTGACGCAAACATTCCTACATACTTCATGTTATGTGCGAGCGTCTTTTTGCTTAGATTTCTTTGCGTTTGCCCACTACGTCACAATAGGAACTGAATGACAATACCAACATATAGACAATACCAAGATATTTAGAAATATTAGATGAGTATTATAAACTTTATTATAAATATATAAAGTAGATAATTTTGATCTTCTTAGAAAAGTTCAATGGCCTCCTCCGACTAAGACTCAGTTAAAAGCAGGCTGAATAGAACGTGCTAAAAGCTATATTTGAGAGGTATGTCGATTCTCGGATCGAGCCGGTGTTTATTGCCACAGGACTATTATGTACGCCTGAGCGCTTGAGTCGCATGTCGCCATTTTATATAAGTGTTTGTTCGCTGAATAATGTCGACGGAAACTTAAACACAACTGCCCCAGCCCAGGGGCCCTCGGGGACTACTTTTAGTCCACCGTAGGCCACGCTGCCCGTCCGACTATGCACAATTTACATTTGTGTTTGTCTTTATTTTCACAAGACAAGGCAGATTTAACGTTTCTAACAAAGTATACATAAACAGAAATAAATACAATTTAGTAATTTTGTAAATTGGGTGGCTTTTTAACAAATTGTACAAATCTCTTTGAACTTAAAATGAAATATGTTATTCCACTATGTTACTGCAGCAAAATAAAAAGTTTGCAGTGGGTACGATTCGAGATAGTTTTATGTTCCAGAAAACTATATTTTGGAAATATTAGATGTAAATCTTCTGAAATTCAATTGAGTGGTTGAAATAGTCCGCGGGAGATGCGGGATCCTAGCTAGTTTCGTTCGCTCGTTTTCATAAATTAATTTCAGTTTTCTGTATGAAAGTAGATATTACTGATATAATTATTTAAGCCCATTGTGCACCTACCTACACTACGTGTACACAGTATGTACACACCTACGTAGGTATTTGAAATTCCAAATGATCAATCGTCATTATAGCGTACGTCATACAAACTCCATAATGATGTAACTTTAACAACTTTTATCTTTCGGCAAATTCATCAATGTTCTTAATATTGGAAATGGGGTCGACGCTGCGCGCGGCACGTGACCACGCGACACGACACGACACGACACGACACGACACGACACGACACGACACGACACGACAGGACGATGCGGGGGGACGCGTCCCACGCGCGCGGTGGGTGACGCTCGTTAACGCAACTCGTGACTTGGTAACTTTACTCATAAAATGTTCTGCGGATTAAGTGACGAGCTACACTTAGTCGAACGAACGAACGAAAAAGCCGCCAATTGGTATTCGCTTCCAATTTAAATATTCGCTTATTTATTTAATGACAGCGGGATGTAAACGTCAAAGGATAAAAATAAAATTTGTTTTACTTCCCTTTGATGATTGGCCTCAATTTTAACAAAGAGCTCTGGAGCTTTTTGGCTTTACTTATAGATAAAAAAAGTTTGTGAATTTGTGCAAAATAAAACTAGGCACCTTGAATGATTACTCTCTTCAATTCTCAGAATATATACAGATGTTTTTGGCACAAGACAAGGATCAAATATACTAACGTTATTACGGTTAGCAGTAATTGCTAATGAGGCGTTTACACCTGTAGCGAGTGAGTCGACTAGCGCCAGTGGCCCGACTCGCCCCGCGCTGCCCGCACCGTGACCGGTACAACGCGCTTCACTTACTTTAATGAACCCCTAACTTGTTGTTCAACTAACACTTGTTAGTCTCCCGCTAGTCCCGCTAGTCCCGCTAGTCCCGCTAGTCCCGCTAGTCCCGCTAGTCCCGCTAGTCCCGCTAGTCCCGCTAGTCCCGCTAGTCCCGCTAGTCCCGCTAGTCCCGCTAGTCCCGCTAGTCCCGCTAGTCCCACTAGTCCCACTAGTCCCGCTAGTCTTGTAGTACTCATCACTTTAAAGACCAATGTACGAGAATTACTGCCGACCTATTTATATTGAATGTTATTCGCAAAGCTGTTGATTAAATCAGCCGACACGTAAATGTGATAGAAGCCGGTCGTTGACCCTCTGCCGCGAGTGTGAAAATGGTTCGACGTTGGTATTCAGCATCAGCATGGACCGGGACCATTCACTGGGGTCATTCACCCGAAACAAAAGAGAGGCAAATGAAATTATACCTCGAGCGGACGCGCAAATAATTGCTTTGGGGAAAAAATACGATTTACTCCTATTAATTACACCTTTTGGGTACTCGATATTTCTGCGTTACAGATATATTAACGCTTTTCCTGAAATGGTATTCAACACAGGAAAAAAATATTGAAATCTTAATATGATTATCATCACAATTTGGACTTAACTGGTTTTAATCAGCGTTAGTTGTACATTATATTCTGAATATTTCTTGTGATAACAATTAAATGTCAATAATCATTTATATGTAAAAGGTGAGAGCTATCGAACGTAATATTACAATTAACATAAACAGAAGGTCCGTCTAAACTATTCGCCTAATTAAATTGAAATGGATACATTTTCATCTCGAAATTCCACTTGGAATAAGGCTGTGAGAATATTTCCGCGCCCCCACCCCTCTCCCGCCCCCGCCCCCCCTTGCGCGCTGCGTGCCGATGTAATGAGTAGGTACTTATAAATATTTGAGCAGCTAGATTACAGCCTGAGCTATGTACGAGTACCTCCAGCTCCCGTTCCTGGAACGGGCTCATCTCTTTATGACTCCCCGCTAGTAATTTCCTGTGGGTTTGCTTGATCGGCCGCACAAAATCGCATACTTAGGTAGTGAACGGTCGATAGTTCATAGCTCAAAGCATTATTTTCATAGCTAAATATTTCTGATTGTCTACGGACGACGTGTCGTTTTGTTCATGCCACATGCGATGCTGTTAACATTTTGAATCTTATTGATATTTCTTTTTTATGTTGGAAGTATGTCATGCATGCAGGCGGTTCACTCGATGATAGTTGAATACCATCGCCTATAGATATTAACAATACCAGGGAGCTTGACAATGGGTTCACCTTGGGTACACCTTCACCATGCCTAAAAGGCAACACGTTGGTAGATTTTCAACTTGAGGTTTGTGGCCAGTCAGTCGAATATTACAAAGTACCTTACCACCGTGCTATGGTTTTTTCACGAGGTTTTCCTTCCACCGATAAATCAAGCTCATTGTAGAATTCAAATCCACGACCTATAGGACATCACGACTGAGCTATCATCGCCTTTAATTTAGAAGCAGCATATTACATTGTTGAGTAAATTCTCAACAAAGCTTCTTAGAGTTTGAAGTGAGTGCATCGTGCGTCGTGCCAGACGAGTTTACATTTTATTACGAGAGCAAAATACTCAAAATAGTTTAACTCGAATCGGAGTTCGACATGAAGGAGACGGGCGCGGCGAACTCTTTATTAAATCGCCGATTCCAACAAAACGTATCCAAGAAGAATTTTCAATTACCCTCAACTCGAGCTCGTTCTAGCGCTAATGCTTATAGTTCAGGAATAGTTCGGATCCTTAATGTCACCACTACGTCACTCTAACGTCTTCGGAGACATCAGTTAGCTCATTAGCGACTAACTCAACACACGAAAAGGACTTAGAGTCTAATATCGCACGGCTTGCTATCGGAACCGGTATTAAACGTAAAATAATGTGGTTGTGTGTAGTCCGCGGTCGCCGAGCGAGCTGAGGGGTTGCGCCACCCCCAAAATTACGATTAAGTCTGTGCTCTGTGCTCTATGGATGGAAACTGGCGTTGAATGAGTATTTACACAACTCGACGCGTTGACAATGTGGAGCGGTCCGGACTACTCCGGACACAATCCCGGACACTTATCTGTTGACGTGTACGGCGACAGCAGATTACGGAATAACCTCTTTGACTTAGTTTCATTACTCGTTTGGTCCCAGCATGTTTTAATGAACATCTCTTTGCCCTACCGAGTACGTACATAGGGCTACTGCTATCAGTTATTATAATTCCAACAGAAAGTAAAATGACTCAAAGACAATATTAAATGATGTTTCGTAACTTAATATATATGAGTAAGTAAGTATTGTGTGGTCGTATTGTATTGTATTGTATTGTATTGTATTGTATTGTATTGTATTGTATTGTATTGTATTGTATTGTATTGTATTGTATTGTATTGTATTGTATTGTATTGTATTGTATTGTATTGTATTGTATTGTATTGTATTGTATTGTATTGTATTGTATTGTATTGTATTGCATTGTATTGCATTGCATTGCATTGCATTGCATTGTATTGTATTGTATTGTATTGTATTGTATTGTATTGTATTGTATTGTATTGTATTGTATTGTATTGTATTGTATTGTATTGTATTGTATTGTATTGTATTGTATTGTATTGTATTGTATTGTATTGTATTGTATTGTATTGTATTGTATTGTATTGTATTGTATTGTATTGTATTGTATTGTATTGTATTGTATTGTATTGTATTGTATTGTATTGTATTGTATTGTATTGTATTGTATTGTATTGTATTGTATTGTATTGTATTGTATTGTATTGTATTGTATTGTATTGTATTGTATTGTATTGTATTGTATTGTATTGTAACTAAAGCTTGTAATAGCCAACTTTATTGTTATAGATATGTTTCAGTATGGTAACTCAATAAAATAACTTTTATGAGGATAGTTACAATCTTTATATAGACAATCACTTTACCGAACGAGCTTGATAAAATTATTAGTTGCCTCGGCGGTACCTGCCGAGTGCCGAGTGCCGAGTCACAGAGGCCGAGTGCCGGCCGAGCGCCGAGCGCCGAGCCTGCCACCACTAAACAGATATAAACAAGAGGCCGGCTCTCGCTCCACATACGTAGATACATTGGACGTGCACATCATCTCAGATGATCTCACACATAGTTGTACGTATTGCATGTGTGAGTCTGTAAGTAGCAGACCTTCTGGACAGAATCTGGTTAGTTCTGTAACTGTTCAATTTGATCGTAAAATGTAAAGCACGAATTCCCTATCTTTATTTCAATACTATAAAACTGTTATTGACTGTTAGATTGGTTGTGACGTAACGTTTTGGCGTCGTTATCAAATATAGCGTGGATCAGCCGACATTATATATTTTATTACAAGAAAGTATATTTTATTGGTAGGAATAGATCGCGCTTAGTTTAGTGACCTGGAACTGATATTCGTTTAGAAATAGGGGGATCTATCTCCTGATCAAGTGACACTGGGGGATGTATTCACCTGCAAGTGATATTCCTTTACGATGAGTCGGTAAGTGTGTGGAGTGTTTGTTTGTCTGTGAGTGGGTCACGTGGAAGCGGCGCACTCTATTCAACAATGTTAATGTAACACTTAAATCACAGCTGAGTAAACGTACCAAAAACTTGGCTGCTTCAGTTATTTTTAGTGCTTCAAAGGTTTCCTGATCATTTATTTTAAGTAGTTTAATATATTTTATGAATACATGATGTGTTTGTATAACATTTTTTTTTTTTAAACCGCGGGGTAGAGGCTACGTGAATATATTTACCTAAAACTGATTGAACTGTAAGACTAAGTGTCTGTTTGTATACCTGATTGTTATACTGGCACATGCCTAAGGAGGGTCATCTAATACTTCCTGATGATAAACATTTAAACAATATTCATCGTAATATACATTGAAACATAAAATACAAAGCGATGATAGCTCAGTGGTAAGTGACGTCGAATACCGCGACGAAGGTCGTGGGTTCGAATCCTACAATGAGCTTGAGCTTTCGGTGAAGGAAAAACATCGTGAGGAAACCATAGCACGGTGGTAGGGTACTTTGTAGTACCCGACTGGCTGGCTACCACCCTCAAGTTGAAAATCTGTCGCCAAAACACCTATCGGTGTGTTCCGACAGCTGCACTTGATAGCCAGTTCCCATCTAGGCTTTGTGTGCTTACCATCTTCGGCCACATCATCACTTACCATGGTGAGATTGTGGTCAAACACAAGCCTATCTAGAATAAAAAAAAAAAAAAAAAATACAAGCATAATATATGAAATAGATACTAAATGATTGAGAAACAAACTATTTGAGTGTGAGCTGCCTGTGACATTAATTATAATGATATTCCCTAATCATTGGTCACAATCATTGGTCACAATCATTGGTCACAATACGAGTAACTACATCAGTACATGTAATGACAACTTATATATTATTATACTCTAATTATACGAAACAAAAAAGTTGTACAAAGTATTTTAGATTCTATTACAAATAAGTTGAAGCAAAATCATTCGGCAAATACTTAGAGAACACTAATGACCTTTTAAAAGTCAAACTCACTCGTAACGAGTTCAAACATCATCTGTCAAACAAATCTGCAAGCTCGGCATCCACTGACGACACGATGAGGGACGACTTCTAATGACGTCACCACCATTTGAGAGGCCTCACGAGCCGCGACACGTAGAGACACGTAGAGACACGTAGAGACACCCTTAATGTGGCTACAGCCTCATAAATGTCATGCGCCATGAACTGACACGGATGCTCACAAAGTTATTTACAAATTAATTAAGTCTCATTGTAATTGTTTCTAATAAAGAACACAAATAAAACAGCGATTGTACCTAGTATAGAAACCAGATAACTTGTATTACACCCAGGCTGAGGACAAACAAACATGGTCATTCAAACAAATACCTGTCCTCACAACCTGTGGCGTGATAAGTAGCGTGTTTAACTAATCACGCCAATCAGCCCGTCAAAAGAATAAGGGACATGCAAAAAAACAAATAAAATATAAAATTTACGCCCTATACGAGTGACAGGTTCTGTTTAGACCTTCTAGGTGCGGAACCCTAAAAATGGAGACGCAGACATATTGCGACCATGATAAGGCAAGGGAGATGATGGATAGATGAGCATTCATAGATCAGTGAGCTCGCCCTCGGCTCGGCCACCCTCGGCCACCCTCGGCTGCAGCTACACCTTTACCCTGAGAGTGAGTTATGAGTAGATATATCCTGAGCGAGCCCTTACTTGCCGCTACTTCCTGCTGCCTTCAAATGTGCTGTTTCTAATACTGGTGACAAATGGTGGTGCGGTCGTTGACCCGCCTCCGGCCTTAGCCCCGAGACAGTTCAATTACTTACTCTCCATTTATAAATGGACTCTTTATTAAATTAATTTTCGAGGTACAAGCCTTTGATTAACAAGATTATATCCCGCGGGTTTTCGGACATTCTCGAAATAATAAGAAACTTCTTAAAACGGCCTTAAAAACTATCTTTTTGTAAAAATAAAATTGTATGCAAAAAGGTTTATGAAAGGAGAATAAAATGAAAAACGAATAAAACGAGAGTGGTACTGATTGCAATAATCGTCTTCTCATATTTATTTGTATGGAAAAACAAAACACCACTGACTGCTTAATGTCGGAATCTCCGAAAGTATAAATGCTACAAACTTGGGTAGGTAGATCCCTCATAGCACGTAGCGAGTAGCGAGTAGCGAGTAGCGAGTAGCGAGTAGCGAGTAGCGAGTAGCGAGTAGCGAGTAGCGAGTAGCGAGTAGCGCGTAGCGAGTAGCGAGTCGCGAGTAGACATCAGCTAAGAAACAAGAACGTGGGTAAAAGACCCATTTTGTTGCAAATTAATTAGTTTGAACGATATTACAATTTAATTCTCCCATAAAATATGCAAAGTCTTAGATGTTGGCTGATTTTCCCAATCTCCTTTGATGAATCTTTACGGACACTACGTTCTCTCTTATACATATATTATATTATTGTACATTCACATAATGAAACAATACTTGCTATGGCTTCAGCTGAAGACATTCTGCACCGATGCAATCTATTTAATCCAATCTCCTTTGATGAATCTTTACGGACACTACGTTCTCTCTTATACATATATAAGATATACAATAAGATTACAATGTTTTAAAATAGCCCATACTATAGATCAATAAAGATTTATAACCAAATCCCCATTAGTCTTAGAAATGAAGAAAAAGAACTTACATTCAAAAACAAATTAAAAGATTTCCTTACAAAAAAATGCTATTACACAATTGAAGAATTTATAAATGATAAAATACTATAGTGTCATCTCACGGTCACGCGCGCCCATGTGTTAAATACATGTCACAAATATATGAAATTCTATAGGAAATGTCAATTTATTTAATTAAAATTATATATATTAGTACTCAATAGAATAATGATTAACTATTAAAATAACCAAACTAACCAATAGAATTAATATAAAATAATAATAAATGTAAAACTACTAAAATACTAACATAAATATAGCTAACTCATATTGATGGATAAATTGCGACACCCTATCAGGGTTGACGTACCTACCTCTTAACTATTTATATAATTGTGTTTGTGTACAGTCATGCAATAAATAAAATCTGCGCGGATGCAATCTATTTTATGCTAGTAATTTGCTACAATATAAAATATTATACAATTTTAATGTATTGAAATAAAAAACGTGTTATAAAAATGAAAATCAATTCACTTGGGATGGGACATACCCCCCCCCCCCCCCCAGGTCCCAGATACATTAACTTAAGTAGATTTTTGTCTATCAAAGTTATTCGAACAATATTTTTTATGAGAAATAAATTATTTAATATTTCGTAGCACATCGTAACATTTCGTAGCACTTCGTAGCACTCTTTGCATTTACATAATTATTCAGCGCGACAAATACTCTGCGTTGTGCTACAAATATTTACCAGCAGAATATCTTTAATACTAGCTATCCCGGTTCACCCGCGTTTGCACCCGTGTTCCCGTGGGATTCTATCTTTTCCGGGATAAAAAGTTAAAAAGAAAAAAAGGCCATTAGTTTCCCTACGATGTTTTTTTTTGTTTACTCATAAAAGTATGTTAGTGTTTCTTTATAAAATAGGCTATATGAAATTGTCCAAAAAATAGTTAATATAAAAAATTTATATTTGAATGAAGAGTTTTGTTTTTTTTTTTGGCATTTTCTAGATGGCTGAATTCTGAACCGGTGGTATCTTCTGTAGCACGACCTTGATAAGTGCATAGGGCATAAACTGATTTAGAATTGATGATTAAACGAACATTGATTACCTGTAAGTGAAGTTCTATCGGAAATATAATTTGACTTTGTTTTCATTATATCGAACATACGAGTATGTAGTTACGACCTTTATTCTCTCTCACTCGACATCAGAAACGACAGAGCTATCAAATTATACGGTCATAATAATGATGCGCTTTGTAGCGAGCACAAGCATGTATGTATGGTAATCGAGAGCAATCATGCACGCGTTCTGTTTGTATTCAGCCGTAGTACCACCTGACATGATTCCAGTGAGGTCAGCAGTCAGCAGTCAGCAGTCAGCACGCGGCCGACGCGCGACGGTCACTGAATGATAAACATCAGAGGCGGTTGAACGGGAAGCAATCATCCGACTGTTTCACATTGTTTCCACTGCCGGCGGTACTGGACGCTGGCTGTTCATACGTCGCGTCGGGTTCATGTTGGAAAATTAGCTACAAGCAGATAACTTTTTATTTACAACAAATGTACAAAATATACAAGCAAATGTACAATTATAATATATAAAAAACTTCTTCGAGGCTGCCGCTGCCGCCGATCGGCAAGGTTCCCAGAAGGCTGGCAGCGTTTCCTCTTTGAATGATGTAAGTAGAATGGTGTCGTGCCCGCTCGGAGATCTTCGGCTACCCGAGCGTCTCAGGAGGCTTGCTTGGATTCTCAACACCTATTGCTTGCATACAATTTGAGTAATGTTTGGTTTGTGATGTTACTGCAACTGTAAAATTAATTAATTAAACATTTGATATTAGTATGTAATGTAAATAAGTGGTAGCTGACAGTGAATTGTATTTTATTTGCATTATATTTACGAAACAACTTCAAGCTAATATAGTTAGCACTACATAGTTAAAGAGTAAAGATTTGTTGTACTACAGATACAGATTGTAATCTGTTTTTTTTATGTAATAGGGGGCAAGAGAGCATGCGGGTCACCTGATGTTAAGTGATCCCCACCGCCCATGCATACCCGCAACACCCAAGGGGTCACAGGTACGTTGCCGGCCTTTTAAATGGGAATACGCTCTTTTTTACTCATAAATAATGTCTGCCTACTGCCTACTGCCTACTGCCTACTGCCTACTGCCTACTGCCTACTGCCTACTGCCTACTGCCTACTGCCTACTGCCTACTGCCTACTGCCTACTGCCTACTGCCTACTGCCTACTGCCTACTGCCTACTGCCTACTGCCTACTGCCTACTGCCTACTGCCTACTGCCTACTGCCTACTGCCTACTGCCTACTGCCTACTGCCTACTGCCTACTGCCTACTGCCTACTGCCTACTGCCTACTGCCTACTGCCTACTGCCTACTGCCTACTGCCTACTGCCTACTGCCTACTGCCTACTGCCTACTTAATGTAATTGAATATAACAATAGTACAAGTACGTAGCAGTAGGTATGCTTGTGTTTTAGTTTAGTGAACTTTGTCATTCAACCACTTAACGGTTGGATGGATTTTGATAAACACATAGTTGAAGTAATATGTTAATATCAAATATTAATTTATTTTATTATTTGTTTTGTTTAACTTGTGTAACCCTGTCATGGCCTTACAGCTTACAATTATTATTTGAATATTATATTATGTACATACGCTGTTGGATTACCTAATAAATAAATAGAAATAAATAATATTAAGTAGCTTTTATCTTTAAAAAGTGTGTTAAGATGGAAATGATTTCAGGAGCTCTGTTGCGGGACAAAAGCTACGAGTTATAATAAAAGTGTATATAAAAGAGTTGCGATTGTTTTCCTTCCATCGTTTTAATAATGGTTTAGAAGGAAACGGTTATTAAATGAAATGAGGAGAAAGTAATTATTTGTTGATTGTGTAGAGGTGGCGTGGCGCGGGCGTGGCGCGGGCGTGGCGATGGTGGTGCAGTGGTGTAGAGCGCTCACTTTATATTGTCGTTAAAACGCGTTTGAAGTTGAATACACAAAGATACGTCGACACAATTAATAATTTCCAATTGTTTTTGCGGGTTTTAATACCACCATAAAAATAAACTTCCTTACAGACAATTAAATCAAAAACTGTGTTCATCAATTCGCTGACACTGGTCTATAATTATAATAACTTGGAATATTCTTTACATATGGCCATTTGGACCCAAACTAAGCATGTCTGTATGTGTCAATAAACACACAAACTCATTTATTCGGTAACATTGACTCTACCACCGGTTCGGAATACACTTCAACTGAGGTAGTGTATGTAGCAACGACGCCAACTGAATTAATACATTTTGATCTCTCGATAGTTGTATCTACTCGTACGGTCGGCCAAGATAGTGGTGTACCATCCTAAGGTTGAATGCCGCTTGCATATTCATAGGTGATAGAGATTAGTTTCGCTTGCAGATCAATCTGACAACTTATAACTACTTCATTATTAGATATGCATCTCTTTCAGTGATAACTTTTTAGTTTGAACCTTGTTGTAATTTTCGATGACTAGGAAACTAAATCAAAACTGGCACACCACTTTCATGGCCGACCGTACCAGCTCTAGAGTCAGCTCTCTGTGTGAGTTAACAATTCACCTATTTAGTGTAGATGTTGGGTTTTTATTCGCCACTTCGCTTTGTTTTTATATTATTTAGTGTGAAAGTGTAAGCATCAAAAGATACAAGTGATTTTGGCATAAGTATTTTATAAACCGGAGAACGATCATGCTTCTTTTAATTCCGAAAACGCTATAATCTAATAACACCGACCCCACCTAGCGTGAGATAAGGAAAAGAAGAAGAAGGAGCTATAATCTAATAATACCGACCCCACCTAGCGTGAGATAAGGAAAAGAAGAAGAAGGAGCTATAATCTAATAATACCGACCCCACCTAGCGTGAGATAAGGAAAAGAAAAAGAAGGAGCTATAATCTAATAATACCGACCCCACCTAGCGTGAGATAAGGAAAAGAAGAAGAAGGAGCTATAATCTAATAATACCGACCCCACCTAGCGTGAGATAAGGAAAAGAAGAAGAAGGAGCTATAATCTAATAATACCGACCCCACCTAGCGTGAGATAAGGAAAAGAAGAAGAAGGAGCTATAATCTAATAATACCGACCCCACCTAGCGTGAGATAAAGAAAAGAAGAAGAAGGAGCTATAATCTAATAATACCGACCCCACCTAGCGTGAGATAAGGAAAAGAAGAAGAAGGAGCTATAATCTAATAATACCGACCCCACCTAGCGTGAGATAAGGAAAAGAAGAAGAAGGAGCTATAATCTAATAATACCGACCCCACCTAGCGTGAGATAAGGAAGAGAAGAAGAAGGAGCTATAATCTAATAATACCGACCCCACCTAGCGTGAGATAAGGAAAAGAAGAAGAAGGAGCTATAATCTAATAATACCGACCCCACCTAGCGTGAGATAAGGAAAAGAAGAAGAAGGAGCTATAATCTAATAATACCGACCCCACCTAGCGTGAGATAAGGAAAAGAAGAAGAAGGAGCTATAATCTAATAATACCGACCCCACCTAGCGTGAGATAAGGAAAAGAAGAAGAAGGAGCTATAATCTAATAATACCGACCCCACCTAGCGTGAGATAAGGAAGAGAAGAAGAAGGAGCTATAATCTAATAATACCGACCCCACCTAGCGTGAGATAAGGAAAAGAAGAAGAAGGAGCTATAATCTAATAATACCGACCCCACCTAGCGTGAGATAAGGAAAAGAAGAAGAAGGAGCTATAATCGAATGTAACTATTATCTTATATTCATTATAAGTATGATATTGTGAGGCGATGTACTAAGAAGGCTCGAAGACACGCAAAGAGCAATGAAGAGGACTATGAGAGGAGGTTCCCTATGAGATCGAATCAGAAACGACGAAATACATAGCCCGATTGCCAAACTGAATTGGCAGTGGAAGACGCGGCGTGGGCAGACCTAACACACGGTGGACCGATGATCTCATGAGGGTCCACTGGACGCAGATAGCGCAACACCGGCCATCGTGGAGATCCTTGAGAGAGGCCTTTGTCCAGCAGTGGTCGTCATCCAGCTGACATTATGACAAAATTATTGAAGGTTGTTCATTAATTAGCATAATAATGCTCCCCTAGTATATGGGTATATATTTAGTGTTACGTCTGTCTGTCTGTCTGTCTGAAGGTCGGCTCCGTTCGCGATTGGAATTTACATGACAAAGAAAACTTTACTGTTCATTTCATTTTGTATCAGTCATACATAACTATTATATAACTTAACTACCTACCACGCCACCGGTTGGGGGTTCGACTCCCATCCGGGACAGACATTTGTGTGCATGAACATGATTGTCTATTTGTCGCGAGTCGCGTTGTAGAATATCAGTTATTTGGTTTCCTTAGTACTAGCTCTGCTTAGTTTGGAATCAGATATGTAAAGCTGTGAAACTGCGGGACTGGTTTTACATTTTACACTGAAAATTATACTTTTAAATAAAAAGGTACGTTTTCTTTTTATTGTGAGTAGAAAGTAAAACTAATTTAGCTTCTACACTTATCATATTGTTGTTGAGCCATTTTGGAATCACGCAACTAGGTACTGCGCTCGCTCTCTAACTTTAATGCCAGCTTCAATTATAAAAAGTAAATTAAGTTAATAAAACTAACGACAGGGCTCGTACTTAATTAGTTGCCAACTAATTGCTTTGTAATAAGTTTGAAATAGAGCACTGTAATTACATTTTAATGTATGTTTTTAAGAGAGAATATAAGTAAATCAATTTACTAAGTAAGTTGTGCTTAGGGTGAAGAATGTCCCGGGATATTTATTTATTTAGTCACACTATTTTTTTTATTCTGGTTAAGCTTGTATTTGACCACAATCTCACTATGGTAAGTGATGATGTGGCCGAAGGTGGTAAGCACACAAATACTAGATGGGAACTGGCTCTCAAGTACAGCTGACGGAACACACCGATAGGTGCTTGGCGACAGATTTTCAACTTGAGGGTGATAGCCAGCCAGTCGGGTACTACAAAGTACCCTACCACCGTGCTATGGTTTCCTCACGATGTTTTCCTTCACCGAAAGCTCAAGCTCATTGTAGGATTCGAACCCACGACTTTCGCCGCGGTATCCGACGTCACTACCACTGAGCTATCATCGCCTTAAATACTGACATTAATATTTGTTCTGGATGGTAATCGAACCCACAACCATCGACGTGACAGGTAGTGTGTCAGCTATCCAGGCGAATGACCATCACCAAACCATCACTCGTTCAACGTACATGCAGTAATATACCAATTGTCGGGTCACGATGTTGGTCCGCGATGAAGGTCCGCTTTTTATCTCAGGAAAATATAAAAACTATTGGCAACGCGGGTGAAACCGTGGGGCACAGGTAGTATACCTACCTACATAATATGTGATGTGTGGTATATGATCGTGGAGGTGGAGCAGATGTCAGGTAGGTACTCAATCACCTCGCAGGAGCTAAAAGGATTTGCAGGTACACACTACTTACCCTAGATTAGCACATAAAGTACCTACTTCATAATCTCCGACTAAAACTAAATAATGTACGCAAAATTTTATTAAATTTAAAAGTGTTGTATAAAATACAGACTATAAGCTTAATATTGGTTCTTCTTGACAAGGAGCTGCACTTAGAGGATGATTGTGATAAAAAATATGTATCCAGATGTTTTGCTCAAACACAAACAGACGAACAGACGAAGCTACAGTCACATTTATTATATGGATATTAATAATAACAAGTTAAATTATTAGTTTGATACAAGTTGAACATAGACTGGAGGATATTTTTTTTTTTTTTTTCTTTTTTTATGCCACTAGTGACAACGAGGCAGGCGGGTCACCTGATGGTAAGTGACAACCGTCGCCTATAGACATTGGCAATACCAGGGGATTGCTAATGTGTTGTACACCTTATTAAGGCGAACTGGCTCTCAAGTGCAATTGCCGGAACACACCAACAGGTGCTTGGCGACAGATTTTCAACTTGAGGGTGGTAGCCAGCCAGTCGAGTACTACAAAGTACCCTACCACCATGCTGTGGTTTCCTCACGATGTTTTCCTTCACCGAAAGCTCAAGCTCATTGTAAGGATTCGAACCCACGACCTTCGCCGCGGTATCCGACGTCACTTACCACTGAGCTATCATCGCCTTAAATATCAAATAAAGTACCTAGCTACGTATTAAATTGAGGCTGCAGCTGGCAGACGATTTGTAAAATAAATATCAGCCGCGAGTGGCTGAATGGCTGGATGGCTGAATGGCTGAATGGCTGAATGGCTGGATGGCTGGATGGCTGGATGGCTGGAGGAGGCTGCGCGGCGAGAAGGGGGCGTTGCGTCCGCGACTCACTTCATCAATATCATATTATTTTCCGACTGCTCCAGCACCAGGCGCTATTTATTTAATAATCATACTATTGATGTTCAATCTATTTCCAGGAAGTCTTTACTCTCGCTACCGAGTACAGAATTACATAAGTTTACTACAGACCGTGTATCAATGTTGGGACTAAATAATGATTGAGGTTTATTTATGTATATGATCATAAAGCAGTATATCAGACGCAGCAAGGATTTACGCACGCACGTGTGCGGGATTACACCGCGCGGGATTCCGGGACACTCCGGGGGGAGGGGGGAGGGGGAAGGTAAGCTGATTAGCTCTAGTAGGACCTGGTGTGGTGAGGGAGAGGTATTCACCGAACATAAGCTGTAGAGGCTTTTTGTAGCGTGCCTCATGTAGCTTCATCATTTTTTTAAAGTAGGACAAAATCTGTTAGGCTCACCATGAATTTCACAAGAATCAAAAATATTATAAAAAAAAGCTCATTATTTACAAAGAAGTATGGTATAGAATAACAGTAGGTAAACCCACAGTCAAAGTCAAAGCCATTTATTCCGTTATATCTGTAAGTGTGGCAGAGGGCACTTACGAAGGTTACACAAGTTCTTGGCCGGGCCCGTTCCGAATTCAATCTTCAACAGTTCTGATAAGAACCTATATGAAACTCAGCTTTTTTTCTTAGCAGGTTAAAGATCTGCTCCCTAACCTTAAGAATGTACCTCCTAAATGTCAAGTTTGTAGCAGTTGAGTTGATATATACAGTTCTGAGATTTGGTGATTATTCTGTAAGTATATATTTCGCCATTCGTTTTCCAGTACCAGTACCAGTACCAGTACCAGTACCAGTACCAGTACCAGTACCAGTACCAGTACCAGTACCAGTACCAGTACCAGTACCAGTACCAGTACCAGTACCAGTACCAGTACCAGTACCAGTACCAGTACCAGTACCAGTACCAGTACCAGTACCAGTACCAGTACCAGTACCAGTACCAGTACCAGTACCAGTACCAGTACCAGTACCAGTACCAGTACCAGTACCAGTACAGTAGGTACTAGACGATGTTCTCTTTACTACATTTTTATTTTCATTTTAATATTATTTTACTTTGCTTAAAATTAAATAATAAATGTCCTTTGTCACTCGCTTCTACAAGCTTCCAAGAAAATCAAGTTACTTCCATGAATTGTTCGCTCGGTGGCTCGGTGGCTCGGTGGCTCGGTGGCTCGCACTCTAGAAGTATTTTATTACAACGCGGTAAGCGAGTGTTGTCGAGGGCGCGGCGTCAAGTCAATTGATTAAACAACCCACTCCATCTATTTGTGATTGTTCTGGCTTCCGTTCCATCATGAGGGTATAGCTTTCCTCACAGCGTCTCCTAAATGACCCTATTTCACTCCTTTAGGGGTTGAATATTGAAAATAAATGCCTACGTTTTAACTGTGATATAAATTTCATGTTTCTAATTCGAGCGATTTACACTATGCGTTAAAAGATAAGTTGGATAAGTGTATTTATATGTATGAACATGTTGTCTCCCGCAGTTTCACCCGCGTTCTCGTGCTCGAGGGAACCTCCATCTAGCGGATACCCACTCCCTGTTAGGAATCTACCTGACTAATTTGAAGCGCTTCATCACTTACGATGGTAATATTATGAACAAACAAAACTAAATGTCTATATAGTATAGCCCGTATGTGATGTATAACCCTAACTCAGTGACATTGGGTGCAGACATATCGTGCAGTTAATTTTATAAACGCCTGCAATAACAATACAGTACAATACAATACATAACAATACAATACAATACAGTGAATTAGAATGTACCGAGCAATTGTCTAGTCCATTATCTCAACAATACCACTCAGGGCTTACAGCGCTTTAAATATAATAATATGGAGTGCGCTGCGCTGCGCTGCAGGATCACTATGTTAGGATCAGCTTAATGTAGCTATTCAATTTATATAATGTTTTTTCATAATAGTGTAAAATGTTTTGAGAGGTTTGTGAATAGGTTCTACCGATCGCGTTGATGTCTGAAGTGGAAAGATACATTGAAACTAAGTAATTAAAAAAGTACAAAATAGCCAGCTATCGGCTCCCCGCATTATCTAAGAAACAGTTGATTCTAATTGTCCATCATGTTTGTGAATAGGTTCTACCGATCGCGTTGATGTCTGAAGTGGAAAGATACATTGAAACTAAGTAATTAAAAAAGTACAAAATAGCCAGCTATCGGCTCCCCGCATTATCTAAGAAACAGTTGATTCTAATTGTCCATCATGTTTGTGAATAGGTTCTACCGATCGCGTTGATGTCTGAAGTGGAAAGATACATTGAAACTAAGTAATTAAAAAAGTACAAAATAGCCAGCTATCGGCTCCCCGCATTATCTAAGAAACAGTTGATTCTAATTGTCCATCATGTTTGTGAATAGGTTCTACCGATCGCGTTGATGTCTGAAGTGGAAAGATACATTGAAACTAAGTAATTAAAAAAGTACAAAATAGCCAGCTATCGGCTCCCCGCATTATCTAAGAAACAGTTGATTCTAATTGTCCATCATGTTTGTGAATAGGTTCTACCGATCGCGTTGATGTCTGAAGTGGAAAGATACATTGAAACTAAGTAATTAAAAAAGTACAAAATAGCCAGCTATCGGCTCCCCGCATTATCTAAGAAACAGTTGATTCTAATTGTCCATCATGTTTGTGAATAGGTTCTACCGATCGCGTTGATTTCTGAAGTGGAAAGATACATTGAAACTAAGTAATTAAAAAAGTACAAAATAGCCAGCTATCGGCTCCCCGCATTATCTAAGAAACAGTTGATTCTAATTGTCCATCATGTTTGTGAATAGGTTCTACCGATCGCGTTGATGTCTGAAGTGGAAAGATACATTGAAACTAAGTAATTAAAAAAGTACAAAATAGCCAGCTATCGGCTCCCCGCATTATCTAAGAAACAGTTGATTCTAATTGTCCATCATGTTTGTGAATAGGTTCTACCGATCGCGTTGATGTCTGAAGTGGAAAGATACATGGAAACTAAGTAATTAAAAAAGTACAAAATAGCCAGCTATCGGCTCCCCGCATTATCTAAGAAACAGTTGATTCTAATTGTCCATCATGTTTGTGAATAGGTTCTACCGATCGCGTTGATGTCTGAAGTGGAAAGATACATTGAAACTAAGTAATTAAAAAAGTACAAAATAGCCAGCTATCGGCTCCCCGCATTATCTAAGAAACAGTTGATTCTAATTGTCCATCATGTTTGTGAATAGGTTCTACCGATCGCGTTGATGTCTGAAGTGGAAAGATACATTGAAACTAAGTAATTAAAAAAGTACAAAATAGCCAGCTATCGGCTCCCCGCATTATCTAAGAAACAGTTGATTCTAATTGTCCATCATGTTTGTGAATAGGTTCTACCGATCGCGTTGATGTCTGAAGTGGAAAGATACATTGAAACTAAGTAATTAAAAAAGTACAAAATAGCCAGCTATCGGCTCCCCGCATTATCTAAGAAACAGTTGATTCTAATTGTCCATCATGTTTGTGAATAGGTTCTACCGATCGCGTTGATGTCTGAAGTGGAAAGATACATTGAAACTAAGTAATTAAAAAAGTACAAAATAGCCAGCTATCGGCTCCCCGCATTATCTAAGAAACAGTTGATTCTAATTGTCCATCATGTTTGTGAATAGGTTCTACCGATCGCTTTGATGTCTGAAGTGGAAAGATACATTGAAACTAAGTAATTAAAAAAGTACAAAATAGCCAGCTATCGGCTCCCCGCATTATCTAAGAAACAGTTGATTCTAATTGTCCATCATGTTTGTGAATAGGTTCTACCGATCGCGTTGATGTCTGAAGTGGAAAGATACATTGAAACTAAGTAATTAAAAAAGTACAAAATAGCCAGCTATCGGCTCCCCGCATTATCTAAGAAACAGTTGATTCTAATTGTCCATCATGTTTGTGAATAGGTTCTACCGATCGCGTTGATGTCTGAAGTGGAAAGATACATTGAAACTAAGTAATTAAAAAAGTACAAAATAGCCAGCTATCGGCTCCCCGCATTATCTAAGAAACAGTTGATTCTAATTGTCCATCATGTTTGTGAATAGGTTCTACCGATCGCGTTGATGTCTGAAGTGGAAAGATACATTGAAACTAAGTAATTAAAAAAGTACAAAATAGCCAGCTATCGGCTCCCCGCATTATCTAAGAAACAGTTGATTCTAATTGTCCATCATGTTTGTGAATAGGTTCTACCGATCGCGTTGATGTCTGAAGTGGAAAGATACATTGAAACTAAGTAATTAAAAAAGTACAAAATAGCCAGCTATCGGCTCCCCGCATTATCTAAGAAACAGTTGATTCTAATTGTCCATCATGTTTGTGAATAGGTTCTACCGATCGCTTTGATGTCTGAAGTGGAAAGATACATTGAAACTAAGTAATTAAAAAAGTACAAAATAGCCAGCTATCGGCTCCCCGCATTATCTAAGAAACAGTTGATTCTAATTGTCCATCATGTTTGTGAATAGGTTCTACCGATCGCGTTAATGTCTGAAGTGGAAAGATACATTGAAACTAAGTAATTAAAAAAGTACAAAATAGCCAGCTATCGGCTCCCCGCATTATCTAAGAAACAGTTGATTCTAATTGTCCATCATGTTTGTGAATAGGTTCTACCGATCGCGTTGATGTCTGAAGTGGAAAGATACATTGAAACTAAGTAATTAAAAAAGTACAAAATAGCCAGCTATCGGCTCCCCGCATTATCTAAGAAACAGTTGATTCTAATTGTCCATCATGTTTGTGAATAGGTTCTACCGATCGCGTTGATGTCTGAAGTGGAAAGATACATTGAAACTAAGTAATTAAAAAAGTACAAAATAGCCAGCTATCGGCTCCCCGCATTATCTAAGAAACAGTTGATTCTAATTGTCCATCATGTTTGTGAATAGGTTCTACCGATCGCGTTGATGTCTGAAGTGGAAAGATACATTGAAACTAAGTAATTAAAAAAGTACAAAATAGCCAGCTATCGGCTCCCCGCATTATCTAAGAAACAGTTGATTCTAATTGTCCATCATGTTTGTGAATAGGTTCTACCGATCGCGTTGATGTCTGAAGTGGAAAGATACATTGAAACTAAGTAATTAAAAAAGTACAAAATAGCCAGCTATCGGCTCCCCGCATTATCTAAGAAACAGTTGATTCTAATTGTCCATCATGTTTGTGAATAGGTTCTACCGATCGCGTTGATGTCTGAAGTGGAAAGATACATTGAAACTAAGTAATTAAAAAAGTACAAAATAGCCAGCTATCGGCTCCCCGCATTATCTAAGAAACAGTTGATTCTAATTGTCCATCATGTTTGTGAATAGGTTCTACCGATCGCGTTGATGTCTGAAGTGGAAAGATACATTGAAACTAAGTAATTAAAAAAGTACAAAATAGCCAGCTATCGGCTCCCCGCATTATCTAAGAAACAGTTGATTCTAATTGTCCATCATGTTTGTGAATAGGTTCTACCGATCGCGTTGATGTCTGAAGTGGAAAGATACATTGAAACTAAGTAATTAAAAAAGTACAAAATAGCCAGCTATCGGCTCCCCGCATTATCTAAGAAACAGTTGATTCTAATTGTCCATCATGTTTGTGAATAGGTTCTACCGATCGCGTTGATGTCTGAAGTGGAAAGATACATTGAAACTAAGTAATTAAAAAAGTACAAAATAGCCAGCTATCGGCTCCCCGCATTATCTAAGAAACAGTTGATTCTAATTGTCCATCATGTTTGTGAATAGGTTCTACCGATCGCGTTGATGTCTGAAGTGGAAAGATACATTGAAACTAAGTAATTAAAAAAGTACAAAATAGCCAGCTATCGGCTCCCCGCATTATCTAAGAAACAGTTGATTCTAATTGTCCATCATGTTTGTGAATAGGTTCTACCGATCGCGTTGATGTCTGAAGTGGAAAGATACATTGAAACTAAGTAATTAAAAAAGTACAAAATAGCCAGCTATCGGCTCCCCGCATTATCTAAGAAACAGTTGATTCTAATTGTCCATCATGTTTGTGAATAGGTTCTACCGATCGCGTTGATGTCTGAAGTGGAAAGATACATTGAAACTAAGTAATTAAAAAAGTACAAAATAGCCAGCTATCGGCTCCCCGCATTATCTAAGAAACAGTTGATTCTAATTGTCCATCATGTTTGTGAATAGGTTCTACCGATCGCGTTGATGTCTGAAGTGGAAAGATACATTGAAACTAAGTAATTAAAAAAGTACAAAATAGCCAGCTATCGGCTCCCCGCATTATCTAAGAAACAGTTGATTCTAATTGTCCATCATGTTTGTGAATAGGTTCTACCGATCGCGTTGATGTCTGAAGTGGAAAGATACATTGAAACTAAGTAATTAAAAAAGTACAAAATAGCCAGCTATCGGCTCCCCGCATTATCTAAGAAACAGTTGATTCTAATTGTCCATCATGTTTGTGAATAGGTTCTACCGATCGCGTTGATGTCTGAAGTGGAAAGATACATTGAAACTAAGTAATTAAAAAAGTACAAAATAGCCAGCTATCGGCTCCCCGCATTATCTAAGAAACAGTTGATTCTAATTGTCCATCATGTTTGTGAATAGGTTCTACCGATCGCGTTGATGTCTGAAGTGGAAAGATACATTGAAACTAAGTAATTAAAAAAGTACAAAATAGCCAGCTATCGGCTCCCCGCATTATCTAAGAAACAGTTGATTCTAATTGTCCATCATGTTTGTGAATAGGTTCTACCGATCGCGTTGATGTCTGAAGTGGAAAGATACATTGAAACTAAGTAATTAAAAAAGTACAAAATAGCCAGCTATCGGCTCCCCGCATTATCTAAGAAACAGTTGATTCTAATTGTCCATCATGTTTGTGAATAGGTTCTACCGATCGCGTTGATGTCTGAAGTGGAAAGATACATTGAAACTAAGTAATTAAAAAAGTACAAAATAGCCAGCTATCGGCTCCCCGCATTATCTAAGAAACAGTTGATTCTAATTGTCCATCATGTTTGTGAATAGGTTCTACCGATCGCGTTGATGTCTGAAGTGGAAAGATACATTGAAACTAAGTAATTAAAAAAGTACAAAATAGCCAGCTATCGGCTCCCCGCATTATCTAAGAAACAGTTGATTCTAATTGTCCATCATGTTTGTGAATAGGTTCTACCGATCGCGTTGATGTCTGAAGTGGAAAGATACATTGAAACTAAGTAATTAAAAAAGTACAAAATAGCCAGCTATCGGCTCCCCGCATTATCTAAGAAACAGTTGATTCTAATTGTCCATCATGTTTGTGAATAGGTTCTACCGATCGCGTTGATGTCTGAAGTGGAAAGATACATTGAAACTAAGTAATTAAAAAAGTACAAAATAGCCAGCTATCGGCTCCCCGCATTATCTAAGAAACAGTTGATTCTAATTGTCCATCATGTTTGTGAATAGGTTCTACCGATCGCGTTGATGTCTGAAGTGGAAAGATACATTGAAACTAAGTAATTAAAAAAGTACAAAATAGCCAGCTATCGGCTCCCCGCATTATCTAAGAAACAGTTGATTCTAATTGTCCATCATGTTTGTGAATAGGTTCTACCGATCGCGTTGATGTCTGAAGTGGAAAGATACATTGAAACTAAGTAATTAAAAAAGTACAAAATAGCCAGCTATCGGCTCCCCGCATTATCTAAGAAACAGTTGATTCTAATTGTCCATCATGTTTGTGAATAGGTTCTACCGATCGCGTTGATGTCTGAAGTGGAAAGATACATTGAAACTAAGTAATTAAAAAAGTACAAAATAGCCAGCTATCGGCTCCCCGCATTATCTAAGAAACAGTTGATTCTAATTGTCCATCATGTTTGTGAATAGGTTCTACCGATCGCGTTGATGTCTGAAGTGGAAAGATACATTGAAACTAAGTAATTAAAAAAGTACAAAATAGCCAGCTATCGGCTCCCCGCATTATCTAAGAAACAGTTGATTCTAATTGTCCATCATGTTTGTGAATAGGTTCTACCGATCGCGTTGATGTCTGAAGTGGAAAGATACATTGAAACTAAGTAATTAAAAAAGTACAAAATAGCCAGCTATCGGCTCCCCGCATTATCTAAGAAACAGTTGATTCTAATTGTCCATCATGTTTGTGAATAGGTTCTACCGATCGCGTTGATGTCTGAAGTGGAAAGATACATTGAAACTAAGTAATTAAAAAAGTACAAAATAGCCAGCTATCGGCTCCCCGCATTATCTAAGAAACAGTTGATTCTAATTGTCCATCATGTTTGTGAATAGGTTCTACCGATCGCGTTGATGTCTGAAGTGGAAAGATACATTGAAACTAAGTAATTAAAAAAGTACAAAATAGCCAGCTATCGGCTCCCCGCATTATCTAAGAAACAGTTGATTCTAATTGTCCATCATGTTTGTGAATAGGTTCTACCGATCGCGTTGATGTCTGAAGTGGAAAGATACATTGAAACTAAGTAATTAAAAAAGTACAAAATAGCCAGCTATCGGCTCCCCGCATTATCTAAGAAACAGTTGATTCTAATTGTCCATCATGTTTGTGAATAGGTTCTACCGATCGCGTTGATGTCTGAAGTGGAAAGATACATTGAAACTAAGTAATTAAAAAAGTACAAAATAGCCAGCTATCGGCTCCCCGCATTATCTAAGAAACAGTTGATTCTAATTGTCCATCATGTTTGTGAATAGGTTCTACCGATCGCGTTGATGTCTGAAGTGGAAAGATACATTGAAACTAAGTAATTAAAAAAGTACAAAATAGCCAGCTATCGGCTCCCCGCATTATCTAAGAAACAGTTGATTCTAATTGTCCATCATGTTTGTGAATAGGTTCTACCGATCGCGTTGATGTCTGAAGTGGAAAGATACATTGAAACTAAGTAATTAAAAAAGTACAAAATAGCCAGCTATCGGCTCCCCGCATTATCTAAGAAACAGTTGATTCTAATTGTCCATCATGTTTGTGAATAGGTTCTACCGATCGCGTTGATGTCTGAAGTGGAAAGATACATTGAAACTAAGTAATTAAAAAAGTACAAAATAGCCAGCTATCGGCTCCCCGCATTATCTAAGAAACAGTTGATTCTAATTGTCCATCATGTTTGTGAATAGGTTCTACCGATCGCGTTGATGTCTGAAGTGGAAAGATACATTGAAACTAAGTAATTAAAAAAGTACAAAATAGCCAGCTATCGGCTCCCCGCATTATCTAAGAAACAGTTGATTCTAATTGTCCATCATGTTTGTGAATAGGTTCTACCGATCGCGTTGATGTCTGAAGTGGAAAGATACATTGAAACTAAGTAATTAAAAAAGTACAAAATAGCCAGCTATCGGCTCCCCGCATTATCTAAGAAACAGTTGATTCTAATTGTCCATCATGTTTGTGAATAGGTTCTACCGATCGCGTTGATGTCTGAAGTGGAAAGATACATTGAAACTAAGTAATTAAAAAAGTACAAAATAGCCAGCTATCGGCTCCCCGCATTATCTAAGAAACAGTTGATTCTAATTGTCCATCATGTTTGTGAATAGGTTCTACCGATCGCGTTGATGTCTGAAGTGGAAAGATACATTGAAACTAAGTAATTAAAAAAGTACAAAATAGCCAGCTATCGGCTCCCCGCATTATCTAAGAAACAGTTGATTCTAATTGTCCATCATGTTTGTGAATAGGTTCTACCGATCGCGTTGATGTCTGAAGTGGAAAGATACATTGAAACTAAGTAATTAAAAAAGTACAAAATAGCCAGCTATCGGCTCCCCGCATTATCTAAGAAACAGTTGATTCTAATTGTCCATCATGTTTGTGAATAGGTTCTACCGATCGCGTTGATGTCTGAAGTGGAAAGATACATTGAAACTAAGTAATTAAAAAAGTACAAAATAGCCAGCTATCGGCTCCCCGCATTATCTAAGAAACAGTTGATTCTAATTGTCCATCATGTTTGTGAATAGGTTCTACCGATCGCGTTGATGTCTGAAGTGGAAAGATACATTGAAACTAAGTAATTAAAAAAGTACAAAATAGCCAGCTATCGGCTCCCCGCATTATCTAAGAAACAGTTGATTCTAATTGTCCATCATGTTTGTGAATAGGTTCTACCGATCGCGTTGATGTCTGAAGTGGAAAGATACATTGAAACTAAGTAATTAAAAAAGTACAAAATAGCCAGCTATCGGCTCCCCGCATTATCTAAGAAACAGTTGATTCTAATTGTCCATCATGTTTGTGAATAGGTTCTACCGATCGCGTTGATGTCTGAAGTGGAAAGATACATTGAAACTAAGTAATTAAAAAAGTACAAAATAGCCAGCTATCGGCTCCCCGCATTATCTAAGAAACAGTTGATTCTAATTGTCCATCATGTTTGTGAATAGGTTCTACCGATCGCGTTGATGTCTGAAGTGGAAAGATACATTGAAACTAAGTAATTAAAAAAGTACAAAATAGCCAGCTATCGGCTCCCCGCATTATCTAAGAAACAGTTGATTCTAATTGTCCATCATGTTTGTGAATAGGTTCTACCGATCGCGTTGATGTCTGAAGTGGAAAGATACATTGAAACTAAGTAATTAAAAAAGTACAAAATAGCCAGCTATCGGCTCCCCGCATTATCTAAGAAACAGTTGATTCTAATTGTCCATCATGTTTGTGAATAGGTTCTACCGATCGCGTTGATGTCTGAAGTGGAAAGATACATTGAAACTAAGTAATTAAAAAAGTACAAAATAGCCAGCTATCGGCTCCCCGCATTATCTAAGAAACAGTTGATTCTAATTGTCCATCATGTTTGTGAATAGGTTCTACCGATCGCGTTGATGTCTGAAGTGGAAAGATACATTGAAACTAAGTAATTAAAAAAGTACAAAATAGCCAGCTATCGGCTCCCCGCATTATCTAAGAAACAGTTGATTCTAATTGTCCATCATGTTTGTGAATAGGTTCTACCGATCGCGTTGATGTCTGAAGTGGAAAGATACATTGAAACTAAGTAATTAAAAAAGTACAAAATAGCCAGCTATCGGCTCCCCGCATTATCTAAGAAACAGTTGATTCTAATTGTCCATCATGTTTGTGAATAGGTTCTACCGATCGCGTTGATGTCTGAAGTGGAAAGATACATTGAAACTAAGTAATTAAAAAAGTACAAAATAGCCAGCTATCGGCTCCCCGCATTATCTAAGAAACAGTTGATTCTAATTGTCCATCATGTTTGTGAATAGGTTCTACCGATCGCGTTGATGTCTGAAGTGGAAAGATACATTGAAACTAAGTAATTAAAAAAGTACAAAATAGCCAGCTATCGGCTCCCCGCATTATCTAAGAAACAGTTGATTCTAATTGTCCATCATGTTTGTGAATAGGTTCTACCGATCGCGTTGATGTCTGAAGTGGAAAGATACATTGAAACTAAGTAATTAAAAAAGTACAAAATAGCCAGCTATCGGCTCCCCGCATTATCTAAGAAACAGTTGATTCTAATTGTCCATCATGTTTGTGAATAGGTTCTACCGATCGCGTTGATGTCTGAAGTGGAAAGATACATTGAAACTAAGTAATTAAAAAAGTACAAAATAGCCAGCTATCGGCTCCCCGCATTATCTAAGAAACAGTTGATTCTAATTGTCCATCATGTTTGTGAATAGGTTCTACCGATCGCGTTGATGTCTGAAGTGGAAAGATACATTGAAACTAAGTAATTAAAAAAGTACAAAATAGCCAGCTATCGGCTCCCCGCATTATCTAAGAAACAGTTGATTCTAATTGTCCATCATGTTTGTGAATAGGTTCTACCGATCGCGTTGATGTCTGAAGTGGAAAGATACATTGAAACTAAGTAATTAAAAAAGTACAAAATAGCCAGCTATCGGCTCCCCGCATTATCTAAGAAACAGTTGATTCTAATTGTCCATCATGTTTGTGAATAGGTTCTACCGATCGCGTTGATGTCTGAAGTGGAAAGATACATTGAAACTAAGTAATTAAAAAAGTACAAAATAGCCAGCTATCGGCTCCCCGCATTATCTAAGAAACAGTTGATTCTAATTGTCCATCATGTTTGTGAATAGGTTCTACCGATCGCGTTGATGTCTGAAGTGGAAAGATACATTGAAACTAAGTAATTAAAAAAGTACAAAATAGCCAGCTATCGGCTCCCCGCATTATCTAAGAAACAGTTGATTCTAATTGTCCATCATGTTTGTGAATAGGTTCTACCGATCGCGTTGATGTCTGAAGTGGAAAGATACATTGAAACTAAGTAATTAAAAAAGTACAAAATAGCCAGCTATCGGCTCCCCGCATTATCTAAGAAACAGTTGATTCTAATTGTCCATCATGTTTGTGAATAGGTTCTACCGATCGCGTTGATGTCTGAAGTGGAAAGATACATTGAAACTAAGTAATTAAAAAAGTACAAAATTGCCAGCTATCGGCTCCCCGCATTATCTAAGAAACAGTTGATTCTAATTGTCCATCATGTTTGTGAATAGGTTCTACCGATCGCGTTGATGTCTGAAGTGGAAAGATACATTGAAACTAAGTAATTAAAAAAGTACAAAATAGCCAGCTATCGGCTCCCCGCATTATCTAAGAAACAGTTGATTCTAATTGTCCATCATGTTTGTGAATAGGTTCTACCGATCGCGTTGATGTCTGAAGTGGAAAGATACATTGAAACTAAGTAATTAAAAAAGTACAAAATAGCCAGCTATCGGCTCCCCGCATTATCTAAGAAACAGTTGATTCTAATTGTCCATCATGTTTGTGAATAGGTTCTACCGATCGCGTTGATGTCTGAAGTGGAAAGATACATTGAAACTAAGTAATTAAAAAAGTACAAAATAGCCAGCTATCGGCTCCCCGCATTATCTAAGAAACAGTTAATTCTAATTGTCCATCATGTTTGTGAATAGGTTCTACCGATCGCGTTGATGTCTGAAGTGGAAAGATACATTGAAACTAAGTAATTAAAAAAGTACAAAATAGCCAGCTATCGGCTCCCCGCATTATCTAAGAAACAGTTGATTCTAATTGTCCATCATGTTTGTGAATAGGTTCTACCGATCGCGTTGATGTCTGAAGTGGAAAGATACATTGAAACTAAGTAATTAAAAAAGTACAAAATAGCCAGCTATCGGCTCCCCGCATTATCTAAGAAACAGTTGATTCTAATTGTCCATCATGTTTGTCATCATCAAGTACAAACCCAACGTAACAAATATTCAACTATCTCAATCATCACCTCGCAACCAAACCTAAAATTTACTCACTCAAATATTTTCCACGCATCACAAAACCCACCAAAATATAAACGAATCCAAAGCTATTTATGTCCTTTGTCAAAACTTGATGTTACACACGGCTCCATAACTGCATTACTTAATTTCCACGACGAAGCACCAAACTACATCTCTAAAAATGACTAATATTTGTGAAACTTTGGAGGACATAGAGAGCACAACAGTTATAAGACACTCGATTGTAGCTCGGCCGGAAAAATGCAAGTCCATATTAAATATTACTGACTTATCATTAACAATTCTCACTCAAAACATTCGGAGCATAAACAAAAACTTGGATGATTTCAAGATTTTTCTGACTAGGCTACAGTTTGAAGTGGATATAATTGTCCTGACTGAGTGTTGGCTCAGCGACAAATTCTCATCATTTCCATTACCTAATTATACATATAATTGCTCTAAAAAATTATCTAACCAAAACTATGGTATAGTTATCTACAGTAAGTGCAATTTAAATATCACGATACACGAACCGCCCTTTAACGAAGCCAATTGCTTAAAATTATGTATTAATAAAGATCTTGCCATGATCGCAATTTATCGGTCACCAAGCTATACAAACTCGGACGCGTTTCTGAACTCTTTAGATCAAGTTTTGTCTGAAACTACCGCAAACTCATGTATCGTACTCGGCGACATTAATTTCGATATTAAAAGGGGTAACAAAGACAGGCACAGTGACAAATATCTGAACCTTACAACGTTACATGGATACTTCCCAGCTTACGACTATCCAACGCGAGGAGACAATTGTCTAGACCACATACTGGTAAAAAGTCGACTACAAGCTCAGGCACTAGTATGTGAAAGCACGATAACTGACCACTATACTTGCATGATTTCTCTGCATGCTGATATTGAAAGACTCACACCAAAGACAAAAACAGTAGCTAAAATCGATTACGTTCTACTAAACCAGACACTGAAAAATACAGATTGGACCGAATTTTACTCAATAGCTGATCCATCTACTGCCACGACCTACCTCACAAATATTATTCAAAAAAGCATCCAACGTTGCAAAAAGCATCATTTTATTCCTCATAGTAAATTCAATATTAAATCCTGGATCACACCACACTTAATCAAAAGTATTAAAAAACGCGATTTACTACACAAACAAGTAAAAAAGAATCCAGATAACGAGAACCTAAAAGAAATATATATAAACTATAGGAACACTTGCAAACTCGTCATACAAAATCTAAGAAATCAGGACGAACAAAAACAACTAGAACAAAGTCTTGGTAATCCTAAAAAAACTTGGCAAACTCTGAAATCTATATGCAACATTAACAAAAACAAAAATAAAACATCTCACCTTCTGGAACTTTCTAGCAATCCTTCCAACTCACTAAACATAGCTAACACTTACTTCACTTCTATAGGCAAGGACCTAGCAAACGACATATTAAAACGAACTCGTAAAACGGAAGATCAACTAGCACACGAAATAAAAAACCGCCCGCTAAACGCACAACATTCTTTTTACCTTCAACCCACCGACCCAATTGAAGTTATGAAACTTATCTCGGGTTTAAAAACAGATAGTTCACCAGGATGGGACGGTATTAATCCTAAAATACTTAAAGAAATTAAATATGAAATTGCCGTGCAGTTAGCACACATTGTTAATTTAAGCATATCTGCAGGATGCTTTCCAGAATCTTTAAAATTAGCTCAAGTTATCCCCATATTTAAGTCAGGAGATCCAAAAGATATATCAAACTATCGTCCTATCTCCCTCCTTTCACTGACAGCAAAAATTCTGGAAAAAGTTGTAAATTACAGATTCCTAAAATATCTGGAGTCAAACAAGTTACTCTCACCTAATCAGTTTGGCTTTCGCTCCAACTTGAGTACAGAAGACGCAGTTTCCTTACTAACTGATACGATAACTCAACACCTAGATAACGGTTCTAAATGCATAACGGCATTTCTAGACTTAAAGAAGGCGTTTGATACCGTTTCTTTTCCACTACTGCTTAGAAAGTTGGAGGTTATTGGTGTTCGAGGTTTGGCATTATCCTGGTTTAAAAGTTACCTCACAGGACGGACACAATATATTAAGGTGGATGATATTCAAAGCGAATCAGCAATGGTATCTTTCGGCATTCCTCAAGGTAGTGTGCTCGGGCCGACGCTATTTTTGGTCTACATTAATGATCTGTGCAGTCTAGAATTAGCGTCGGCCCGAGTTCTTGCTTTTGCAGATGACACTGCAATAATTTTCAGTGGAAAAACGTGGAATGACGCCAAATGCAATGCCGAACGGGGTCTTTCGAAAGTCGCTAGTTGGCTTGAAAACAATTTGCTCACACTAAACGTATTAAAAACTAAGTTCTTAAGCTTTCACATCACATCAAAAAGTCAACCCCCACAAAACTTAGAAATAAAATTACACGACAGTCAATGTACTGGGACTCCTGCTTGCATTTGTAAAAAAATTGAGAAAGCTAAGCACATCAAATACCTAGGTGTGAATCTAGACCAAAACTTAAATTGGAGGTTACACATTGATACCCTTGTTACTAAAATAAGAAAACTACTGCACATATTCAAAAAACTTCGTGCTATTGCAAACATCAAGCTTCTTAGAAGTGTTTATTTTGCTTTATGTGAGTCTATAATAACCTACTGCATCACTTCTTGGGGTGGTGCAACCAAAACCGTGCTAATAAAACTTGAACGCGCTCAGCGAATGGCCCTTAAAGTCACCTTCTCGAAGCCCTTCAGGTATCCAACGCACAGTATATACATAGAAAACAATTTACTTACAGTTAGACAATTATATATACAAAAATCAGCACTAAAATTTCATTCAACTTCTCTTTTCACATTGCTCCCAGAAAAAAAAAAACCATACAGCCAAAGGCCCATCAAAGCTGATAAACTACGGCCTTGGCATATACCACAACCCAAAACTATTTTTTCTCAAAGATTCTTTTATTGTATGGGTCCTTTAATCTACACACATGCAAATAGCCAACTCCAACTACTAAAGAAAACTAAACGTCAATGCCGAAAAGCTCTTTTCTTCTGGTTACTGGAAAAGAACTACAACGATACGGAAAAAATCTTAGATAGAACAGGAATCGGCTAATTTTGAATGCTAAAATAAAGTTAAGTTCCAAGGGAACTAAATATAAATAAAATAAAATTAGAAAATCACATTAAACACAAGTAAAAATAAAAATAAAATAAAATTAGAAAATCACATTAAAAACAAGTAAAATCACAATCACAGTAAATATATAATACTAACTAAGAAGTTTGTCCCGCGTTTTCCATGGGAATTAATATTAACAAAAAATAATAATAAATAAAATATATATATGTATATGTTGTTACTCCCTGAGAATGAAGCTATGGGAGAGAGTTTATCTTTTACAAAAAAAAAAAAAAACCTTTCTCTTACTACTATTAGGTAATAAAAACTTACACTGTTCTACTTACTACACACAACAATAAACTTAACCAAATCAATTGAGGATTATCTGTTACTTTTAAATATACTGTGTAACCGCATTCCAGCCAGCCGCCTTATCTATTTCCTTTGTTTACTACGATGATGCCGTAAACTAACCAACATAATTTATAAGAGTACCCACATTATTTTTAATATTATTAATATTTTGTCAGTTTGTACACACTTGTCTTTTTTTCTTTTTCCACAAGCTAATATTTTAGATTAAAGTCAAAATTTAAACATAATTAATATTCTATTTTAAACCACTGTCAGACGGAAGACTGGCCACCCATAGCACAGGCTAGCCTAGTTTGGGGGCCAGGAAACATCGAGCACATGTTTTTCTTTTTTTTTCTTGTTTAGTTACTGTAAAAAATTGCAAATGTTTAGTTTATAAGCTTACATGTGAATTGCTGCAAATAAATTATTTTTGTATTGTATTGTATTGTATTGTATTGTTTGTGAATAGGTTCTACCGATCGCGTTGATGTCTGAAGTGGAAAGATACATTGAAACTAAGTAATTAAAAAAGTACAAAATAGCCAGCTATCGGCTCCCCGCATTATCTAAGAAACAGTTGATTCTAATTGTCCATCATGTTTGTGAATAGGTTCTACCGATCGCGTTGATGTCTGAAGTGGAAAGATACATTGAAACTAAGTAATTAAAAAAGTACAAAATAGCCAGCTATCGGCTCCCCGCATTATCTAAGAAACAGTTGATTCTAATTGTCCATCATGTTTGTGAATAGGTTCTACCGATCGCGTTGATGTCTGAAGTGGAAAGATACATTGAAACTAAGTAATTAAAAAAGTACAAAATAGCCAGCTATCGGCTCCCCGCATTATCTAAGAAACAGTTGATTCTAATTGTCCATCATGTTTGTGAATAGGTTCTACCGATCGCGTTGATGTCTGAAGTGGAAAGATACATTGAAACTAAGTAATTAAAAAAGTACAAAATAGCCAGCTATCGGCTCCCCGCATTATCTAAGAAACAGTTGATTCTAATTGTCCATCATGTTTGTGAATAGGTTCTACCGATCGCGTTGATGTCTGAAGTGGAAAGATACATTGAAACTAAGTAATTAAAAAAGTACAAAATTGCCAGCTATCGGCTCCCCGCATTATCTAAGAAACAGTTGATTCTAATTGTCCATCATGTTTGTGAATAGGTTCTACCGATCGCGTTGATGTCTGAAGTGGAAAGATACATTGAAACTAAGTAATTAAAAAAGTACAAAATTGCCAGCTATCGGCTCCCCGCATTATCTAAGAAACAGTTGATTCTAATTGTCCATCATGTTTGTGAATAGGTTCTACCGATCGCGTTGATGTCTGAAGTGGAAAGATACATTGAAACTAAGTAATTAAAAAAGTACAAAATAGCCAGCTATCGGCTCCCCGCATTATCTAAGAAACAGTTGATTCTAATTGTCCATCATGTTTGTGAATAGGTTCTACCGATCGCGTTGATGTCTGAAGTGGAAAGATACATTGAAACTAAGTAATTAAAAAAGTACAAAATAGCCAGCTATCGGCTCCCCGCATTATCTAAGAAACAGTTGATTCTAATTGTCCATCATGTTTGTGAATAGGTTCTACCGATCGCGTTGATGTCTGAAGTGGAAAGATACATTGAAACTAAGTAATTAAAAAAGTACAAAATAGCCAGCTATCGGCTCCCCGCATTATCTAAGAAACAGTTGATTCTAATTGTCCATCATGTTTGTGAATAGGTTCTACCGATCGCGTTGATGTCTGAAGTGGAAAGATACATTGAAACTAAGTAATTAAAAAAGTACAAAATAGCCAGCTATCGGCTCCCCGCATTATCTAAGAAACAGTTGATTCTAATTGTCCATCATGTTTGTGAATAGGTTCTACCGATCGCGTTGATGTCTGAAGTGGAAAGATACATTGAAACTAAGTAATTAAAAAAGTACAAAATAGCCAGCTATCGGCTCCCCGCATTATCTAAGAAACAGTTGATTCTAATTGTCCATCATGTTTGTGAATAGGTTCTACCGATCGCGTTGATGTCTGAAGTGGAAAGATACATTGAAACTAAGTTATTAAAAAAGTACAAAATAGCCAGCTATCGGCTCCCCGCATTATCTAAGAAACAGTTGATTCTAATTGTCCATCATGTTTGTGAATAGGTTCTACCGATCGCGTTGATGTCTGAAGTGGAAAGATACATTGAAACTAAGTAATTAAAAAAGTACAAAATAGCCAGCTATCGGCTCCCCGCATTATCTAAGAAACAGTTGATTCTAATTGTCCATCATGTTTGTGAATAGGTTCTACCGATCGCGTTGATGTCTGAAGTGGAAAGATACATTGAAACTAAGTAATTAAAAAAGTACAAAATAGCCAGCTATCGGCTCCCCGCATTATCTAAGAAACAGTTGATTCTAATTGTCCATCATGTTTGTGAATAGGTTCTACCGATCGCGTTGATGTCTGAAGTGGAAAGATACATTGAAACTAAGTAATTAAAAAAGTACAAAATAGCCAGCTATCGGCTCCCCGCATTATCTAAGAAACAGTTGATTCTAATTGTCCATCATGTTTGTGAATAGGTTCTACCGATCGCGTTGATGTCTGAAGTGGAAAGATACATTGAAACTAAGTAATTAAAAAAGTACAAAATAGCCAGCTATCGGCTCCCCGCATTATCTAAGAAACAGTTGATTCTAATTGTCCATCATGTTTGTGAATAGGTTCTACCGATCGCGTTGATGTCTGAAGTGGAAAGATACATTGAAACTAAGTAATTAAAAAAGTACAAAATAGCCAGCTATCGGCTCCCCGCATTATCTAAGAAACAGTTGATTCTAATTGTCCATCATGTTTGTGAATAGGTTCTACCGATCGCGTTGATGTCTGAAGTGGAAAGATACATTGAAACTAAGTAATTAAAAAAGTACAAAATAGCCAGCTATCGGCTCCCCGCATTATCTAAGAAACAGTTAATTCTAATTGTCCATCATGTTTGTGAATAGGTTCTACCGATCGCGTTGATGTCTGAAGTGGAAAGATACATTGAAACTAAGTAATTAAAAAAGTACAAAATAGCCAGCTATCGGCTCCCCGCATTATCTAAGAAACAGTTGATTCTAATTGTCCATCATGTTTGTGAATAGGTTCTACCGATCGCGTTGATGTCTGAAGTGGAAAGATACATTGAAACTAAGTAATTAAAAAAGTACAAAATAGCCAGCTATCGGCTCCCCGCATTATCTAAGAAACAGTTGATTCTAATTGTCCATCATGTTTGTGAATAGGTTCTACCGATCGCGTTGATGTCTGAAGTGGAAAGATACATTGAAACTAAGTAATTAAAAAAGTACAAAATTGCCAGCTATCGGCTCCCCGCATTATCTAAGAAACAGTTGATTCTAATTGTCCATCATGTTTGTGAATAGGTTCTACCGATCGCGTTGATGTCTGAAGTGGAAAGATACATTGAAACTAAGTAATTAAAAAAGTACAAAATAGCCAGCTATCGGCTCCCCGCATTATCTAAGAAACAGTTGATTCTAATTGTCCATCATGTTTGTGAATAGGTTCTACCGATCGCGTTGATGTCTGAAGTGGAAAGATACATTGAAACTAAGTAATTAAAAAAGTACAAAATAGCCAGCTATCGGCTCCCCGCATTATCTAAGAAACAGTTGATTCTAATTGTCCATCATGTTTGTGAATAGGTTCTACCGATCGCGTTGATGTCTGAAGTGGAAAGATACATTGAAACTAAGTAATTAAAAAAGTACAAAATTGCCAGCTATCGGCTCCCCGCATTATCTAAGAAACAGTTGACTCTAATTGTCCATCATGTTTGTCAGTTTTAGAACTGCCAAATTACAATAGAATATTTTTTTAAGATATCAATTTACGTATTTCTATTATTTAAATGTCATAGAACTCATTGTTGAACTTAAAAAAAATTACACCTTTTAAAACGACCTTATTGCATAAAAAAATATAAAAGCTTGATTACAAATCAAATCAATGTAAAAAATAAAAACAGTTTGCAAAATATTGTCTCTAATTCGTAACTTCGTAAATCCAGTAACATATTCACGTCACGACAAAGCCCTAATGAGGGCAATGAGGTACGTAAGTAGTATAGAGTACTGTATACCGGCCGCACTTGAGTGCGTGATTGGGCAGGTTGTGTTTTCTTAGTCAATCCGGAGCGTGTGAGCTTAGGACGGCATAATGTTCACAAGCCGCGACAAAGGTAGACACAGATTTACTTACTAAAGGGCTTTATTCAGTATCGAGTGGTCGAAACAACCAAGGTCACGTTTATAAGGTGGATACTTTGACTTATGTTGGGATTGTCATGCTGAATAACTTTTACTCTGTAATCAACACTGAAATTAAAAAAAAATACATTGTTTTTTTATCAAGAAAAGTTTACCTTTATCATGGTTTTTTTTTGCCGATGAAAAGTTGAAATAAATACATATAATGTGGTACAGTTAAAGTTTGTTCTATCAAACTACACAAGAGTAGACTATTAGAATACAAAAAAACTTGAGAGGTGTCAAGGGACAAGGGACACCCGGATGGAACGAAGTTATATAAGTTATATAAGTCGAGAGAGTATATATATATATAAAAAACTTGTGTCGATACACTTGCGCCATCTCACTTACCGGTGACTTGTAAAGCCGCGGGAGCGGCTGCGAATGGTGCGGAAAATTCAAAATTCAAAAAGTACGCCTGTATTGGTCCAAATTATCAATTTATGCCTTTTGCGGTTGAGACCATGGGTCCGTGGGGGTCTGAAGCTCGTCGCAAATATTTTATGTAAAAAATTAATCGAGGCCTCGGGTGACCGGCGGGCGGGGAACTTTTTTCGCCAACGCATCAGCTTGGCCATCCAAAGAGGAAACGCTGCCAGCCTTCTGGGAACCTTGCCGATCGGCAGCAGCGGCAGCCTCGAAGAAGTTTTTTATGTATTGTAATTGTACATTTGCATGTATATTTTGTACATTTGTTGTAAATAATAAGATATTTGTCTAAATAGAAATGAAAATATTTGGCTTGCTTTCTATAAGAGAGAGAGAGAGAGAGAGAGAGAGAGAGAGAGACAGAGAAACATGCCCACGCAGCACAGCGGTCGGTGACTTTAGTCACCGACACAAAAAATCACCGACATTAAAGTGTCGGTGATTTTCGTAAGAATTTTTTCCGTCTAGCCCCCTTTCACAACGCGCAATAAGGAACTTCGTTCCAATTTGAGATATTATATTAGTTGTCAAAATATCCTGTGATTAGCTAAAATGCACTTGGCCGTTGATCATGACCAAGACGGTTTTGGCCGGTCCAACCTCTAGATAGTGTAAACAACCTATTATCTTATGGTAAGGGCCGGTAGGGGTTTGTTTCCACTTTTAATCCGGCCGCGGCGTGATTATATATTCACTTTAGATCTGAGCGCTGCGTCGCGGCTCCGGCTCCGGCTCCGGCTCCGGCTCCGGGGGCTTAGCATTTATTAATTGTTCCAAATGTTCTGGAATCCATTTATATATTTAAATGAGAAATGTTTGGTAACGATTGTTTCGCACCAAGTATTGTGTTCTCTCTGAATTCAATTAAATATTTCATAAAAGGGTATTTACGATGATCGGGGGTTGCGATCCTCAACAGATCCTGAAGTGATACCTTTACACTTATTGAAGGTTCTCGCTGCGTTGTAATCTGTTGCTCTGCAATCCAAGACCCTGACTTCATTGAGAAGCCTTGATCTGTATTGCACCGAGCCGAGCCAGCATGCTGACCTATTTAGTGCCTTACTGCAAACATATAGAATACAGAGTCGTGTATAGGAACAAGATAAAGTGTTGCAGCGTGTTATGTAAGTGACATCAAATAAAGAAATATAATAGTAACGCGCGATGCGATGCGATGCGATGCGATGCGATGCGATGCGATACATATAAGTGAAGTAATTCCTGAACTGGAAATTCTTCACACGGTTATCTGATTGTGACTGAACTATGTAAAGCTTCATGAATACTTACCTACGTTACATTCTATTTAGATAACTAGCTCTCCCCCGCGGTTTCATTCGCCTTTCCGAGGGTTCTTATCTTTTCCCGGGATAAAAGAGTCCTATATCCTTTTCCAAGTTCCCATCTATTTCTATACCAAAACTCATAACAATTGGTTCATCGATTTTGGCGTGAAAAGGCATAACAAACAAATAGATAGAACATCATCTCAGTGTGATTTAAACTATGTAGGTATTTCCTGATTTCATATATTCAAGACCCAAGTAGGTCAACTTTAGTTTATCAAAGTCAAAGTCAAAACCATTTATTCAGTTTAGGCCCTGGAAGGGCACTTCTGCACGGTGGTAGGGTACTTTGTAGTACCCGACTGGCTGGCTACCACCCTCAAGTTGAAAATCTGTCGCCAAGCACCTATCGGTGTGTTCCGGCAGTTGCACTTGAGAGCCAGTTCCCATCTAGGCTTTGTGTGCTTACCACCTTCGGCCACACCCTCACTTACCATAGTGAGATTGTAGTCAAACACAAGCTTATCCAGAATAAAAAAAAAAAAAACTTATGAAGGTGGAATTACAGAAGTTACCACCGGTTCGGAAGTCAGCCTTCAACTGAGAAGAACCGGCAAGAAACTCAGCAAGGTTACATTTTTTAAATATTTTTGGACCATCTGACTATATTGGCGTTTTTTTTTCAAATGTTTAACAATTTTATTCTTAAACTAATACAAAAATACATAAAAAATTATAACCCGCATTAGTTCCTTTTTTGAAGTCGTTTAAAAAGTAATAATAAGCAATAGGTGCCCATTATTGATAAACAATATAAAGAAAAAAAAAATCTAATTAAATACCTAAATAAAAATATATTTACAATAAAAGGTTTTCCAAATGGTCCATGGTACCCATAATGCTAGCAGCGTTGCCCCGCTGAATGATTAAGCTTAGCCTCTGGGCGAAAAAGTCCCTAGCTTTCAAGTCCCCAGAGGCCAACACCATGCGTTTGCCTATATCTTCAACTACACTTTTGGTGTCAGATGACCATGGGCCCATAGTTTCTACAATATAAAGTATATTTATTGATATGCTTATTATAATGTTTTATTATAATCCTCATAGGGAGTAAATATCCGTTGAGAAAGGATTTTTGAAAGTTCATCTCTCCGCCCCGCGGAAGACGCTATGGTAGGGGAGGCAATGATGCTAAATTTGTAGTTACTCGAGCGTCTTTGGGACCTACTGGAATTTGAAGATTAGGTGGAATAAAGAAAAAAAGGTTATGTGATATTTTCCCCTTCAGTGGTGGGGGGAGCGTCTACAGGGTTTCAAAAATGTAAAAAAAAACAGTCACCAAGAAATACTCGAGCGCGTCAGATATTAATAGGGTAGTCGCGCCACGTCTGTCTGATAACGGAAAAATAATAATCTGCCGTTTTGCGTGGTGGGGGTGGCCGTACGAAGGGGTCGAAAATATTTAAAAAAAAAATTTACTCGAGCGCGTCAGACATTGATAAGGGATGTTAAGTGAACCCTCCAGTAGCTCCTATTTTAAAGACTGACGATTTGGACGCGACCATCAGTCAGGGCCGATTTTTGAAAATGCAAAAAAAAATCGTGACCTTGATTTACTCGAGCGCGTCAGATTTTTATATATATTTATATATATTTTATTTGCAAGAATATGGTGACAGTAAAAAGATACAAAATAAACAAGATATACAGAGTATCCTTAATCTGACGGTTTGAAAAAAAATATATATAAAAAATATCGAAATCTCGAAAAAATGTTTGTACAAAAGTTGTAGAGAATTTAATTTTCTACAATATTTATTATGAATACATATACCAAAAAACCCATAGGAAACGAGATAAAATGGATACCTGGAAAAAGTCTGAGCGGACCGCTATTATTACGAAAAGCCGTTTAAATGAGTGCGTCCGTAGGTCCCGGGCTCTCCCAGGCGGTCGAGGGTCACCGCACCACAAGAGCTCATCCATTAAGTACTAACAGTAATTCAGTCGGTGGTGTGTGCGCCATCGGCTCGGAACCTCCGAGTGCGGGCAGCGCGGGACCGCACTGCCTGATTTTAGGTATCGCTTGCACCTAATAGAAAGAAGAAAGAAAGAAAAATAAATTTATTAATAATAGCACAGTTACGTATCGATTTATACGATACTAGGTCTCCCCCGCGGAGTCACCCGCGGTCACGATGCATATAAAATAAAACAGCCGATGCTGCTCGCTGACAATATAGCTTTGTATTGGTGAAACTATTTTTATCCATTACAAAAAAAAAACATACAAAAATCTCAACATTTTTCTTTATAATATTAGTGTAGACTAGCATTCAACCGCGACTTTGTCCGCTCGGTAAATTCATTTTAATGACCTACATAAGGTCTGCTTCAATGTCCTTTTAGTTTCAGACTAAAAACCGAGTAAATGTAAGACGTTCGAATCGGTTGTGTCACACAATCACTTACAAATAATTTATCAACATTCAATGTATCCTTCCATTTTCATTTTTTATTCCATCTGTGATAAGTTTGAATAATGCTTACAATATGAATATAAACATAATAATATTTGTACAATACGCGAAAATAGCTCGAAAGTGTTTCCATTATAGTTGATATTTATATTATGTTATCAATTCTATAACGTGATGATAGCTCAGTGGTAGTGACGTCGGATACCGCGGCTAAGGTCGTGGGTTTGAATCCTACAATGAGCTTGAGCTTTCGGTGAAGGAAAACATCGTAAGGAAACCACATCCACCATGATAGGAAGTGGTAGGGTACTTTGTAGTATGTACTCGAGTGGCTGGCTACCACCCTCAAGTTGAAAATCTGTCGCTAAGCAGCAGCACTTGAGAGTCAGTTCCCGTCTAGGCTTTGTGTGCCTACCACCTTCGGCCACGTCATCACTTACCATGGTAAGATTGCGGTCAAATACAAGTTTGTCCTTAAGTAAAAAAAAAATTAAAATGAGCTTTCGATGAAGGAAAATGTTGAGAATGATGGCGACAGAAAAATAAATAGAACGCACAGAGAAGCCCCCATATGCAGCCATCGCCCTCCTTAATCATAATGTAGGGAGGTGAGAATTTATCAATTTGTATGAACAGTGGAATGTATCAAGTTATAAACAACACTGCAGTGATGCCCTCGTCCCCTCTCCCGCTGCTGTACTCGTAAGTGTGGAGTGTGGAGTGTGGAGTGTGGAGTGTGGAGTGTGGAGTGTGGAGTGTGGAGTGTGGAGTGTGGAGTGTGGAGTGTGGACTGTGGAGTGTGGAGCGAGCCTAAGATATAAGTGTAGGAGCTTAACGCAACATATAGCTTGAGTAAGTGGAGCAAAGCGGATTACATATAGATAACGCAGGAGTATCGCAGCTGTGCGGTGTGAGCGGCGGCCAGCTGTGCGGTGTGAGCGGCGGCCAGCTGTGCGGTGTGAGCGGCGGCCAGCTGTGCGGTGTGAGCGGCGGCCGAGGATTACACGAAGCCCGCGACTATTGTAAGTGGGAGGAAGACGTCATGTCGCTGGCAATAGAAGATCAAGATACGGCTCTGGGCACTTTGAAAACAAACAAAGTGTATATCGTACTACAACAGAAAAAAATGTTGGCGTATACAGGGTGTCATCGTTAAGTGTGTATTCCGTAACTATTACTGATATAAAAAAAAGATATCAAAAATACGTTAACTAATCAGTAAAATTACATCAATAACGTTTTTTAAATCAATCGAGAAGTATCCAAAATTTTGACACTAAACACTCCCATACATTTAGTATGAGATTAGTAGAAAGGTTTCAGTTTCCTTATTTTAAAAGGTTATTTTAGCTTAGTACTGATATTAAAAGAAACTGTTTATTAACCTAACAAAGTAATAAAACTATATTTTAATAGAATAACATTTATTTCTTAGTAAGTACAACATTTTGTATTCAAAGCAGATTTTTGTTGCTTTCAGCCAGTTCAAATAATTGCGATATTGAAACAAGGTTTGTAACTAATTTCACGTATATCTACTTGAAAATCATTATTATCATATCATACGTAATTATAAAATGAGATTAAGGTCAATTGAGTACTAGACCACTTACACAACAAGACAAGATCCCTCTAGAACGCAGGTGAAACCGCGGAGCAGACAACTAGTAACATTGACAGAGGTAGGAAAGCAAAACTTCGGGCCGGCGCGGCGCTGATTGATTGATAGCGGTCAGCGGTCACACTCGCAGCCATACTCAGCCGGGGCACCGGGGCACCGGGGCACCGGGGCACCGGGGCAACGGGGGGAGGCAGGGAGCTCCCATACACTCCACATCCCTCATCCATTCACATTCATCAAAGCTCTTTGGCACCACGAGATAATATTATTTGCATATTTTTATACAAATAACCGTTTTCGAATGTAATTGATAAAATTCACAATCGGCTCTCCGGTTTCGTATCAATATTTACATTATATTAATGAACAAGAACCAGGTGGATATTTATACAGGGCTTCGATCATCTATTTTACCATACAGGGTGATTTTCATATCAAGGAAATAAAATGAACACGGCAGCTTAGTTGTTTCTGCGTGACGGGTACCATTTACCAAAGGTTTTACGCTAGACGTCGTTTCCTAACGAACCCATCCAAAATAAAACCACCCTGTATATAAAAGCGTAAGTTACTGAAGTCAATAAACATGTAGCGACATCTATCTACATATAGATATAGTTCGCACGACTCCTAGATAGATGGCGCTTCAATAACCTACATCGCGCTTACGAAGTTTTCCATGCGATCTGCATATATACATGATTCCAACATGTACAGTTGGACCGCGGTCCCCAGGCACGATGACCTAGCCTGGCGGAAGATCTTCCCTTTTCAATGGAGGAGTCTAACACCTCGCTCCTCCATAAACACATCAAATACGATAAAATATTAAATCGTTTGAGCTCAATATAACACACACATACATACATGTGTGTTCGGGACGGGTCGGGTCGGGTCGGGACGGCTCGGGGCGGGCGGGTGTAACGGAAGCATTGTTTTCATTAAACAAAGCTGCTTATTGTAAGCGATACAAGGCGACAGAGAGAGTCGCGTTATGTACTCGTACCTACGTGTAGTGTAAGTGATAAGCAGATAAGCGCAGGCACACCAGGCCACCAGGCCACCAGGCCACCAGGCCACTCACTGCAAATAATCTATGATGAAGGACGACGCGCGACGGGACCGCGCCCGCTTGAGTGGGACCCTCCCTTTATAATTATTGGTAACACACAGTCGGAATGTTCGATTAATACTATTTTAAAGGTTATTTTTAAACGTATTTTTTACAGTTTATTATTTAACTAGCTTTCAGCCGCCGGTTTCATCCGTGTAGGTACCCCTTTAAAAAAAATTAATGTTATTGTAAAAAAAAGCGTGGGGTGCTTGATGTCAATTGTTATTAATATTTTATTGATAGATATTGGTAGAAGTGTGAGGAACACAATGGGATAAAAATAATAAATAATACGTGTGCTCAGAAAGATATAATAAAGTGAAAGTAATGTCAAGTCAATACATATTCCTAATATAAAATAACATTTTCTTTTATGTAATTAGAACCAAATAGATCCTATTCCCAACAAGTAGTAGTCATTTTGAAAATATCTTAAAAAGCACCCCACGATTTTTTTTACAATAAAATTTTTTTTTTTGCTAATCACACTATCCTTAATTTAAATTTATTGAAAACATTTTTTTACCTTTTAATTTGATTTTCTATAAAAAAAATTATTATTAGGCTTATTTTACTTGCTAACTTGTTTAAAATCTATTTTTTGTATAAATATTTGGGACGACCGTCCCACCTGCTAAGAAATTATGTAGTTACATCAGTGTCATCATAAGATCGATAGAATTAATTAAATTATAAATGAAATCTGTGAAAGTTTGTTTAATTTAAAATTTTAAAGTCAAACGAATCACAGAGTAAATGCAAATTATTTAAATTGAGATTGAATATTTATGAAATAGTTCAGGCGTCTTACGAGTATACTAGTGAACTTAAAGTGTTTCAGGCACTCAAGAAAAAGAACTTGCAGTCGTGGGTTCGACTTCCACTCAGGACAGACCCTTATGTGCATGAATATTAAGGCGATGATAGCTCAGTGTAGTGACGTCGGATACCATGGCGAAGGTCGTGGGTTCGAATCCTACAATGAGCTTGAGCTTTCGGTGAAGGAAAACACCACGAGGAAAACACAACATGGAGGTAGGGTACTTTGTAGTACCTGACTGGCTGGTTATCACGCTCATTGGTGTGTTCCGACAGCTGCACTTGAGAGCCAGTTCCCATCTAGGCTTTGTGTGCTTACCACCTTCGGTCACATCATCATTTACCATGGTGAGATTGTGGTCAATCACAAGCTTATCCAGAATAAAAAAATATAAACATGTCTGTTGTCTTGAGTCTAGTTGTCATTATTATTCTTTTTTGTATGTTTATATTCACGTTACATCACATTATCAGTAAAGTGAGTCATCGTTTTTTTGTAACAAGTACAAAATAATTACACATATTTCCGTATGTAACATAATTGACATGATTAAGTGCGTCACGACGCGGGACTGTATGATGCTATTATTGGTAGTTTCCCACTCCCACAGCCGCACCCGCACCCGCACCCGCACCCGCACCCGCACCCGCACCCGCACCCGCACCAACACCCGCACCCGCACCCGCACCCGCACCCGCACCCGCACCCGCACCCGCACCCGCACCCGCACCAACACCCGCACCCGCACCCGCACCCGCACCCGCACCAACACCCGCACCCGCACCCGCACCCGCACCCGCACCCGCACCCGCACCCGCACCCGCACCCGCACCCGCACCAACACCCGCACCCGCACCCGCACCCGCACCCGCACCCGCACCCGCACCAACACCCGCACCCGCACCCGCACCCGCACCCGCACCCGCACTCGATGCGATGCGATGCGATGCGATACATATAAGTGAAGTAATTCCTGAACTGGAAATTCTTCACACGGTTATCTGATTGTGACTGAACTATTTAAAGCTTCATGAATACTTACCTACGTTACATTCTATTTAGATAACTAGCTCTCCCCCGCGGTTTCATTCGCCTTTCCGAGGGTTCTTATCTTTTCCCGGGATAAAAGAGTCCTATATCCTTTTCCAAGTTCCCATCTATTTCTATACCAAAACTCATAACAATTGGTTCCTCGATTTAGGCGTGAAAAGGTATAACAAACAAATAGATAGAACATCATCTCAGTGTGATTTAAACTATGTAGGTATTTCCTGATTTCATATATTCAAGACCCAAGTAGGTCAACTTTAGTTTATCAAAGTCAAAGTCAAAACCATTTATTCAGTTTAGGCCCTGGAAGGGCACTTCTGCACGGTGGTAGGGTACTTTGTAGTACCCGACTGGCTGGCTACCACCCTCAAGTTGAAAATCTGTCGCCAAGCACCTATCGGTGTGTTCCGGCAGTTGCACTTGAGAGCCAGTTCCCATCTAGGCTTTGTGTGCTTACCACCTTCGGCCACATCCTCACTTACCATAGTGAGATTGTAGTCAAACACAAGCTTATCCAGAATAAAAAAAAAAAAAAAAACTTATGAAGGTGGAATTACAGAAGTTACCACCGGTTCGGAAGTCAGCCTTCAACTGAGAAGAACCGGCAAGAAACTCAGCAAGGTTACATTTTTTAAATATTTTTGGACCATCTGACTATATTGGCGTTTTTTTTTCAAATGTTTAACAATTTTATTTATCTAATTAAATACCTAAATAAAAATATATTTACAATAAAAGGTTTTCCAAATGGTCCATGGTACCCATAATGCTAGCAGCGTTGCCCCGCTGAATGATTAAGCTTAGCCTCTGGGCGAAAAAGTCCCTAGCTTTCAAGTCCCCAGAGGCCAACACCATGCGTTTGCCTATATCTTCAACTACACTTTTGGTGTCAGATGACCATGGGCCCATAGTTTCTACAATATAAAGTATATTTATTGATATGCTTATTATAATGTTTTATTATAATCCTCATAGGGAGTAAATATCCGTTGAGAAAGGATTTTTGAAAGTTCATCTCTCCGCCCCGCGGAAGACGCTATGGTAGGGGAGGCAATGATGCTAAATTTGTAGTTACTCGAGCGTCTTTGGGACCTACTGGAATTTGAAGATTAGGTGGAATAAAGAAAAAAAGGTTATGTGATATTTTCCCCTTCAGTGGTGGGGGGAGCGTCTACAGGGTTTCAAAAATGTAAAAAAAAACAGTCACCAAGAAATACTCGAGCGCGTCAGATATTAATAGGGTAGTCGCGCCACGTCTGTCTGATAACGGAAAAATAATAATCTGCCGTTTTGCGTGGTGGGGGTGGCCGTACGAAGGGGTCGAAAATATTTTAAAAAAAATTTACTCGAGCGCGTCAGACATTGATAAGGGATGTTAAGTGAACCCTCCAGTAGCTCCTATTTTAAAGACTGACGATTTGGACGCGACCATCAGTCAGGGCCGATTTTTGAAAATGCAAAAAAAAATCGTGACCTTGATTTACTCGAGCGCGTCAGATTTTTATATATATATATATTTTATTTGCAAGAATATGGTGACAGTAAAAAGATACAAAATAAACAAGATATACAGAGTATCCTTAATCTGACGGTTTGAAAAAAAAAATATATAAAAAATATCGAAATCTCGAAAAAATGTTTGTACAAAAGTTGTAGAGAATTTAATTTTCTACAATATTTATTATGAATACATATACCAAAAAACCCATAGGAAACGAGATAAAATGGATACCTGGAAAAAGTCTGAGCGGACCGCTATTATTACAAAAAGCCGTTTAAATGAGTGCGTCCGTAGGTCCCGGGCTCTCCCAGGCGGTCGAGGGTCACCGCACCACAAGAGCTCATCCATTAAGTACTAACAGTTATTCAGTCGGTGGTGTGTGCGCCATCGGCTCGGAACCTCCGAGTGCGGGGAGCGCGGGACCGCACTGCCTGATTTTAGGTATCGCTTGCACCTAATAGAAAGAAGAAAGAAAGAAAAATAAATTTATTAATAATAGCACAGTTACGTATCGATTTATACGATACTAGCTCTCCCCCGCGGAGTCACCCGCGGTCACGATGCATATAAAATAAAACAGCCGATGCTGCTCGCTGACAATATAGCTTTGTATTGGTGAAACTATTTTTATCCATTACAAACAAACATACCAAAATCAAATTAATTTTCTTCATAACATTAGTATAGTGTAGACTAGCATTCAACCGCGACTTTGTCCGCTCGGTAAATTCATTTTAATGACCTACATAAGGTCTGCTTCAATGTCCTTTTAGTTTCAGACTAAAAACCGAGTAAATGTAAGACGTTCGAATCGGTTGTGTCACACAATCACTTACAAATAATTTATCAACATTCAATGTATCCTTCCATTTTCATTTTTTATTCCATCTGTGATAAGTTTGAATAATGCTTACAATATGAATATAAACATAATAATATTTGTACAATACGCGAAAATAACTCGAAAGTGTTTCCATTATAGTTGATATTTATATTATGTTATCAATTCTATAACGTGATGATAGCTCAGTGGTAGTGACGTCGGATACCGCGGCTAAGGTCGTGGGTTTGAATCCTACAATGAGCTTGAGCTTTCGGTGAAGGAAAACATCGTGAGGAAACCACATCATGGTGGTAGGGTACTTTGTAGTATGTACTCGAGTGGCTGGCTACCACCCTCAAGTTGAAAATCTGTCGCTAAGCAGCAGCACTTGAGTGCCAGTTCCCGTCTAGGCTTTGTGTGCTTACCACCTTCGGCCACATCATCACTTACCATGGTAAGATTGCGGTCAAACACAAGTTTATCCTAAAGTAAAAAAAAATTAAAATGAGCTTTCGATGAAGGAAAATGTTGAGAATGATGGCGACAGAAAAATAAATAGAACGCACAGAGCAGCCCCCATATGCAGCCATCGCCCTCCTTAATCATAATGTAGGGAGGTGAGAATTTATCAATTTGTATGAACAGTGGAATGTATCAAGTTATAAACAACACTGCAGTGATGCCCTCGTCTCCTCTCCCGCTGCTGTACTCGTAAGTGTGGAGTGTGGAGTGTGGAGTGTGGAGTGTGGAGCGAGCCTAAGATATAAGTGTAGGAGCTTAACGCAACATATAGCTTGAGTAAGTGGAGCAAAGCGGATTACATATAGATAACGCAGGAGTATCGCAGCTGTGCGGTGTGAGCGGCGGCCAGCTGTGCGGTGTGAGCGGCGGCCAGCTGTGCGGTGTGAGCGGCGGCCAGCTGTGCGGTGTGAGCGGCGGCCAGCTGTGCGGTGTGAGCGGCGGCCGAGGATTACACGAAGCCCGCGACTATTGTAAGTGGGAGGAAGACGTCATGTCGCTGGCAATAGAAGATCAAGATACGGCTCTGGGCACTTTCAAAACAAACAAAGTGTATATCGTACTACAACAGAAAAAAATGTTGGCGTATACAGGGTGTCATCGTTAAGTGTGTATTCCGTAACTATTACTGATATAAAAAAAAGATATCAAAAATACGTTAACTCATCAGTAAAATTACATCAATAACTTTTTTTAAATCAATCGAGAAGTATCCAAAATTTTGACACTAAACACTCCCATACATTTAGTATGAGATTAGTAGAAAGGTTTCAGTTTCCTTATTTTAAAAGGTTATTTTAGCTTAGTACTGATATTAAAAGAAACTGTTTATTAACCTAACAAAGTAATAAAACTATATTTTAATAGAATAACATTTATTTCTTAGTAAGTACAACATTTTGTATTCAAAGCAGATTTTTGTTGCTTTCAGCCAGTTCAAATAATTGCGATATTGAAACAAGGTTTGTAACTAATTTCACGTATATCTACTTGAAAATCATTATTATCATATCATACGTAATTATAAAATGAGATTAAGGTCAATTGAGTACTAGACCACTTACACAACAAGACAAGATCCCTCTAGAACGCAGGTGAAACCGCGGAGCAGACAACTAGTAACATTGACAGAGGTAGGAAAGCAAAGTTTCGGGCCGGCGCGGCGCTGATTGATTGATAGCGGTCAGCGGTCACACTCGCAGCCATACTCAGCCGGGGCACCGGGGCACCGGGGCACCGGGGCACCGGGGCACCGGGGCAACGGGGGGAGGCAGGGAGCTCCCATACACTCCACATCCCTCATCCATTCACATTCATCAAAGCTCTTTGGCACCACGAGATAATATTATTTGCATATTTTTATACAAATAACCGTTTTCGAATGTAATTGATAAAATTCACAATCGGCTCTCCGGTTTCGTATCAATATTTACATTATATTAATGAACAAGAACCAGGTGGATATTTATACAGGGCTTCGATCATCTATTTTAACATACAGAGTGATTAAATACATTTTTAGGGTGCCATACCTCAAAAAGAAAAAAACGGTACCCTTATAGGATTACTTTGTTGCCCGTCTGTCTGTCCGTCTGTCTGTCCGTCTGTCTGTCCGTCTGTCAAGACACTTTTTGTGAGGAATGCGTGGAAGTATCAAGTTGAAATTAATATCAAATACCCAACGTCTGCAATCCCTAGAAGCAGTAAAAAACTCAATCTTCTAAATCAACCCAATCAAAAGATACAGACGTTAATGCTCCGTTTTTGCCGCATATTTTGACTCTCGCAAGGGAATCAAAACCTATAGGGCACTTTCCGTTGGCCTAGAACCAAGAAATTTGGCAAGAAGCAATATTAAGTTGTACAAGTATAGGAATACGAGTAAATCCGAAAATCGTTTTTTTTTAGTTACATTAGAAAAAAACTTGAGAGGTGTCAAGGGACACCCGGATGGAACGAAGTTATATAAGTTATATAAGTCGAGAGAGTATATATATAAAAAAAAATCATTGATATATATATATAAATAGAAATAAAAATATCTGGCTTGCTTTCTATAAGAGAGATAGAGACAGACAGAGAAACACGCGCAAGCCGCACAGCGGTCGGTGACTTTTGTCACTGACACAAAAAATCACCGACATTAAAGTGTCGGTGATTTTCGTGAGAATTTTTTCCGTCTAGCCCCCGCGCTTTCACATTCACAACGCGCGATAAGGAACTTCGTTCCAAAATCAATAAATCGAAAATAAAAGAAAAATCCTCGAGACTAGGTTCTCGTAATGAACGAACTATTTACATACCTACAACATTGTACGGAACCTTCGGTGCGTGAGTCTGACTCGCACTTGACCGGTTTTATTATGATATAAAAGCACATCAAATACAATAAAATATTAAATCGTTTGAGCTCAATATAACACACACATACATACATGTGTGTTCGGGACGGGTCGGGTCGGGTCGGGACGGCTCGGGGCGGGCGGGTGTAACGGAAGCATTGTTTTCATTAAACAAAGCCGCTTATTGTAAGCGATACAAGGCGACAGAGAGAGTCGCGTTATGTACTTGTACCTACGTGTAGTGTAAGTGATAAGCAGATAAGCGCAGGCACACCAGGCCACCAGGCCACCAGGCCACCAGGCCACTCACTGCAAATAATGTATGATGAAGGACGACGCGCGACGGGACCGCGCCCGCTCGAGTGGGACCCTCCCTTTATAATTATTGGTAACACACAGTCGGAATGTTCGATTAATACTATTTTAAAGGTTATTTTTAAACGTATTTTTTACAGTTTATTATTTAACTAGCTTTCAGCTGCCGGTTTCATCGGTGTAGGTACCCCTTTAAAAAAAATGAATCTTATTGTAAAAAAAAGCGTGGGGTGCTTGATGTCAATTGTTATTAATATTATATGTTATTGACAGATATTGGTAGAAGTAGTAATTTTGAAAATATCTTAAAAAGCACCCCACGATTTTTTTTACAATAAAAATATTTATTTTGCTAATCACACTATCCTTAATTTAAATTTATTCAAATATTTTTTTACCTTTTAGTTTGATTTTCTATAAAAGCGTTTTTTTTATTTTTTTATTATTCAATTAAGTTAAATATTAGTTATTATTAGGCTTATTTTACTTAATTACTTGTTTAAAATCTATTTGTTATATGAATCTTAGGGACGACCGTCCCACCTGCTAAGAAATTATGTAGTTACATCAGTGTCATCATAAGATCGATAGAATTAATTAAGTTACAAATGAAATCTGTGAAAGTTTGTTTAATTTAAAATTTTAAAGTCAAACGAATCACAGAGTAAATGCAAATTATTTAAATTGAGATTGAATATTTATGAAATAGTTCAGGCGTCTTACGAGTATACTAGTGAACTTAAAGTGTTTCAGGCACTCAAGAAAAAGAACTTGCAGTCGTGGGTTCGACTTCCACTCAGGACAGACCCTTATGTGCATGAATATTAAGGCGATGATAGCTCAGTGTAGTGACGTCGGATACCATGGCGAAGGTCGTGGGTTCGAATCCTACAATGAGCTTGAGCTTTCGGTGAAGGAAAACACCACGAGGAAAACACAACATGGAGGTAGGGTACTTTGTAGTACCTGACTGGCTGGTTATCACGCTCATTGGTGTGTTCCGACAGCTGCACTTGAGAGCCAGTTCCCATCTAGGCTTTGTGTGCTTACCACCTTCGGTCACATCATCATTTACCATGGTGAGATTGTGGTCAATCACAAGCTTATCCAGAATAAAAAAATATAAACATGTCTGTTGTCTTGAGTCTAGTTGTCATTATTATTATTTTTTGTATGTTTATATTCACGTTACATCACATTAACAGTAAAGTTAGTCATCGTTTTTTTGTAACAAGTACAAAATAATTACACATATTTCCGTATGTAACATAATTGACATGATTAAGTGCGTCACGACGCGGGACTGTATGATGCTATTATTGGTAGTTTCCCACTCCCACGGCCGCACCCGCACCCGCACCCGCACCCGCACCAACACCCGCACCCGCACCCGCACCCGCACCCGCACCCGCACCAACACCCGCACCCGCACCCGCACCCGCACCCGCACCCGCACCCGCACCCGCACCCGCACCAGCTCCCTCATCCAAGAGACTGATCGCTGCTTATGAACTCCTAGTACATCACCCTTTTCCCGATATCAAATGGACTATTTTATTATTTGGCTTCTTTATGATATTTGAAATTGATATAGAAAGCGGGATCGTGCGCTGAATATTGAATTGAAACGGATATCTGCCTTTTGTAATAGTGGTTATTGAATAAATCACAATACCTATTGAACACATCAAACCATGGACTAAATATATGATAGACCTGCGTTCTCAGGGAAATCTTATAAAATTTAGCACATTTTTCTCGGTAATAATGTAGCCTTTTGTAAGACTGTGTATGAATTTTTAAAATCACACAAGCATTATTGAGTTTATACGATACAAACACACAAAAAAAAAACAATAATGTCTTTATATTTTTGAGATTATTAAAAAAATTGGTTAAGCCTCATCTAATCAGCAAGGAAGCCGGCCTCAAATAGCTTAATAATTTCAGATGTCCCAGTGCTGAGGCTCCATTGAGAATGTTTGTACGTCTGTGGTCGAGTGTTAACTCCTAGACAAGACTGTTAGTCTAGTAAAGTCGAGAGCAGGTAACGTACGCCATGTCGATAACGACTGCAAGCTTCAATCGAGGCTTATACAACTGAAGCTAAGCTTTTCCGGTCAATGTTTAAAGTTTTAAAGCCTTTCTACTCTCCTGGTATACCTAAATCTTCCGAACGATATCTTTATTCCACTTGAATCACGTTATTTTCAACTTTACGCTGTATAGTATTAAGGTCCATGATGCTTCTGAAACTAGAAATCCTTGACAGTACAACTATCAAGAATGTGAATATTTGTAAAGTAATTTATCTACATAATATTATATAATGTACATTTAAGGCGATGATAGCTCAGTGGTGAGTGACGTCGAATACCGCGGCGAAGGTCGTGGGTTCGAATCCTACAATGAGCTTGAGCTTTCGGTGAAGGAAAACATCGTGAGGAAACCATAGCACGGTGGTAGGGTACTTTGTAGTACTCGACTGGCTGCCACTCGTGACCACGGTCAATGTAACTTGATCGAAACGTCGAGGTTAGTCGAAATTATATTTTGATTATTATGTGCGCGAATAGACCCGGTATAATCTACTATAATTAATTTTTCACTCCTCTTGCTCAAAAAGACCGTCATTGTAGCGTACCAGAGCGGTGAAAAATATTGCAATTCATCCTCTAGGGGAAAAAGTTTTTTTTATTTTATTTTTGTGTGTCAAATGACAATGAGCCTACAAAAATGAAAAAGTCTTTAGAATAAGTAGAATAATCATGAATAAAGACTCGACTTATTACTGTTTCATAAAAAAAGAACTTCATTTTAATTTTGAAAATCTCTGGTAGAATGCATGCAATGTGTTGCGGCTACAGAAGAAACAAAAAAAAAGAAATTATAAACTACATATTTCATATTGTATTGGATTGTTTTATTTTTTCGCAATCGTAGTGAAAAGTTTAGTGTAACACACGGCGCTAAAACCCATTAAAACTCGGTTTCTATTTACTCCCTCGCTAAAGCTCGGGAGTAAAACTATCTCGTATATAATGGGTCATTTTAGCCCCTTGTATAACAATCTGCTATAGTTCGCGAAAGTTTTAAAAGTACTACCACCCTCAAGTTGAAAATCTGTCGCCAAACACAGCTGCACTTGAGAGCCAGTGTCCATCTAGGCTGTGTGTATTACCACCTTACATCACTTACCATAGTGAGATTGTAGTCAAACACAAGCCTATCCAGAATTAAAAAAAAATAATTATGAAGTGTTCTTAACAGCCGTATGTATAAATAGTGTGGTATAACTATTAATTAGAAAGCAGAAGTTAGGACGCAGGTGAAAAGCGAACCCGCACGGTGGAAGGGAGGCCTTAATTATGTAGATATTGTGTACTCTAGCGGGGCGGAGCGGGGCCGAGCGGGGCCGAGCGGGGCCGAGCGGGGCCGAGCGGGGCCGAGCGGGGCGAGCGGGGCACACATCGCGACCTCTTCACAAGTTAAACTCCAAGTCAATCACTTGAGACTCAGTTTCCTGTTAAATTAATCAAAAACTGAATAGCGCCTCGATTCCTTGGCTAGATTGTTAAGTTTACAGAAACTAAGATGTGCCTATTGTTTTGGATAAGTTTAAGCGTAATCTGAGGTAGCTCCCATTAATAATATAATATTTAATTAAAAACAAATTTCAAAGTTCTTGTGAAAGTTATTATCCGTGGGCCTATTTGACTTGGAAATTTTACTTGTATTTTTTTTCAATGTAACTTTTTGTTACGTTTACGTTTTTTCAAGGCAGCCGGCAAACGGGTCACTCAAACGTCATTAATTAAGTTTAGGCCCTGGTCTGGCACTAAGGCACTAATGAACGTTACAATTGACTCTACCACCGGTTGTTCGGTTCTCGGACTTGCCACTTGATGATGCTACTACACCAACAAGTCACCAGTCTCTGAACACCACTATACATATACATAATATGAAATAAAATGGATTATGTATTACATGTAAGTTGTTTATTTACATATCGAATAGGGTGTACATAACAATTCCAGTTCCTACTAAATATGTCATGTCTAGAAGGCTCTAAACAAGTAGAGAATGTTTATCAAATATCAGCATGTTATATGGGCGCTCCCTTCTGTGATGTTAGTAACGTTATATGTAGGAGAACCTTAATTAGCTATCATTTATGAAATTAATATTGAATTACATAATTATAAAGTTGAGAATGTTTATCAAATATCAGCATGTTATATGGGCGCTCCCTTCTGTGATGTTAGTAACGTTATATGTAGGAGAACCTTAATTAGCTATCATTTATGAAATTAATATTGAATAACATCAATATTATGTCGAAAATATAAATCCTGTAAGAACATGATATTCTGCAGCCCAGTCATTTATTATTTAAAATAGTCTGTCATTTTTAATGAAAAATAAAGTAAAGAGAGCATTATTTTTAAATACAAAATTACCTCCGCTCGTGTTTTTAGAGTAAACCTCTTAGCGCCGCCGCCGCGCCGCCGCCGCGCCGCGCGCCCTGAAGCAATAACAGTCTGCGCTACGTCGCCGCCGCTCGAGCAATGCGCTCTCCGAGCAAAAACATTACTAGATACAGCAATGCGGAGCTCGTGGCCTTGAATTTAACTCTATAGGGCTTTCAGCTTTTAGTCCAGAACATCTCCAGGCTAAAGACTCTTAGCTGAGTATCTAGCATCCACTGAGGTATTCAAGAAGGTACACTTGAGAGCCGCTTTCCTCCTAGAAATAAGTGTAGACTACACAATAAGTTCAAATTTATACCGCGATAGCGACGACAATTTTTTTTACAGATTTTCAAATTGAGGGTGGTAGCCAGCCAGTCGGGTACTATAAAGTACCCTACCACCGTGCTATAGTTTCCTCACCATATTTTCCTTCACCAAAAGCTCAAGCTCATTGCAAGATTTGAACCCACAACCTTCGCCGCGGTATTCGTCTTCACTACCACTGAGCTATCATCGCCTTAAAAATGTTTGATAACTTGTAAACGACATTAAACCGTACAAACAACAAAATATTATAAAAAATGATATGTGATCTTCTATCTAGAATATATTATTTAGTCGGAGGTCGCGCTTCACTTGATCGTCGCCGCGTGCAATTACGCTCCGTCGATCTCAAGCTATTTGCCAGAACAGAACAGAACAGAACAGAACAGAACCGGGCGCTCACACCAATTTACTTGACTCGTATATAACTGAATTGAAGATTCAACTATTTTTGGCACACAATTTAATTTGCGTTGCTTCGTGAATGAATACAAGTAGTAAAAGTGCCATATACAATCGTATTCATATAGTTATAGAGACTATTTTAAGTTGAATACGTAAGGCGTCAGAAGTCTGATGAGCTAGCGGCGGGTGATCTTAAACATTAAATACCAGAGGGATGGACTATTTGTTGCAGTTTACATTGCTTCCAAGCACAGTATATGGCTCTCAAAGTCTGCCGAAAACACTGTAATGTATACATTAAAACTGGGATAAAATTAATTGAAGAAATGTAAATCAAAAATATATTTTAATGCTTCATTTAAATCACAATTCCTAGGCCTCTCCCGTCCCGCCGCTGCCGCTCCGTAGCGTCGCCATGTTTATAAATGAAATATCCCTAAAAGAAAATTACCTTGCCATTTATTTAATAGCATTAAATATTAAAGTTCCATTACCTACCTGAATCCTTTCAAATAGGTGGAGACGGTTCCGTATAATTAACATAACTTATAGCTAACTTAGGTACCTAATACTTGAGGAGGAGACTTGTATTATATTGAAGGTGGGGTATTGATTTGAATTGTAAAGTGTATTGTAATAAATCGGCTTCTAATCGTACTTAATACAACTTAAATAGTTGTTTTATGTAAACGATGTCAAAGGACTTTAGCTTAATTTATATATTTAAAAAAAAATTACTTACACACACACACACACACACACACACATACACACACACACACACACACACACACACACACACACACACACACACACATGATCTAGTGTCGGTGAGAGGTATATCTTCATGTCTGACGTCATCATAGTTTTATCATTCGGCTTATATAACTTCAAGTTTATTATTTAAAATTAACTGTTACATGTCTGAGGATCTGTTTATGCCATGAACTTGAAATATTTTGAAAAGCGAATGTTGGCAGCGTCGAGGAAATTTTTCAGTATGTTTCATCATCATCATCATCAGCCCGTGTTAGCATGTTTACGAGCATGTAACTCAAAACTCTGTTTAGCTCAGATCAAGATAAATCTAATGATACATATATTTAAATCCATCAAACCTTTTTGACTAAACGCGACACAAATAAATAAATACAAAAAATTCAAAAAGAAAATTGGTGTATATGTTCACTGAACCGTTTTCATTCTAATTTTAGTCAGCCGAATGTGACAAACGTCACGTCTAATATAATATGATCTCTTTACAATTCAGAAATCAGCAACGTTCATTCTGTCGCCGACATTTACATGTAATTATTGTCAAATAATTACACAAACAATAAATGAGACATTCAAAGATGAACCGTTACAAAGAGAAGGTAGAGGAAGTGCCGGCACGCGGCTGTGTATTTATTCAGAGGGTCTCCAGTTAAGAAGCTTGGAAAATTACGATTTATGCGAAGTTATATTTGGAAATGGAAATTTCCATTTTATCAAAGCGACAAAGTCTTTACAAAGGTTATATTTATGTTTTTATAATGATTATGACAAAAGACAAACAGTAGAACAGCGAGTGTTGCGTTGCATCCCGTCCCGTCCTGTCGCGTCCTGTCGCGTCCTGTCGCGTCCTGTCGCGTCCTGTCGCGTCCTGTCGCGTCCCGTCGACGCGGATCTCACACAATAATACGATGATTAATCTTATTGTGCTATTTTGTACATTTACTGAGATGGTCTTTCTACAACATTTCCCTAACAAAACAGGAAATGTGTAACTCAGTTTCCGCTCTGGTCCGGGGCGCGGGGCGCGGGGCGCGGGGACCAGGGGCTGGGGGCCAGGGGCCGGGGACAAAAAGGGCTGTGGCCGAGACTACTAGCAAATAAGGAAAATACAATGCATACTAATAACTGGATGTTAGGACGCGGATCACTGGGGAGGCGGACACGGCCGGACATATTGATATTATGTGATATGAACTTGGATATGAAATACGAGTCGAGTACCAATGTGCTGTCACGTGACATCCGTCCGGGGCCCCATCGGATATCTGAACTCGTCGAGTAAACTTTGATATCGGTTTATCTTTATAAATGAGTTATGCGACGTGTTTGCTACGAATTCCAGCGCTACGACGTAGCACATGGTAGTACGCCACAGCGTAGCAGATGGAATAATGCTACGGCGTAGCACACCGACGCATGCCAGGGCGTAGCAGATGCGATGTTATTTAAATATTCCTTATGTCTAATTAATTTATCATATTTTCAGGGTTTGTTCTACAATTATTCAGTTTGGCAAATCCAACATAGGTATCGAAAATATGCCATCTCAAAATACCCACCCATAGCTCATAATAGTAATGTAGGCAAATACTAAATAAATATATTTTAGAAGTTTCTAATTATTGTAATGATATAGATTTAATGTTTTATTGTTAAAAGAAACTCGCATCAAACGGTCAATAGACTTACACAAAACAATCCAGAGATGACATGGAATCACAGTAGAGTTGACTTATGTATACACACACACACACACATACTCACGTGTATTTACGGAGAGTCATATTTCTTGTTAATACGTCTCGGTGAGAGCCCCCGGAGGCGGAGGTTCGTTCGTACAAACACGACTGAGGTCAATCACCTGACTCTATTCTATATGTTAATTTTACATGAGAATATGTATTGTGAAACTCGTAGCTCTAATTAAGAATAAAATGTAAATTACCTTGAAATAGGAGAAAATAAGACTACCTATAATAATAATATCCTGGAACATTTTTCACATAAGACCTTATCCTTTTTCATTGTAAGCAGAGATTGTACCATGGTAAACAAATAACTGATATATTTTTTTTATCCTATACATACAAAGCGTGCTATTTATATAATTTTACCTTACATAAAATATTGTATTTTTACTCTTCAATGTTTAGGCTATTGTTAGGTTTTTATTCTAATATCAATTAATATTTATGTTGCTTGTGTTTTTATTAGTTTTGGCAAATGAATGTATAATAGTTATTCTGTAATTTTATGATAAATGGAGCGAGCAACACAGAAAAAGTAATAGAGATGACGGGTAGGGATAAAAGTAGGCATCGATAAAAGGAAAAAGCAGCGGTTGATTGGGACAGTCGTATTTCATTTGTGTAGCTGATAAGCATTGCTGGATATAATATAGATTGTACAAGTTCATGTGTCTTCTTATTGAGCTGATTCCAATACCACTACATAAGTACCAATATCGCCAACACTATATTCAATGATTTGTAAATACAAAATAAAACAGAATTGTAAGTATTTTAGTTAATTAAAAAGTAACATAATACCATTGTATTTATTCAGAATATTGAATGAAAGACAAATATATATTGTGTTAATAAGGCGCGGTGGTGGCGCCGTGGAAGCCACCCCACCCCACCTGTCTTCGATTAAATAAATATTCAAGTAACATTTTCAATAAAACTTTGTCTCGCAGGTACAGTACAGTACTTTAGTGAAGTTTTTCTTCTTTTCACGTGAACTGTTCCCGAGAATGGATCGATGGGAAAATACAGGTGATACGCGCCCCTTCTACTTCTATATACATATACATATATATATATACATCTATACGAGTACCTACTTACTTACATCATTGACTCATTGTTTTGATATAAAACTCGGTAAGTTTGGCGAAGTGTCGCGGGTAGTTAAATTGAATTACAGAAAGTAATTTTATTTTCACCGTCAGATTCGAACCTACCTCTATACAATGGGATTTATTATATCTATACAAATATTCATGTATTCACGTCATGGATAACTACACTTCATACCTACTAGTGATATCACAGTAGTCAAAATTCGAACTTAACCATTGCTTCATTTAGAAAAATTATTAGCTTTTAAAAGAAAATCGGTTGACAATTGTATTTATGTAAATAGTTTACACATAATAATTATATGAGTGTGAATAGAATTTACTTTCGCACATACAATATATTCTTAACTTGCTTTCTAGTCATTTTAAAAGGTCAGCAACACATTGGCAATCATATAGGCGATGGGATTATTCCACGTAACTCGCAATGTATATATCAGTGAGACTAGATAAATAATTATTGAATAATTATAATATGTAAGAGGTGTAAGTTGTTTTTGAAAAGTAATTTCCGCGTTTATTGCCGGCTCTTCTCAGTAAAAGCAACCTTCCGAACCGAGCATTAGAGTCTAGACTATTCATAAATGCTTGTAAAGGCCTATTTGAATGAAAAATATTTTCTTTTTATTTCAATCGCGGAAATAATATTCCGTCAAGCTTGTACAATTGTAAACTGAATGATGTTCAGGCTCGTTCCATGAACGTTCTATTTTTCCACTTTTCCTGAGATCTGTAATGTTTTTGCGTGAAGGAGGAAATAGTAAACAAGTTTCATTGATATTTGGCTTCTGTACTGTTCCTACTGTAGATACAGTATCTACTCGCGCTTTGTTCTTCAGGTGGCGATAATCAAATGCGATGATAGCTCAGTGGAAAGTGACGTCGGATACCGCGGCGAAGGTCTTGGGTTCGAATCCTACAATGAGCTTGAGCTTTCGGTGAAGGAAAAACATCGTGAGGAAACCACAGCACGGTGGTAGGGTACTATGTGGTACTCGACTGGCTGGCTCAAGATGAAAATCTGTCGCCAAGCACCTGTTGGTGTGTTCCGGCAGTTGCACTTGAGAGCCAGTTGCCCTTGCCCTTAAGGCATTGTAATAAGGTGTACAACACGTTGGCAGTCCCCCTAGTATTGCCAATGTCTATAGGCGACGGTAGTCACTTACCATCAGGTGACCCGCCTGCCTCGATGTCACTAGTGACATAAAAAAAAAAGGTGGAATTGGTACCCTTGAGATGTGGATATTGTTTTTGTGAAGCGTTTGGTTCGCTCTCCGTGCATGCTATTTGAATTAGATGTTTAAAAAACGTGAATGTTACTTAATGATCATTTAATTAATAAAATAGCTATAACTTCAAAACGTAGTCATTAAAAAATAAAAACTTAGATGTCGAGATTTGAATTTCTGTTACATTAGATACAATTAAGTCGTCACATGTCCATACTCGACGGCATATGGTCTAGGAGCCCGAGTGCCAGTAATTGTGCATTCAATGAGCGTGGAGCGTGGAGCGTGGAGCGTGGAGCGTGGAGCGTGGAGCGTGGAGCGTGGATCGTGCCAGCGCCGCGCCGCGCCCGTCGGGAGGTACTCGCCGCGCGCAGGAATTTACAATTACACCTCTTTTTATCCATCGAACGTCTGTTCTCGCACACTATTGTTAGAGAGCGGACTGAGTGGATGGAGTGGATGGAGCGGATGGAGCGGATGGAGCGGATGTAGCGGATGGAGCGGATGGAGCGGATGGAGCGGATGGAGCGGATGGAGCGGATGGAGCGGATGGAGCGGATGGAGCGGATGGAGCGGATGGAGCGGATGGAGCGGATGGAGCGGATGGAGCGGATGGAGCGGATGGAGCGGATGGAGCGGATGGAGCGGATGGAGCGGATGGAGCGGATGGAGCGCGCTGGGTCATGTTAGCTACACAAAGATTTCTTGTACGTGGTTTGACGTAATGGATTTTATGTTGTAGATGTGCCTTTTTCAAAGGATTGTATTCTTGATTAGTTTCTAACGGAAATCTTGTGGAAACACAATTAAATGTTGCATAATAAAAGGTGATGTTTGAACACGAACTGAAGTTCATACACTGTAATAACATTATTAATGTAATAGTAATTTCTATCTGTGTGTCTTTGGATTTCACAGCTACACAGCTGAACATATTTTGATGAAATTTGTTATGGGGATACTTAGAACCCTAGGAAAGAACATAGAGTACTTTTTAATCAACCACACGGGCGAATAAGCATTGAATACGTTCGATACCAATGAAGGAAAGCAGCCAAGAAGAAAGAAAAATGGCAGGTAAAAAGTTGTGAATAAATTAAAATACTTTCACAAATACAGGATTTTAATCACTAAAGGCTGTTTATTTGTAAAGTGTGTCCCATCGTGGATGATGTTTATTATTGTAAGTTGACAAAGCGTAGTGGAGGGTCGCGTGTCCCGAACCCGAGCCGAGTCTGAGCCCGAGCCGAGCCGAGCCCGAGTCGAGTCGAGCCCGTCGGCGCGGGCGGCAAGGGCATTGTTGGATGGCTCCCAGCTCACACGCGCTAGATTTGACCTTCGTTTTTTTGACAAATAGTCACATTTTCTAATTATTTTATTATGTTATTTGGTCTCGAATTGTAATTAATAAAAAGATTTTTTAAATGGCCACAATTGTTAAATGATGACATTTATTATATTTTTTACTGATGATATTGAGCGCTCATTAGATTTATTTTATTATTGAATTGGCTGTATGTAAAATATCCGCTAACAAATAAAGTTTACTGAAGTTACCGTCGGTTCGAAAGTCAGTCTTCAACTGAAAACAGCTGGCAAGAAATTTGGCAAGATTCAGGTTATTTACAAAAATAACAAAAATGAATTGTTTGTTATTTTCGTTACCGATGTTAACTTCAGTAAAATAACCTTCATAAGTGCCCTTTAGGCAGAGTTATCTGAGGGTCATAGGGTTGATACAAGCTCGTCAGTGAGTGACAACATGAATAACGCACCCCACTTATAAGGGATTAACGAACAATTTTTTACTTTACAGATTGAGATCCAGTCGGACGGGCTCTACAAAATAAGAACTTGACTCTCATTGAGCTGTTTTCTTCAACGAAAACAAGTTATTTCTAAGCCACAATTAAATAAAGACTGTAACAACACTTTTTATTCTGGATAAGCTTGTGTTTGACTACAATCTCACTATGGTAAATGATGATGTGGTCGAAGGTGGTAAGCACACAAAGCCTAGATGGGAACTGGCTCTCAATGAAAATGTCACACACTGATAGGTGCTTGGCGACAGATTTTCAACTTGAGGGTGGTAGCCAGCCAGTCGAGTACTACAAAGTACCCTACCACCGTGCTATGGTTTCCTCACGAAGTTTTCCTTCACCGAAAGCTCAAGCTCATTGTAGGATTCGAACCCAAGACCTTCGCCGCGGTATCCGACGTCACTTACCACTGAGCTATCATCGCCTTACCCTACATTGATAATGTTTTACGAACAGGTACAGTCACGAACAACATCAACAACAACAACAACAGTACAGTATACACACGAAGCTTGTGAATATGTGCTAGCCCCTTTGTGCGCATAGTTGAGATGTGTTCGTCGGATGTCCCGGAGTTATTCGTGTGTGTTGTGGCCCTAAATATCTCGCACTTTATGTGTTATGTGTTCACGAGACACGTGCCTTTATACTGAACTGACCCACTTGTTTACATCACTTTACTTTTACTTGGGTCCGGCTGTTGCTATTGAGAGCCAGTTGCCTTTAAGGCATAGTAATAAGGTGTACAACATACTGTCAATTGACGGGCCGTGGCGTGGTTGGTTAATACATTGCCTATCACGCCGCAGGTCGTGGGTTCGATTCCCATCCAGGACACACATTTGTGTGCATGAACATGTCTGTTTGTCCTGAGTCTGGGTGTAATTATCTATTTAAGTATGTATTTACAAAAAAAAAGTAGTATATGTAGTATATCAGTCATCTGGTTTCCATATTACAAGCTCTGCTTAGTTTGGGATCAGATAGCCGTGTGTGAACAAATGTCCGAGGATATTTATTTATTTATTTAATCCCTCTGGTATTGCTAATGTCTATAGGCGACGGAAGTCATTTACCATCAGGTGATCCGCACGCCTGGTTGTCACTTGTGTTTTTAAAAACAATCTGCTATTGATGCTGCGCGGTTGTTCCAGAGATAGTCGTGTAAAATAACATTAATTTTATATTTTTTAGCTGATTCTTCTATTGATCGATCCTATCTTCTTCTATTGATCGATCGAACCTAAAAATCAATAACATCGAATATTTTCGATGTTATTGATTATGATAAGACGCCTTGAGAGGATAAGACGCCTCTCTTCCAATAGTAAAATTAAAATTTTATTATTAGTGCTTCTGTTCCATCGTATGTAAGTGTTTTAATTCATTGAGTAACGTAGTTGTATACAAGATGTATTTACATCTTCATTCGTTTCTGCATTTAATTTCCAAAAACAAGGGTTTGATGCCTGGCTTCAATATATTAATCATTCAAAAATCAAATGATGCCGTTGTGTCTCCTTTAAGTATTTTTTATATATCACATTCCTACATTTAATTTAATAAAAAATAACATACATATAAACACAGAGTAATAATACAAATCTGTTTCAATAAAAAAATGTTATATTAAAATATTTGTATTTATCGCCATATTTTTTAAACACACATAAGTTTACGTTTGACCACCAAAAAATAAAACTCATATTATATTATGTCTATTAGTCGAAATAAATACATTATATAATAATACGAATTATTTAAGAAAAATATTCTCGTTGTAAAAAAGCTAACCATTTTCTGTAAATACGCGGAGACATAAACATACCCATTGAAACTTCTAGGAAGCTCTCGTAGCGTAATTATTTCCGTAGCCACGCTCTACAAAATGTGCTACATTCGTAGCTACAGTGCTACGCCGTAGCATTTGTTGTCGTGTGTCATATCAATGCTAACAGACTTTTAAATTAGTTATCTATTTCTGTTTTACTATTTACTATGAAGCTTTTATGTTGGAATGCATTGAATACAAACAGACAAATAATTTATATTTATTCTATCTCATTATGGTAAGTGAAGATGTAGTTGAATGTGGTAAACACACAAAACCAAACAATAACTGGCGATTTTTATATCAAACTAGCGTTCCCCCCGGTTTCACCCGCGTTCCCGAGGGATATTATCAAAAATGAATTTAGTTGGTTATTTATTTACAAATATGAATTTAGTTGGTTATTTATTTACAAATATGAATTTAGTTGGCGAATGTTTTAAAAGTACGAGCATTTTGCTTTATATCTTATATTTAGTTTTTCCAACAAACGGAGGCCTCTCTTTGTCTGCTTCGCGGAAATGAAGCGGTTATCTCCATGTCTCCTCTCCTCTACACTTCACAGTAGGTACGGCTCGGGTCACTACTGCAGCGCTGCGGGGTGTGAGCGATACCCAGCTATGTACCTACATGCTCGTACCAACTAGAATAATGTCAACAATAGTATTTCTAGATCTAATATCACGTAGTTCAATTTTTATTATTTTACATATGATGGGCTTACGTTTTGCCACTGACCCGTCCAGGAAGGACGAAGACGAGGCCTATGGTGGAGCACACAGAAATAACCTATTCACTCAGGCCTTAAAAATCCCCAGATTATAGGAGTCAGGAAACACAGACGCTGGATGCAAGTTCCACTCCCTTGCATGGTCGGCATGTCAACGACTTACGGGTGGAAATTTTCCCGGCGTCTTGTGGTTCGGTTTAAAAATGAGGATGGAGGAATTAAGTTAATAATTGGGTCGTGTGTTACTTCGAGTGTTTATTTAGGGTGCATTTGTTTTTAGATTTCTTAATTGGTTTCATCGTAAAAGTATGTCAAAGTATTCACCCTCTTCTTTATGTTCCTTAATTGTTAGTTGTGTTGTAATGTTGCCAGTATGAAAATAATGTTGTTTTTGTGGGAGACTTTCCCGGTCTTGTTTTCAGGAGAATGGGCCTTTTCCTCTTACTTTTTTAAATAGTTAAATATACTGGCATATACTTACAAAATGTTATTATGAAAATATTTGGTTTGATCTCTACACATACATATATTGTGTAATGTAAACGAGTTTATATGTGGACCCGTCACCACGATTCATGCATTTTTAACGAAACGTTAGGAGGTTAGGCAAAATAATATTTTGTGCGCAAATATGTATACTACAAATATGAATTTAGTTCGCAAAAGATTAAAAAATTTAATATTCACGCACTAATTCTTCTACAGAAGAATAGTTCTGTAGGAGACAATATCAATTTTATATGTCTATGTTGCAGCTTCATTTATAGTGTGTACCCCGCCTTACTTTCTACATGTCTCTGGCTCCCTTGCAGCGAACTGCAGCATAGTGCAGCGTAGTGCAGCGCTGACACACTAAACGACTTTATAGCGCTTTCTGCACTTTGCTATTTTATGTCGAAGGCGGCAATAAATCTAACAACGGTACGTAAGTGCGGAATATACACGTCATAACGCTGGCGGATTCCGCTTTTACCGCACACTCTGCTCAAATAGAGGAATATAAAATTATTATTTGCGTTTCGTCTCGCAAATATCCTCGCGCGGTGTAATGTAATGTAACAACCCTGACTTGGCATTATTTCTATGAACGTTTGCATAAAAATATATTTAAAGGTGAATATGTGTTTTAATAGCAACTCAGCCTGAGGTAACATCCATCATATTCTACATTTATATTTTGATCAGAATCGGCGAATATATTATTACTTCCGTTGTAATATAATTTACTTGTTTTGTCATTTTTTGTAATATTCAAGTCCTCTTAGAAAGTTAAATAAGACTTAATTAGTTGATGTCAACAGGTTGACAAGTACGCTGACGGTCTACTTGATGGTAAGTGGTGTTGCGGGCTCTCGTTCTTCAAGGGCTCTCTTTTGAATAACTCCACGACATTCTCCTCCGGAAAACCGTAGTAAACAAATTAAAAGTTATAAAATGGCGGAATGGTGTGAAGTGATTTTGAAATCTCCTACATAAACTTACCTTTTTGCGCGGAAAGCCGGTCAGAAAATCGAAAATGATAACATACAATGAAAAATAAATTGAAACATAAATCATTTCCTCGGCGGCACAGGGGAATTAATCGCGCGACAGGGTAATATACAAAATATTAGCGGAGCGGGCACAGGGGACGTGAGACGGCAGGGGACTGACGCGACTTGTGATACTACAGGGTTGTGTAATAAAATGTCTTGTGTCTGATTATGTTCTCGCGGTATTTATACACTCTATAATACAAAATTTTCCTGCTTCGCTACTTTATTTTAATCCATTTCACTATTTTCTAAAACAAATTTTAAGTGTACTTAAACCATAATTATATCTGAAACGAATATTATAGTATATTTTTGTCAGAAGTCTGATAGATAACCTGATGGTAAGTGACGACTGTCACCTATAATCATAAAAAAATCCAAGGGAATTGCCATAAGCCTAGATGATAACTGACTTTCAAGTGCAACTATCGAACTTACAATATACAATTATTAACCAAAAATTAAAAAACAATTTTATTGATAAATACAGTAAAATGAGGCTTCTCCATGAGCATACCCTCATTAATAAATACATCACGTATGTACGGTGGTCGAGCGTGGAGTGCGCGAGTGTATCGACGGGCTCAATTTAAAACACGCGTGACTCTACCGAGCGCGCTCCGACTCCGGCTCCCGCGTTATTTCCCCTGGGCTCACTTTCATACAATAATAATTCCCCTGGATTTGACAAGGAAAACGTAAATTTAAATTTAACTCCAGCAGATTGTATCGCTGTTAACAACCTATTTGTAATGGATGATAAAACGCGCCTTGCTATATTTTATGTGTTTGCGTTCCTAAAACATGAAATTTTGATAACCATTATTACAGTCCAAATCACAGTGTAAATTATGATGCTTTGAATTGAATCAACAGATAATGTGTAGACTATTTTATGTATATTATAATATTACTAGCATTCAGCCACACGGTTTTACTCGTAATCATCATTTCACTCCTTAGTGGTTGAACTTCCAAAATAGAGATTGAGAGTTGAGGTCTCCCAAGAAATAAACGAAATAACTTTATAGTGTTTTATTATTTGGTTTAAAATCGTGAAAAGATCCAAGAGTCCAATAGTTATATTATACATACATAACATAGTTAAATTAAGAAATAAGAGGTTTTTAGTCGTAGATGCACTTTTAAAACTAATTTATATATCATAAAATCTTATCCTAAAATATCAGAACTAATACATAATGTGTCGACATAACTAGGCTAGGGGGCGCTAGGGGGCGCTAGGGGGCGCTAGGGGGCGCTAGGGGCGCGCTGGCGGCCCGTGACGTAAACAAAGAATAATATAGTTGGCGAACGACTCGCGAATAGAAAGAAAGAGAGAAAATGAGCCGATAATGTGGCAGTAGTACGAGTAGGAGTGTAGGAATCGTCGCGAGGGGACGTCATCGATATCAAAATACACATTTTATGGCTCTCAGGAATTTATCGGCGCAAAATATCAGCACATCTCCCCTCCCCCCATGTGGGAACTCGTAAATCCCGAAGGCTTCGCCATGGAAACTGTAGTTGGTAAGTTTTGAAAGACTTTGGGATCAGTTATGTAAATAAGATCGATAAGAAAGGGGTCATGACGGCTGTCGACTCATACACATAAATGTATGCGTATTTTGCTTTCGTTACAAAAATACATTTGATGGAGTCACAAATCAATTTTTAAGAAACAAGATGGAACAATATATTCATCTGCTGAACTGGGGCCGGGGCACGCCATGTTGTCAACTTGTTTTGTTGAGTTTCTTGCCGGATCTTCTCAGCAAATGCAACTTTCTAAACTGCGCGTTACAGTCAGACTATTCATATGCGAAAAATAATTTGAATAAAAATTTAAAAATTTCATTGAAAGAGTAGGGTAGGTATACAATTAAATTCTACCAAAAAAGAGTACATCCATAAAGTACGCACAAATAATCTGTGTTCACTTCAGAGAGATTCCCTGTACACAATTACACCGAGTGCGGATTGGTAGACACCGTTCACTTGAGAGTGATTTATTTAGGGATCCTCAATAACACCCTTTAACAAATTGAAACCACTGAAAATAAGTTCCGTTTTACGTGTGATCAATGGCGATCCTACAATTAGATCGCGGTAATCTCTCCCCGTTTATCGAAGATAGCGCGGTGCTGCCCCCTGCCCCCTGCCCCCTGCCCCCTGCCCCCGCGGACCTGCGAACACATAATGCAGTGTTAATATTGTTAAACTGTATACAATATATGTATTATAGCGTTTAATAAAGGACGATGTTAGCTCAGTGGTAGTCGTAGGTTCGAATCCTAATGAAACGACAGAACGATAGTAGGGTACTTTGTAGTACTCGTCAAAAACTCTTGTAGGGTCACCCATTCTCTGGTTGAATGTCTGCCACCAAGCTCCTATCGGCGTGTTCAGACAGCTGCACTTGAGAGCCAGTTTCCTTCTAGGCTTTGTGTGCTTACCACCTTCAGCCACATCATCACTTATCATGGTGAGATTGTGGTCAACACAAGCTTATCCAAAGTAAAATAAAAAACACTATTAATTTAAAACTTATAATTGGATTGAAGTCAAACAAAAACCAAACAACTAGTACTTAAAAATGAGGTACACACATTTAAGATAAAAAAAAAAGTGTACAAGCATTACTTGATTTATTTGCCAGTTTATTGATCATGTATAGAGTTCATCTACTCGTAGAAGGTTTTTTTTCTGAAAACAGAGATAAATTCGCTGGAAAAAGTAAATGAATATAATAAATTGAAGTGAAAGAAGTTAGAAATCTTGTAACTTTAGTCTGTAAAATTAATGTAGGTAGTATTTAGTTATAATTAATCACCAGAGAGCCCTGAAGCCTCCTCTAAGTGCCTGATGCAGGCGCCAGACTTGTCACGACGCAATGACGCACAGTAATTATAATAAAACAGTAATTATTATTATAATTAAAAATGATATACATTGTGTTTTAACAAGAAAAATAACAGTTGATTCGTCTCCATATATTAACTGATGGTCTAGTGAATATAATATTTTATTTGTAGGTATAAGAATGTTCTACTAAAACTCAAATTCAAAGTATTTTTATTACAAATATTTTTAATAGTGGCTTGTTTCATATGAATTGTTTTATACCTTCCAGCAAACGGGTTCTGGCAACATACCCAAAGTAAACAGAGCTTGTGCGTAACCTGACCATCAGGCATGTTCCATTTGTACGCTTGTTTGTCACTTTAGTCTAAAAATAGTGCTAAAATAGCATCGATAATAAGCTCTACGGCTTAGTCGATATATCAATAAGAATAATTAGGTGACATCCCTGCAGGACGACAGCCGTGTAAATCAGATTCCCCTGATTTAGTAGCAGTTACCTTCACTAACGAACTTTATTCACTTTTCCCACGATATATCATGGGGAGACCTCCCGCGACCCTCCCGCGTACTTCCCGCGACCCTCCCGCGTCCTCCGAGCCACCTCGTGGGCTCATGTTATGTTACCACCTCATCGCCTCAGATTCGGCCGCTCAAGCTATTTTATTTCGTTTATAGCTTTTTATTTTCTGTTTATTTCTAGTTGTATGGAGAGATGTTTTAAAACGTAATTTTCATATTTTTAGAGCTTTTGCTGTGATTTTTGAACTTTGCATTAAAAAAATATAGTCCTTTAAAAATAAGTTAGTAAATAAGCATTCTATGTGCGTATTTCTTTACGAATTTATTTTTCAAAAATTTAGTAAGCTGCTAAAAACGGACTATATTTTTTTCAATTTATAATGCGAGAATACAGAGCCACTGAGTTTCTAAAAGCGATTTAAAATGTAACCAGTAGGATTAAATTTATATTATCAGTGCAATGGAACGACGTCTTTCCATTTACTATGCTGACGTCATAAAGATGCCGCGTCCAGATATCCGATCGGGCGGAGTGCAGCCAGTCAGAGTCACCAGATCCACTGTATGTAAACCAACTATGGAATTTAAAATAGTTTCCAATCGCGTCCTGCGGTTATTCAAAAATAATTCCGTAACTTACATAATATTCTCGTTCGCTTTCACTATAAAATTATGATAATTTCATAAATTATTCATAAGTGTGTTTGTTATATTCATGCCATGAAAGGACGATATTGAATATTTAAGTGGAATACATAAATATTTAGCACTAGGTAACTACCCAAGTCATATGCAATTCAGCTTGTAGAATCATATAATGTTATTTGAAAATGTATAATGCGGAGGTACTTCTCGTAGATTTGTATACGACATAATATACAAGATGTCCGGTAAGTAGAACGAATTATTAAATGGGTCCACCTACCAAATATACAAAAAATATTTCAGTAAAAGTGTTACCATTTTTTTCAAGGCGATGATAGCTCAGTGGTAAGTGACGTTGAATACCGCGACGAAGGTCGTGGGTTCGAATTCTACAATGAGCTTGAGCTTTCGGTGAAGGAAAACATCGTGAGGAAACCATAGCACGGTGGTAGGGTACTTTGTAGTACCCGACTGGCTGGCTACCACCCTCAAGTTGAAAATCTGTCGCCAAGCACCTATCGGTGTGTTCCGACAGCTGCACTTGAGAGCCAGTTCCCTTCTAGGCTTTGTGTGCTTACCACCTTCGGCCACATCATCACTTACCATGGTGAGATTGTGGTCAAACACAAGCTTATACAGAATAATAAAAAAAAAAATATATATCAGAAATCACTGGCAATAAGGCAGGCAATTATAGATTCACTTTCAAACAAGATACTTTTATAAATATAGAACCAATCAAATACTTGTAATTCGTACTTTTTTACGCAAATATTTAAAAAAGTTGTTGCATAAAATGTTCGATATTTGTGCGAGAACAATACATATTAAACCACGATACGACATTCCAGAGCACAGACCATGTAAAAATAGCAATATTGGAATGGTGGATTGATAAGCGGAATTCCTGTCACAATGCGTCACATTTCCCACAGAGAGAGAATGTAATGTAGAGCGGGGCAGACCGGGGCAGAGCGGGACAGAGCGGGGCGTCATTCACTTTCCGTTCATCTCACTACACAAAAACGTAGGTCCATTGTTTTACACAGGGTGTTTAAAAGGCTCGTTTCATTAGTCCGTTGCGCTTCATGGTATGTAAGGTACTTGCATACACGCTGTAAATGAAATTGAACCTTAAATAAAAAAAGAAAATGCTGACTCCATCTACCTAATGATTGATTTTGTTTTGTCTTAACCCATTGATTTTGTTTTGTCTTAACCCATTCTTTTATTTTTGCATGTGTTTGTATTTTTGGTCAGAGATTGAATCTAAATTTTGTTAGAAATTTTAAATAGATACTTACTTTATTGTTTAGTCTTAAGCTTGATCTTTTTTTTAAGAATGCTGTCAATACTTTTAATTGTTGTGTTTACAAGTAAAAAAACCCATAACATTTTGTAACTAATAAAATGTAAGCATAATGTTAGTATTGCAAATAAATAAATAAATAAATAAGATTACGTAAGGTTTTCGATATCGTATGGTTTTTAAAGCTATTTTAATGATTGCTGAACATCGATAGAACTCAGTATTAGTTAGTAGTACTAATTAATGTTAGACTTATGTTGAACCACAACCTTGCCACATACATGGTAAGTGATGATGAGGCCGAAAATGATAAGCGCATAAAGCTTAGTAGGGTCGAGTACCGAGCTACGGTTTCCTTTGTTTCTTTTGAATAAATTTAAAAGAAACGGGGAATTCCCACACCTCATATGTAGTAACATAGTCATAGGCAAAAACTGGTCGAATAGTATTACTCGATTAATCAAAAATAACCCGGAATATACTTATAAGTAGAGGGTGAGGAAGTGATTGAATCTAGTATTAATTGTGCCGTCCCATGGGGGCGTCCCGGGTGCTGAGGTCGGTCGCCATAGCAACGATCGGTGCTTAGTTCACGGTCCACTGAGCCCACTGGGACGGTTCTCAACTTAGTTCTCGAATCTCGATAAAGCCTTTAAAGGGATGAATTGGACTGATTTCAGTCCACTCAATGCCGCATTTGTTTAAGACTCAACTCTCTCAGGTATAAGATCTAAACCCCAATCTTAAGTATTAATTAAAATGACACGCACTGGTTTCTTTTAAATAGCTGTTCTATACTAAATAGCTTCAATATTTGACGGAACTTAGTTGGGACTGTTTAGCATTGCTGTAATTTGTTATATGATTTATTTATTTCGTACTCGGGCGTCTTTATTAAACAAAATTAGTTAATAGTATTCGTATAACTGTTTTGAAACTGTGGAAGAGTTTATTTTCTAGCGGATTTTGGTTACAAGTAATGGCACCATTAAGAACAAAATAAATTGTGAGTATTATACTTTATGATGGTAAGCTCCTATGCAACCAGGGTTGGCACTCGTGAGTTGCCAAAAAAGTTGAAAATCTGTCGATAAGCACCTATCGGTGTTTTCCGACAGCTGCACTTGAGAGCCAGTTCCCATCTAGGCTTTGTTTGCTTACCACCTTCGGCCACATCATCACTAACAATGATGACAAGCTTATCCAGAATTTAAAAAAAGGTCTATGTAACTCTCATATGTTCTTCTATACATATGAAAGCGAAAAACCATTCACTCAGATATTATAAAAACTTAAAATATGGCAGGTAGATCTAATAAGGATTTTTGAAAATTCTACAGCAAAAGGGTTTCCTCGGGAACGCAAGTGAAACCGCCGGGGACAACTAGTACGAGTAGTCATCAAGTCAACATGTCTGCATCAAGCATCTCCTCCGCCGAGGTTAACAGTGGCTGTTCTCTGGATAAGGTCTCGAGGGTGCGTCCTCAACACTCGGAGTCACTCGGAGTCACTCGGTATCGATCGGCACGTCGCCTCGCCAGCGACTGATGCTCACCGAATCATTTACGACATTCTAACTTTATATCCTCCTAAGGCACGGACTCCATCAAAGCTAAGCGGAGCCGAGCGGAGCGGATTTGTTTTTTAAGCAACCAATAGAATTTCGTTATTCACACATCTCGGCCGGGCCTATTTGTTGTTAAAAAAACATATCCGCTTCGCTCGTCTCCGCTCAGCTTTAGTGGAGTCCGGGCCTAATACAATGACATGATACAGCTATTGGAATTTCCTCCTTATCCCCCTTTATATAGAATTTGTAACTGTACTGGCACAGATTTGGACAGAAAATTACGTTGTTATGAATGATAGAATAACTACTCATATATTTTACACATATACACCTCAGACCAAATAAAAAGGTAGAAAGAGTTACTTAAAGTGAAGCACAGTAAACGAAGCCGAATTTGAAAAAAGAAGTCGATCAAGTAATATGCTACAAACATAAAAGGCAGGTAGATTCCTAATAAGGAGTAGGTATCCTTTAGTTAAGTACTTTTTGAGAATTCAGCTCCTAAAGGGTTCCCTCAGGATCGCGGATGAAACCGAGGGAATAGCTAGTTATATATATATATATATAAAAAATATATACCTATATCAGTTATCTGGTTTCCATAGCACAAGCTCTGCTTAGTTTACTCAAATAATGTCATGAATATTGCACGATATTTATTTATCATTATCCGTTTTATATAATTACAAAGTTTATGTTTAATGGCCCGCAACAAAAAACTATTAATCTTCTTCACTGACTTTGAAAAATGTACACACAAATACTACGCTGTTTCAAAAAGTGAACAAGACCTTTAAATGAAATATAGTCTGAGACAGATTGTGTCTCCATTAGCTGTCTCGAACAGACGGTTATTAATCTAGTTATATCTCTAAACATGGCTTGCTTTTAAAACAATGAAATTTAAAATAATTTTACAGAAAATTAAATAAAATGACTCAAGTAACAACCAGCCAATTAGCTGTTTGCTTCATGTTTAAATTGAATTTAATTATGTTAGTTCAATTTTACTTTGTCTTTTTAGTTCGACTAAATATTACTTTACCGAAAATTCATTTGATCTTTTATTTATTCGAAAGAATTGGTAAAATCACCTTGAAATCTAAAACTTAATGTGACATTATGGATTTAGTTGAATGTCTTCATTGTATTTACTTAAGTATGTTCAACTTAATAAATCAAAATTTACGACGCATAACATTTTTTTGAGATTATAATATTTTATCATAACAATAAATAAATATCGTCGAAGTTTTATCTATAACGCATATGCTAAATGAGCCTCAATTGTATTAGTAAGTCTCTCCCATCCATCTCCCGAACATCTATGTTGTATGGTTTGTCTATGATGAATCTAACATAATTTTTATGACCGGCACTTTTAAAAAAGGCCTCATTTAAATAATGTCCTTTTGTAGATGAATTCCTAATAGGAAGTAGGTATCCTCCAAGAAAGGATTTTTGTAAATGAAGACTTCGAGAAAGTGGTTGAAGCCGCGGGGGACTACTAGTTATTAAATAGATATTCGTGATGAAGCGCTTTATTTCCAACCCAGCGACATCGAATTCATATAAAATTATATTTACACACGAATGACTCCGCCATAATAAATCGACGCATTTATATTGGAATATTTGTCTGTTATGAACTGCACTCAAAGATAACAAACACATTTATTTATTCCATCAATTGTTACTTGATTAATTACTATTATCGTAAAATAGTTTCCACTCCACGGTATTCCCTGTCCCCTGTCCCTGTCCCCTGTCCCCTGTCTCCTGTCCCCTGTCCCCTGTCCCCGTGGGATCTTATGTTTTTACTGGATAAAAGTTTACAATGTTTTCTATCTAAATATTCATATTGAGGGTGGTAGCCACAGTAGCCACCCAGTCGAGTACTACAAAGTACCCTACCACCGTGCTTTGGTTTCCTCACCATGTTTTCCCTCATGCTCCATTGGCTCGTGACTGACTGACTAATTTTATTTTATTTTTAATTCTGGATAAGCTTGTGTTTGACCACAATCTCACCACGGTAAGTGATGATGTGACCGAAGGTGGTAAGCACACAAAGCCTAAATGGGAACTGGCTCTCAAGTGCAGCTGTCGGAACACACCGATAGGTGCTTGGCGGCAGATTTTCAACTTGAGGGTGGTAGCCAGCCAGTCGGGTACTACAAAGTACCTTACCACCGTGCTATGGTTTCTTCACGATGTTTTCCTTCACCGAAAGCTCAAGTTCATTGTAGGATCGAACCCAGGACCTTCGCCGCGGTATCCGACGTCACTACCACTGAGCTATCATCGCCTTAAATATAACTCGTCGAGTGACATATCTTTTACGCAATAATACGAGTATAGTAAGCAATATTAGAACTCGTGACGAGAGTCGCTGAACTCATTATAACAAACTAACTAACTGCTGTAACTGCTCATTCTCTTCATTGGGATCGACCATCACCACGTGACGCTCAAAACGAGGCGGGAGGGGGTTAAAAAGCTAAATATCACATAGGGAAGGGGGGTTGTTTTTGTTTTTTTTGTTCATGTCACAAGTGACAACGAGGCAGGTGGGTCACCTGATGGTAAGTGACAACCGTCGCCTATAGACATTGGCAATACCAGGGGATTGCTAATGTGTTGTACACCTTATTACAATGCCTTAAAGGCGAACTGGCTCTCAAGTGCAATTGCCGGAACACACCAACAGGTGCTTGGCGACAGATTTTCAACTTGAGGGTGGTGGCCAGCCAGTCGAGTACTACAAAGTACCCTACCACCGTTCTGTGGTTTCCTCACGATGTTTTCCTTCACCGAAAGCTCAAGCTCATTGTAGGATTCGAACCCGCGACCTTCGCCGCGGTATCCGACGTCACTTACCGCTGAGCTATCATCGCCTTTTAGGGAATCAATATTAAAATTTAGAGAGTGGAAAAATAAAATAGGCGACCAAGCTGCTGACATAACTCACTTTATTACTTTTTTTTATCCATAAGTTAGAAAACAACCACATATGAAAAATAACCAAAAAGTTTCTAACAATAGTTTCTAACAGGGGTGTAGGGTGTATTGGGATATCACGTGTATTTATTTGTGAAAATTAAATAAGATTATACCTGTGATTACAATTTATATAATTTTCTATAAGATACTTGGTACCTACCAAAATAATACATCACCAGGGGGAGTTAAAAAGTTGCTAAAAACATCACGTGATTAATGGACGACCCCTTTATTATAGTAACGTTTGGTTGTCGTCGCTATTAATCGTCTTCATTAGTAATAAATCTTGAAAATTGTATCTAAGCACCTACACAATAAGTTATCATTTCAATTGACGGGCTGATTGGCGCACTGTACCTATCACGCTACAGATGGGTTCGATTCCCGTCCAGGACAAACATTTGGGCGCTTGAACCATCTGTTTGTCTTGAGTCTCTATTTATAAAATGTGTATCAGTTATTTGCCTTGCTTAGTTTGGTATAAGGATGGCTGCACTTTTTAAACGACTACAAAAAAGGACGAGGTTATATGTTCGACTGTATTTTTTTTTAATGTTTGTCATCATCGTTAGGTTGGTAAAATATGTTCAATTACTTTTTGCGTTTGGAAAAAGTATCCACAAAAGCAGCATAGTCATTTGGGTAGCTGATGGGTCATAAATGGTTCCGGCTCTCAAGTGTAGCTACTTGAACATGCCAGTAGTTAGTTCATTTCATAGTAAATTTTGTTAATTTCTCGACTATCGTAAATCCTTACTGAAGTTAAAAGCGTACTATAAAATTATTACTGAATATACATATAACCTTTATTAATAAATAATAAACATAGAATAAATAAACAAAACAGAGGCAACATTACCTAATTGGATTCCTGCCAAAAGGCACTAGTTTAAAGCTACGCCCGCGCCGGTGTTCAACAAGCGTGTGGGGCCACGAAACGAGCTAATTACTTTAATTACATTTACAAATACTAAAAAGTTTATATAAAAAATATAAAAAACTAAAACTAAACTAAAAATAGATGGAAAAAAAATGACCTATTTCCAATACTGTACTTTAACAATCTCATGCAGTCAGACAAAGGCAATAGGTCTTTATCCTTAGTAACATTTGAGAAGATGCCTCCGATCCGACCGCATTAGATTATTAAGGTACAGGTCAAACACATAACCGTCCTTTTTTGACTTCAATCGGATATAAAAATTCTATTTTCAAGCGTAAATGTAATTTTAATTTATATTATCAGCTTATTTATGATGACAAATCTGAAAAACGCGCACAAAATAGATAAATTCAATTTCATTTATCTCGGAATTTGTTGTTTTTTAACTGGCAGGCATAATTCCCTGCCTATTTAGTGGCCGAGCTGTTAATTTCTACCGTTAAGCTAAAATATCGCTTAATTATTTATATTAATTTGCCCAACAACAGCGCCTGCCTAAACGTTGGACACGTTTAAATGTAATTAAGGTTATTATTGTGTGGCCCACCATCGCCCCACAGTCGCCCCACAGTCGCCCCGTACGCCCCAAGATCAACTGTTGTTTGTTCCAATATCTGATTTATTCGTCCGCGATCTTACAAAATACGTTCATATATTAGCCGTCCTCCCAACTGTTTACCATAAACAACATAAACAATAAGAATTAAAGGAGAACCACGAACTAGGCCGCCACTACATAATGTGGGGTGAATGAACTTTGCTCAACAACCAATTCAATATAATTTACAACATTTTTATTTGTCGACTCAGAATTAACTGGCTGTCCCCCGCGGTTTCACCCGCGATTCCCGAGGGGTCTGATCTTTTCCCGGATAAAAAGTATGTTATGTCCTTCTGTAAGGTCCAGTCTACTTTTATACCAAAATTCATAAAAATTGGTTCAGCAGTTTAGCCGTGAAAAGGTAACAGACAGTTACTTTTGAATCCTACGTAATTAATATTACAAATGTTAAAGTTTGGATATTTGTTGCTCAGTCACGCAAAAATAGCTGAACGGATTTTGATGAAACTCGTCACACAGGTGGATCATATCCTAGAATAAAACATAGCATACTTTTTATCCCGGGAAAAGATGAGATCCTCCGGGAACGCGGGTAAAAGCGCGGGCGGAAACGAATGTTTAGTAAATGTTTGAGCTATGTATAAGTTAGGGAAGCCAACGAGCTCGGAAACAAACAAGTATCATGCTGAAGCATGTATTCGCTGGAAGTACTTAACGCGAGTTTAGTTAGTCGAGCTAACATCTCGGGTCGCTCATCCCAGCCCGGGGCCGGCTAACACCTGCTGATCGCATTACTAACTTTGTGTTTAACTTAATTATTAATTAGTTTATACAGTTGAATACTATGCAAGGCCATCCAGGTTTCCAGGGCGGGGTATCCAAATAGTCGAAGATTGGACAGAATAGACAGATTTATTTTGTTAAATGAAGTCGACCTAGGTCAGCCGGATCCGTCCTTGATACAATGTTGGCATATTTTCTAAACCTATTTTGTATTATGTATGCGAAGCTAAACAACATTATTTCCTCTCATAATTAAATGAAAGCTAAATTTGAAACAATAGTAATTAGTTACAAAGATTATAATTCTTCTAATGTTTAACATTTGAATTTAAAAAAAACCAATGTAATCAGATGGTCTAAAAATATTTAATCAATGTAACCTTGCAGTTTCTTGCCGGTTTCAGTTGTAGGCTGGTGAATAACTGTCAGATAAGAACAATCTTGACAGAGCCATCTTGATCTACAAATGATCTAATAGATGTGATCCAGCGCGCCGCGGATGTTGACAAGGGTCACTTTTATAAGGGACACTTCACAAATCTACACCAATATAGTGTGAAGTGTATCTAATATATATATATATAAGAGTAAGAGCACGGAGGATTTTTTTAATTTTTTTTTTATTCTGGATAGGCTTGTGTTTGACTACAATCCCACTATGGTAAGTGATGATGTAGCCGAAGGTGGTAAGCGCACAAAGTCTAGATGGGAACTGGCTCTCAAGTGCAGCTGTCGAAACACACCGATAGGTGCTTGGCGACAGATTTTCAACTTGAGGGTGGTAGCCAGCCAGTCGGGTACTACAAAGTACCCTACCACCGTGCTATGGTTTCCTCACGAAGTTTTCCTTCACCGAAAGCTCAAGCTCATTGTAGGATTCGAACCCACGACCTTCGCCGCAAAAAACAACAATTTATATTTATTTATTTCAATGATTATTCGGAATTAATATCAATTACGAGCAACCGTAACTTAATATCGGTAATTATAGTATTATTACATCACTAATTATCGATACATGTTAATTGTTCCGTTATATTTACTAATGGGATCTAATCCCATTAGTAAATAATAATATAGGTAAAATACGAGTAAATATGAAAATAAAGAAATAAGAAAATCCGTACGAAAGGAAATTACTTACATAAATCTGTCGCCAAGCACCTGTTGATGCGTTCCGCCAGTTGCACTTGAGAGCCAGTTGCCTGTAAGGCATTGTAGTAAGGTGTACAATACATTGACTATACTCCTGGTAGGTCTATAGGCGATGGTAGTCACTTACCATCAGGTGACCCGCTTGCCTGGTTGTCGCTAGCGCCCGCTAGCCCATCCAAAATGAAGTTACAATAGTTTTATTCGTGTGATAGAGTTAAATAAAACAGTTTCACTGCAACTTCACTGCACCCGCATCGACTAGTGAGGAAACTCCAGCTAACTTAATTTTGGGCCACTTGGCAGTGGTTTAACACACTATACACACATATATATTATATCTATTTAAGTATTTATTAAAAAAAATGTATATCAGTTATCTGGTTCCCATAGTACAAGCTCTGTTTAGTTTGGGACATGGAATAAAGAAGTATCTTTACTCCATGGTTTGGGATCATATAGCCGTGTGTGAAAATTTTCTCAAATTATTTATTTATAACATTCAATATGTAATAAAAATCTCGTGTAGATCAGTTTATTATTTTTCTTCATTCGTTTAATATTTATAAATTGTGAACCAAATCAAAACATGGCAAAAATTTAACATAATCCTTGTAAAGTGCTCACAATAAATGAAAAACCTTTGTTAAATACAGAAAGCCTAAAGAATCTATTTATCATAATTTCTAATTATTTGCTCGCAAATATCAGATGAAGCTCGCGTCGTCATACTACTGTACAGAGGTATGCTTGCTCAATGGAGGCTAGAACTCACAAGAAACAAAGCTGTTTATTCTATTTAACCCGTACGAAGGCTCTAGAGAAGTAGAAGCTAAAGAAGTAACCGAGAAATAGAAAAACACTATTTTGGCTGTTTTTTATGTAAGTCTATTTGCAGAGTTTATTGTCGGCTCTTCGCAGGAAAAGCAACCTGCCAACCCGTGCATTTGAATCAGGTTATTAATTAGCTATTTGAATTATAAATATTTTCATTTAAAAAAATAGTTTATACTTATTTTCTATTTAACATATTTCATATTAGTTTTGTTTCATTATCATTTATATTAAATACATCTGTCTGGAGCACCCCGCGAGCGCATCTCTAATTTTCAAAGGGCTCCACTGAAAATCAGTGCTGATGGTGCCAGCCAACAGCATACACTGAGTCGGTGTCCTTTTTGGCATCACATCACAGGTGATTGATTTATTTATTCTGTTTTGTTTTTTGTAATTATCTTTTTCTCTTGTACTACACTATATGCGCTTCAAATGATTGTATTTCGTTTGCTCACTATTTATTGTATTACCTTTAATTATTTTCTGTAAGCTTTTGTTTGCTGTCCTAATATTATTTTATTTTCTTTTAAGTTTGTATGCTTTTGGTTTTTGTTGTATTTCTGCCTTGTTTCTGTATCTACCTGTTTTGTGATGTCAAATAAAGTTCTGTCTATTATCTATTGTCTAGTTCTTTTTGTCACTTGGAATAAATTATAGCATGACTCTAAAAAGTACTTTCGAGTAACAAATAAAAAATAACCCGATTCCATTTAGTCCGACCTCTCCCAGTGGTACCTACATATGAGCGCCTGTGGATACAGCGTGTCCGCGCGGCGACAGCTCCGCCTGTCGGCACAATGTCCACTCTAAACTCTCTCTCTTTTTCCGTTTTTATCACACCTGTATGTGCGTTGACATTGCGCACAGCTTTGGCGAGAATGTATCCGATAGCAGAACTGTGTTTGTACCTTCATCAATATCCGGACAGTACATTTGTTTGTTTTTGTTAATCCCGCTGATGTCAAATCTAGATGTGTCATACGTTGTGTTCAATGTTCATACCTATACGTGGGACGTCACAGTTGCTGATTTTGTTTTTTTAATTCCAACTGGGTATGTTTGTGTTTTACTAAAATGTCACCGTGCTTGGTATTATAGAAAATACAGTGGGTTGGTTAGGGAAAATACTTTTTTTACAGGGGGTATCCAAAGTATTTTGGTAGAGGAAAAACAATGAGGGACAGTTTGAGTCTAAGAGGAGCGTTAGGCCCCTTTGTCCCTCACTTCCCTGGTGTGTGGATTGACCATCGCGTCCATCATTAATACATACCTATAACCACAACGTGTTGATGAAGACTTGTACTCGCTTGTGAACAGTTAGTGTAGCGCAGTAATTAGAGCACCACACTCTACAGTCTACACTCTACAGTCTACAGTCTACAGTCTACACTCTACACTCTACAGTCTACAGCTGTATGACTGTCGTCGGCACAATTTCACGGTTCGTTTCATTACACGTCGCCTCCCAAACAACTGAACAAGAAAAATGGCGGCGAGATGAGTCATCGCACAAACTATCGCCAATAATACAAGGGCGGCTCGCGGCTCGCGGCTCGCGGCTAGGACGTCTCTTTATAATTACGCAATAAATCATTTTAACGAGTAGCTTAGCGGCGGCGGCGCGCGGCGTCGGCGGTATTCAGTGCGATTTAACAATATCTCAGAGTTGGAGCGTTTAAAAACTTTTCAAGACTCTATAATAGGAATGTTTGTGAGGTGTGAACCGGTGCGGGCGCGCTGGCAGGGTTACCTAATTGTGTATCGAATATACTGTGTACTAACTATACTGTATTATTTATAATAGGAATGTTTGTGAGGTGTGAACCGGTGCGGGCGCGCTGGCAGGGTTACCTAATTGTGTATCGAATATACTGTGTACTAACTATACTGTATTATTTATAATAGGAATGTTTGTGAGGTGTGAACCGGTGCGGGCGCGCTGGCAGGGTTACCTAATTGTGTATCGAATATACTGTGTACTAACTATACTGTATTATTTATAATAGGAATGTTTGTGAGGTGTGAACCGGTGCGGGCGCGCTGGCAGGGTTACCTAATTGTGTATCGAATATACTGTGTACTAACTATACTGTATTATTTATAATAGGAATGTTTGTGAGGTGTGAACCGGTGCGGGCGCGCTGGCAGGGTTACCTAATTGTGTATCGAATATACTGTGTACTAACTATACTGTATTATTTATAATAGGAATGTTTGTGAGGTGTGAACCGGTGCGGGCGCGCTGGCAGGGTTACCTAATTGTGTATCGAATATACTGTGTACTAACTATACTGTATTATTTATAATAGGAATGTTTGTGAGGTGTGAACCGGTGCGGGCGCGCTGGCAGGGTTACCTAATTGTGTATCGAATATACTGTGTACTAACTATACTGTATTATTTATAATAGGAATGTTTGTGAGGTGTGAACCGGTGCGGGCGCGCTGGCAGGGTTACCTAATTGTGTATCGAATATACTGTGTACTAACTATACTGTATTATTTATAATAGGAATGTTTGTGAGGTGTGAACCGGTGCGGGCGCGCTGGCAGGGTTACCTAATTGTGTATCGAATATACTGTGTACTAACTATACTGTATTATTTATAATAGGAATGTTTGTGAGGTGTGAACCGGTGCGGGCGCGCTGGCAGGGTTACCTAATTGTGTATCGAATATACTGTGTACTAACTATACTGTATTATTTATAATAGGAATGTTTGTGAGGTGTGAACCGGTGCGGGCGCGCTCGCAGGGTTACCTAATTGTGTATCGAATATACTGTGTACTAACTATACTGTATTATTTTTATTGGAAAAATGATTTCAAATATATGCTTATAATACTTTAAATCAAGATAGTCGTTGGAACTAACAAGTCGCAGATTGCTTGTTGCATTGCGTTGTGAAAGGGGGCTAGACGGAAAAAATTCTTACGACACTTTTGACGTAACATGTTTCTCTGTCTGTCTCTCTCTCTCTCTCTGTCTCTCTCTCTCTCTCTTATACAAAGCAAGCCAGATATTTTCATTTCTATTTATATATATATATATATTAAATAGAAATGAAAAATATTTAAAAAAAATTATTATATATATACTCTCTCAACTTATATAACTTCGTTCCATCCGGGTGTCCCTTGACACCTGTCAAGTTTTTTTTTATCTTTCACAGTCAAAATGTCAAACTAGATGTTTTTTATGATAGGCAAAGCAAAGCAAACATACGTACTAGTACATGTGCAATATACGCACATATAGCGTATAGGATTAGCGGAATGTACACGTCTCCTTCGATTTGGTGACATTTACAAAATGAACGTCCATACAAGTTCGTACACGAGCTGTGTTCTTTCATCCTGCACGCTTCTAATAGGGTATTGAGTCGAGTCAGGTAACCGCATTAGTATTCAGCGGACGAGATTCACCGACGACAATCTTTGGAGGTGCCACCCCTAACACCACAGCCTTACTTATTGCACAACGCGCAGCTGACTCTCCTCCCAATACTTTAACAGACTTTCAACCTTAACATCGTTATCATAAAAGAGGTAATTCCTTAACGAAACGAGCTGATGATATTAATGAATTTCTCGACGCTCCTCGGTACACCTCGGCGAACCTCGGCAAACTTAGCCGGCAAGTTAAATGGATATAGTTTTCATTCGATATGGTTTTCATTATTTCCGAGTTGGAGCAGAGCGTGACGTACAACTTGAAATAGTGTACACAGAGACAGGTTTATGTTCACTTCCAATGAACGCTACAATGTGGTACGATTGTAAACTTGTTATTATATTCACTCGTGTTATTTCAACCGCAAAAGTTAACACATTGTAATTTACGGATCGCAAAATCAGCAGTTGTAAGTTATTTTAGTTCTTTGTTCGGACAATGTGTGTATGTAGAGGGACCATTATTATTTTGCGGTTTAAAGTCGCTCTCGAAAAGCTTTCAACGGCTTTTACTATATTATGTGTTTTTTTAAATAGGTGGTAATGTGGTAAGGTGCTTGGCGACAGATTCTCAACTTGAAGTAGTAGCCAGCCAGTCGAGCACTACAAATTTCACCTTCTCCGGCATCTAAAATTAATTTGAGAAACTTTGGAAACTTCCACTCGCATCATCTCGCCTAAAATTAATTCAGCAATTTTTGTGAACAACCAAAATACAGAAATAGCGGCAAAGTGATCTTGTTTGCTCGAGTGTACGCGTACATATTTGCGTCCAAACTAAACACATATTTGCAAAAACTTTGTTGCCTAGACAAAACGTATCTAATTTTTGGTGAGCGCAAACAAAGTGAGCTGAGTACATAAACGGCCTCAAAGGGCCGATATATATTCTAGCTATTGTAAAAGGATGACAACATATTGCCTATTCCTGGTAACGGAGAGGAGAAATCGTGATGAAACCATAGCACGGTGGTAGGGTACTTTGTAGTACCCGACTGGTTGACTACCACCCTCAAGTTGAAAATCTGTCGCCAAGCACCTATCGGTGTGTTCCGACAGGTGCACTTGAGAGCCAGTTCCCATCCAGGCTTTGTGTGCTTACCACCTTCGGCCACATCATCACTTACCATGGTAAGATTGCGGTGAAACGGTTAGAGTTTGAGTCAACAAAATAATGAAACAAAGCTGAAAATAAATAATTGTATAATCCTGAAGAGTCTTGTTGCTATTTTGTGAATGAAGAGTCGACCCCACTTGACGAACATTGCGTAACAATCAACATTATGTTATTACAACAATAACACGTCATGTTTGAGTCCCTTGATACATCATCAGACGAGTCCATACATCATTACAATTATGGTGACAAATTTGGTTATAGGATTTTTCAGGGCATGAATAATGTCTAAGAGAAAGTGAGATTACTAAAATAGCTATAGAATGCTTCGAAAATAATTATTTATTAATATTAAGAATATAATATTTCAATGTAGGTTTATATCTACAAAAAGCTTGCTATACCTATATCTATGACAAAAAGCGATAAAAGATAGTGGGCTATATGGAACGAATTGTATGTGAAAAGTTTTATATGATAAAGTAAAATTAAATTCACTAAAATTAAAGTCACTAATTGGTGCGGGTGCGGGTGCGGGTGCGGGTGCGGGTGCGGGTGCGGGTGCGGGTGCGGGTGCGGGTGCGGGTGCGGGTGCGGGTGCGGGTGCGGGTGCGGGTGCGGGTGCGGGTGCGGGTGCGGGTGTGGGTGCGGCGAACACTGTGTTCTTTTTAATCTGTGAGGAATGAAGATAGCATAAAGGTGGCGTTCACTTTTACCAGCTTACGAGTAAGTAAGCTCATTACTTTTTACTATTCCTTGAGCGCTGCGCTGAACTGCGCAGCGCTGAGCAGTTAGTGCTCGCTCTACTTTCAATTATATTTTTATTTTTAAATTGGAACTGAAAAATTACTCCGCAAGCTCATTTGCAAGAGCCTGCTCTAAGTTCTGTGTCTGATGTCTGAGGCGCAGGCGGGTCACCCGATGGTAAGTGACTACCGTCGCCTATACACGTTAGGAATACTAGGGGATTGATAATGTGTTTTCAACTTTTTACAATGCAACCGGTTCTCAAGTACAACTGCTGGAACACATCGATATGTGCTCCAGCAGCCTTTGCACGACTACCAAACTGTGCAAAAAGTGTTACGTACCATGCACCAGTTTTGAGAATAGAGTGGTGAACATAGCATTTCTGCCTTGGATCTTTTATGGGAAATCTCAAAAATCTATATTTAATTTCTTAAGCAAGGAGCGGATTGATGAAAAAGCAGATTGGACAAAAAATAAGCCCAAATAACTAATTCCACGCGAAAGTCACGGGCAAAAGCTATTTTGATTGATATACAGAAAAATGTGTATAAGCGCCCCTAGCGCCCCTATTAGCGGCTCTCGCGTCACGCTCCAACGGCCTCCTCCCAGCTCCTCGACAAGCTTATTAATTATTATTTTTCCAATTCCAGCCGCCTCGTTAGTGCGCAAACTTGGTAATGAGATTAAAAATAACTAGTAGGGTTGTACCTGTACCATTCAAAGTTGCAATACACTTCGTTCGAGTGCACTTTTTAATGAGCATCAGTATTTCACAGCGCTCCCGCCGTCGCCGCCGCCGCCGCCGCCGCCGCCGGTGGTGACATTTTTAATGAGGTTTTTACTAATTTTCGTACTATTTATGTTTTTCCCGGTCCATTTTATTAAGACGGACAGTTTGGTATGGTTGGTGAAACCTATCACTTCACAAGTCACGGGTTTGTTTCCCATCCAGGACAGACATCTGTGTTTATTAACATGTCTGTTTGTCTGGAGTCTGTGGGTAATTATCTATTTAAGTAGGTACTTACAATTATATTTAAAAAAAATCTGATTTCCATAGTACTTACAAGCTCTGTTTAGTTTGGGATCAGATGGCCGCATGTAAAGAATATCCGTGGAAAAATAAAATAACACTTTTATATACATTCTCAAATAAACAAAAGTCAAAATGAACAAACAAAGAACAACATTAGTTTCCTATAAGTACACAATGACATGAACAATATAATATATACAATGCTCAAATAACATACTATGTGGGAACCAAGAAACAACCGATACTAAAGAAATACGCCTCATATTGTCAAGTTTATTATTGACACAGGTAATCGTGCGCGACGAGCGACGGTATGGTACGGTACGGTACGGTACGGTACGGTACGGTACGGTACGGTACGATACGGAAAGTCGTTTATACAGTGTTTAGTTTAATTTATAGTTTAGTTATATTTCTAATTTAATATGTAATTTTAGCCTAATATTTACATTAGATATTAAATATCTCGAAAATGGTGCCCCCAGCCGTGGTCGTGGGTTCAATACCCATCCAGAGCAGATATTTGCGTGGACATGTGTTTGTCCTGAGTCTGTGTGTAATTGTCTACATATTTAAGTAAGTATTTACAAAAAAATGTGGTATTGAGTTGTCTGCTTTCCATACTACAAGCTCTGCATAGTTTGGGATCAGGTGGCGCTGTGTGGTGTGACACGAATGTAACACAAACTAAAGAAAAAAGCTGACGAATAAAAATATTACAATAAATATGCTCTTCAGTCACTAGCTAAACTTTTAAGAGTGAAATCAATTAAACTAACAACTTTAACTAAGTATATGATTACTTCTGAAATTACGAAAATTGTTCGCATAGTTTATTTTTATTAATACGCTTTTATTAGTTTGGTATGTAGATAGATATCTATGTAAGGGAATCTTTGAACGTGATTTTCACACCTTTCCAACCGACGGATTGATTTGAAACTTTGCACACTTATCAGGGACCGATGACTATGCAATAATCTGGGGACGCGGCAGTGCCCCCGCCAAGTCTCGAGCAAAAACGTGGCACGGCCGTACCATCCTATTCTCGAAGCAGATCAGGCCATTTTCGACCCCCCTATAACTTCGTTGTGGATTTAATTAAACCCAGCATCGCTGGCGCATTAAAAATGTGCCAAATTGAACCTACTGTCATAAATTTTGAAAATAACCAAACTAAAAAGTAGAAAATAATATTAATACTTTAAAAAGTTTTTATTATTACTGAGTTTTTTTACGTCACTAAGTTTGTATTCAAGTATTCGGTGATACCCACCTGAAGGTAAGCGGTTACCGTAGCCTATAGACGCTTGTAACACCACACTCGCGTTGCCGACCTTGCTAAACTCTCTTTACACCCTTCTTAAACAACCATATTCTGTACTCCCTTGAGAAAACCACGATCGAGAGCTCATTCCACAACCTTACATTCACCCCTAAAAATTTCGCTGGTGATTGAAAAACAACCCTGTGCAGTTGGTAATTGAACTCAAACTACAAGTCTGTTTGCGTTTCTCTAATAACACAGAATGTTACCGAGAATCTGAAGTGAATATAAAAAAATACAAAACCCTAATGGAAAAGAGGGTATTGCTATTGATTTAACGAAAGGGTCGTAGATCCATTCACTAGACTAGAAAATTCTTTGAAACCCGCAATACCAAAGCCTCAAGAACATAATATTAAGAAACCGAGTCACATATGCCAGCCGACGACGTTTAATAAAATAAATGTAATTTTACTATTACTTGTACTTGTGCGTAGCGCTGCGGCCTCCGAGGTACTACCAGCACTACCAGCACTACCAGCACTACCAGCACTACCAGCACTACCAGTACTACTCGTACTAGTGTAACACTTAATCACTAGATAACACTACATTCGGAAATATACACAAATTGATAGACATCAAAAATGTCAATCAGAACATTATCAGCAGCAAAGCGATGATAGCTCCGTGACGTCAAATGTTACGAAGGTCGTAGGTTCAAATCTTACAACGGGCTTGAACTTTTGGTGAAATTAAACATCGTGAAATAAACCATAACACCGTGGTAGTGGTAGAGTACGGATCTGTCACTAAATGCCGGTGTATTTCCGACAGTTGCACTTAAGAATCAGATGCCTTATAGACATTTTAAAATGTGGTCTAGACTACTTTAAACGACTTCAAAAAAGGAGGAGGTTATATGTTCGACTGTATGTATTTTTTTGAATATTTTTTAACCATCTGACTATATTGGCTTTTTTTCCAAATTTTTAACAATTTTATTCTTCAACTAATACAAATAATAATACATATCCATTTCGAAAAATGTCACACGACACGAGATATAAAGGTCACAGAGCCACTAGTTTGATTATTAAAAAATGTCACACGACACGAGATATAAAGGTCACAGAGCCACTAGTTTTATTATTAAAAAATGTCACACGACACGAAATATAAAGGTCACAGAGCCACTAGTTTGATTATTAAAAAATGTCACACGACACGAGATATAAAGGTCACAGAGCCACTAGTTTGATTATTAAAAAGTGTCACACGACACGAGATATAAAGGTCACAGAGCCACTAGTTTGATTATTAAAAAATGTCACACGACACGAGATATAAAGGTCACAGAGCCACTAGTTTGATTATTAAAAAGTGTCACACGACACGAGATATAAAGGTCACAGAGCCACTAGTTTTATTATTAAAAAATGTCACATGACACGAGATATAAAGGTCACAGAGCCACCAGTTTGATTATTAAAAAATGTCACACGACACGAGATATAAAGGTAACAGAGCCACTAGTTTGATTATTAAAAAATGTCACACGACACGAGATATAAAGGTCACAGAGCCACTAGTTTGATTATTAAAAAATGTCACACGACACGAGATATAAAGGTCACAGAGCCACTAGTTTTATTATTAAAAAATGTCACACGACACGAAATATAAAGGTCACAGAGCCACTAGTTTGATTATTAAAAAATGTCACACGACACGAGATATAAAGGTCACAGAGCCACTAGTTTGATTATTAAAAAGTGTCACACGACACGAGATATAAAGGTCACAGAGCCACTAGTTTGATTATTAAAAAATGTCACACGACACGAGATATAAAGGTCACAGAGCCACTAGTTTGATTATTAAAAAGTGTCACACGACACGAGATATAAAGGTCACAGAGCCACTAGTTTTATTATTAAAAAATGTCACATGACACGAGATATAAAGGTCACAGAGCCACCAGTTTGATTATTAAAAAATGTCACACGACACGAGATATAAAGGTAACAGAGCCACTAGTTTGATTATTAAAAAATGTCACACGACACGAGATATAAAGGTCACAGAGCCACTAGTTTTATTATTAAACGGTGTTATTTAACTTGTCCTGTTTGTTGTTTATTTGGGTCAAAATGAATTGAAATTTTTAAGTTTGAAGTTCAAACTTTGAGTAGTTAACAGTATAAAACTAATTCAACTTATGTTATTTAAGCAATAAAGTTTTCCTGTGTGGTATTTACCAAGAAGAGCTGTGCCATGTGAGCGGGCTGTGTGTAATGCCCCTTATCTCACTTGAGCTTATTGCCGCCGCCGCCGTAAATACGAACGAGCTTGTAAAACAGCTTCACTAATTAAATGTACCACTTGCGACCGACACGCGTTTATTAACGCAGGTACCTGCAGCCATTGTGAAATATATATTAATCAAAAAAAAGTTTTATTAAATTTTGGGACACTTAAGGAACACTTATTGAACGTCTTATTGCTATTTTTAATGCTATTGTTACTGTTACCAACATTTCCAAATAAAGAGCTGTCAGGAGAAGAAACGGCGAAACAAACTCCATACAAAAAGATATTATTTAAGTCTAAGTTGATTTACGTTTGGTTTTAGAGGTCACACTGTAACCACAAGTGCCTCCCATAGGATTATCAAAAAGAGTTTCGCGTTTGAAAATCTGTCGCCAAGCACCTATCGGTGTGTTCCGACAGCTGCACTTGAGAGCCAGTTCCCATTTAGTCGCCAAGCACCTATCGGTGTGTTCCGACAGCTGCACTTGAGAGCCAGTTCCCATTTATGATTTGTGTACTTACCACCTTCGGCCATATCATCACTTACCATGGTGAGATTGCGGTCAAACACAAGCTTAGCCAAATTAAAAAAATAATAACTTTGATAACCAGTGTGTCTAAAAAGGCCACTAAAGAAACAGTATTGAAAACAATTGCATTGCATATATCTCGAATTCCAACAGAATTTTGTATAAATTATTGCTCAAGTCTAAATCTCTTGAAGTGCCGTTCTTTCAGATTGATCTGAAACTGAAACTACGGGCCATCAGCTAGCATAAAGATATGTACAATAAATCTTTGAAAATAAATATTATTATAAAAATAAAAAAGCGTGAAACATAACACTTCTCGGAAGCGAGAAGGCGCTGAATAAAATATAAGTTCCATTAATGGAAACCATTGCGACAAAAAAAGATAAAAGTGAAAAATAGCTACAGATTTCACAATATGGGAATAAATAATAGAATCGCGTCGGTTCTTATTTCTGTGCTTATATTGGCTTACGTTTGTTCAGTTCGGGCGGGCGGCGGGCGGCGGGCGGCGGGCTGCGGGCGGCGGGCGGCGAGCGGCGGGCGGCGAGCGGCGGGCTCGGAGAAATACATAAAGCGTTTCAAGATAGGCTTTTTTCGGCGAGAGGTTGTCGTGTCGCAATACGATACAGTTATCAAATAATAGTTTTAATATTACGTATTGCAGAAAACTTCTAAATAATATGTATTATTGTATACAAAGAGAATCGTTCTGACGTTTTATGCGATTACAAAAACGTTGAAAATGTTATTATGTTTTTGTATGCATTCTTCGTATGAAGTCTTCAATTGATATTACGTTTTACTAGCTGTCCCCCGCGGTTTCACCCGCGTTCCCGAGGGATCTCTGCTTTTCCCGGGTAATAAGTATCTTATCTCTTATTCCAGGATATAATCTATTTGTGTGACAAGTTTCATCAAGATCGGTTTAGTAGTTTAGGAGTTCATCGCGGATCAACATCGTGACATGGAAATTTAAAATATATTGAGATATTAATAGAATACTTACATGTAGTCTTGGGAAATTAAAAATAGCTACATATAATGGCTAAAGGTCCTTTTAAGGATTTTCATCCATTGAGTACGCAACCTTAAAATAAAATTCGTTAAAAAAATAACTATTTCTTTGTATAATAAATAGTCCGTCAGCTTCTTAGCATTTTGTAGCTCGCCGTAGCAAGCCGTAGCAAATCAAGATTTATTAGTAATATATCCAATGAAATTTCGGTAAAGGAACTTAAAACTCGCCTCATTAAAATAGTTCCATGTATAGGTACTAAATAGAAATAACAACAAGTGAAGTAGTGGTAACAGCCATTATCGTGGCAACTAACTAAACATTATCGCCGCGCTCCCCGCACCCCGCACCCCGCACCCCGCACCCCACACCCCGCACCCCGCACCCCGCACCCCGCACCCCGCACCCCGCACCCCGCACCCCGCACCCCGCACCCCGCACCCCGCACCCCGCACCCCGCACCCCGCACCCCGCCCCGGTGTTCGACTAGGGCTGTCACCATTCATATTCTCAAACAGTACTTTGTGCGGTGGAGCGTTAGTTATTCGAAGGACCATCGGATAACTTAAATGCACACCATTTAACACAAATACTTAAAAGAGTTATTCTTAGCTTGGTTTCGTGAAGTAAGTCATTAAAAAACTCATTGACTGGAACTCTTATCAAGACATAATCTATAAATAAATAGGCTCACTCGCTGACTGACTCATCAACGAGAAAGAACGCCACGAAATCACGCCACAGGTCGTCGGTTTGATTCCCAAATGCTAGACTGCTAATTGCTAATTAAACGGCAAATTATATCAACGTAAAATGAACTATAATATCAGTTGACTGATTTCCATAGCACGAGCTCTGTTTAGTTTGGGATCAGAGATAGCCGTGTGTGAAAAAAATGCCTAGTATAGCCCAAATACTTGACCTAGAAAACTGTAATTTTGTGAATTTTGTAATTCAACCTCTAAGAGGGGAATGCAAAATGGAACGTAAATATTAAAGAGAAAGAAAATACATAAAGCGTTTCAAGATAGGCTTTTTTCGGCGAGAGGTTGTCGTGTCGCAATACGATACAGTTATCAAATAATAGTTTTAATATTACGTATTGCAGAAAACTTCTAAATAATATGTATTATTGTATACAAAGAGAATCGTTCTGAAGTTTTTTGCGATTACAAAAACGTTGAAAATGTTATTATGTTTTTGTATGCATTCTTCGTATGAAGTCTTCAATTGATATTACGTTTTACTAGCTGTCCCCCGCGGTTTCACCCGCGTTCCCGAGGGATCTCTGCTTTTCCCGGGTAATAAGTATCTTATCTCTTATTCCAGGATATAATCTATTTGTGTGACAAGTTTCATCAAGATCGGTTTAGTAGTTTAGGAGTTCATCGCGGATCAACATCGTGACATGGAAATTTAAAATATATTGAGATATTAATAGAATACTTACATGTAGTCTTGGGAAATTAAAAATAGCTACATATAATGGCTAAAGGTCCTTTTAAGGATTTTCATCCATTGAGTACGCAACCTTAAAATAAAATTCGTTAAAAAAATAACTATTTCTTTGTATAATAAATAGTCCGTCAGCTTCTTAGCATTTTGTAGTTCGCCGTAGCAAGCCGTAGCAATCAGTAGCAAATCAAGATTTATTAGAAATATATCCAATGAAATTTCGGTAAAGGAACTTAAAACTCGCCTCATTAAAATAGTTCCATGTATAGGTACTAAATAGAAATAACAACAAGTGAAGTAGTGGTAACAGCCATTATCGTGGCAACTAACTAAACATTATCGCCGCGCACCCCGCACCCCGCACCCCGCACCCCGCACCCCACACCCCGCACCCCGCACCCCGCCCCGGTGTTCGACTAGGGCTGTCACCATTCATATTCTCAAACAGTACTTTGTGCGGTGGAGCGTTAGTTATTCGAAGGACCATCGGATAACTTAAATGCACACCATTTAACACAAATACTTAAAAGAGTTATTCTTAGCTTGGTTTCGTGAAGTAAGTCATTAAAAAACTCATTGACTGGAACTCTTATCAAGACATAATCTATAAATAAATAGGCTCACTCGCTGACTGACTCATCAACGAGAAAGAACGCCACGAAATCACGCCACAGGTCGTCGGTTTGATTCCCAAATGCTAGACTGTTAATTGCTAATTAAACGGCAAATTATATCGACGTAAAATGTACTATGATATCAGTTGTCTGATTTCCATAGCACGAGCTCTGTTTAGTTTGGGATCAGAGATAGCCGTGTGTGAAAAAAATGCCTAGTATAGCCCAAATACTTGACCTAGAAAACTGTAATTTTGTGAATTTTGTAATTCAACCTCTAAGAGGGGAATGCAAAATGGAACGTGGATGAAACCGCGGGACAGTAAACTAGACATCATTGTCTCGTGACTCGGACTCGGACTCGGACTCGGACTCGGACTCGGACTCGGACTCGGACTCGGACTCGGACTCGGACTCGGACTCGGACTCGGACTCGGACTCGGACTCGGACTCGGACTCGGACTCGGACTAGGGGAAAATAAATCTTTTTACATAACTTAGGTTAGCACTAGGAACAACTTAGGTAGGAGGCCTTTATTAAAACTAGCTTGTTCAATTCCACCATAATCACTATTTAAATCTTTTAGGAAAACATAATAATATATAAATATTTATTTAGAGGTGGAAAAAACTGTTTCCATTTTTTTATTTGATAAATAAAACAGCTACTAAATAAATAAAAAAAAGAAAATCGGTTGACGAACAAAGGAGAAAGAAGGCACTGAACAGTTTGCCTATTTATTTACAGGTAAATAGCTAAGTTTTCATCGTAACATACTAGATAAACAAAAAGAAAAGCCCAAGGCAAACAATAAACTATCAGAAATAGCAAGCCCACTCTTTACGTAATAGAGATAACATTGAATTTGTTTTGTTGTCATTTGAACTGGAACGATGTAGAAGCACTAGATAGGTCACGAGTCCTCACCCGAATGGTCGGTGTTGCCCTCAGTGCCTCAGGGAGGCACTTTAACTTTTGAACATAGTTTTATCGAAATGTTTTTAAGGTTTTCCCTAAAGATGTATTCTCTTGTTAAGTCTATGATAAATCGCTTGTACATAGAACATATGATGGATTGTCGTTGATAGATCCTAACGATTGAAGACTTATATAGAACACTAGAAGTCGCACACCCGCAATCCCAAGGGATCTTATCTTTTCCCGGGATAAAAATTATCCTATGTTTCATTCCAGGATATGATCTACCCGAGTGCTAAGATTCATCAAAATCCGTTCTGCGTTTTTGCGTGATTACGACACATCCAAAATATACAAACACCACCTTTTTGTGTTTACCACATTTGGACACATCATCACATACCATGGTGAGATTGTGGTCAAATACAGGCGAATATACTTACGCATAGATAATTTTAATAGATCAATAACTCACATGTATAAAATCTTTCAATTTAATGTAAAAGTCATCTCAATACAGGGTTATAAAGTCTGACAATTCATAAGTGTCTGTCCTATTTTATAATTGTAAAATAAACTACAAGCAAGTACACAATAAGGTAAAGTTATATCAACATCAAAACGTCTCGCGGCACTTCTAGTTGTAGCGTCGCGTCGCGTCGCGTCGCGTCGCATCGCACCGACCCAGTCTATCGAGCAAGTCGCGCGGAAACGCTGCGCTGCAACAAAAGCTCATTCTAGTCTCTCTCTAGTCCGTATCTTGTCCATGGCCTGTTGCTATAGACCAAGCAACCTATAGACATGATGATTTATTTTTTAGATTCGGAGCATTTTGCACGGTAGCATGGCACACCCTCAAGTGCCTATGGCTGTATTCCGACATCTGCACTGAGAGCTAGTTAGTTTATACAAGTATATCCTGGAATAAGGATACTTTTTATCCCGGGAAAAGATAAAATCCCACGGGAACGCGGGTGAAAACGCGGGGGACTTTGTATATTAGTATAAATAAATGAATCGTGAGTTTGATTTTGACATAAATATTTTTACAAAAAAAATCATTTCATTTCATTACCTTATTTATAAAAAAAAGTTTTTAGTTGATACTGTTGTGAAAAATGTAAAAGAACAACTGCTCTCTGATCTCAGACGGTAGAATAAATCAGAACTTACAGTCGGGTTGACAAATTAGCCCGCCATTTGTCTTGAGCCTGCCACACAAAGCCGCTCGCGCTGGCTGGAGGAAAGGGATTCTCGCACGGCTCTATTACGTTTCGTAGTCTATGGTCTCGCTGCCATTTATTTGAATACGTGAGAAAACATCTTAAACGTGAACTACTCACTTACTCGCTACTGTTTTTGACTTTTGTTTCATTTTGCAACTGTCTCTGTGGTAATTTTCTTAAATGTTTTACTGAGATAGGATTATTCAGTGGTTTAGCAGGAATTTGTATTGTGTGAGGATTTATTTACGCATGACATTTTCTTCATAATCTAAAAAATTACACAAGAAAATACAATTTACACAATTTGCGCCAATATTTCATGGTTTTTTTTTTCAACTAAGTTATGTACATAATTAAGTACCGTTTGTATTATCGGAAATATTTCTTGTTCATAAAATTCATAATAACAATATTCGGCGAAGTTATTTTGTATGAAACAAATAACAGTTGTGTTTTTTTTATATTGTCCTCCCTCAAGGAAATTCCGACAAAATGGTAAAAATATGGAATGAAATTTATATTTGTAGCTTTAGCATCATTTAACGGAGATTATTATTTCATCGTATCTCTAAGCAAACATATGTAGCTAGTAAAATAATAATGGACGTCCGCCCCGCGGTTTCACCCGCGTTTTTGAGACGAATAGTAGTCTATAGCAATCGGGAATAATGTAGCTTTCTATTGGTGAAACAATTTTCAAAATCAAATCAGTAGTTTTGGAGATCTATTTCTCACCAAGTATTTTTTTAAATCATAACTACAGTATTTGTAACTTGTTTATTCTTTGATAATTATACCTCGTAATTAGCCAAAAGTAAATGATGAACCAAATGTTTTTGATGGGCAAGCTTCAAAAGAGCGATAGCAATCAATAACAGACTGTAATAGATTACACATAAAAGCGTTAATAACAGAGCAGAGCCATCAAACTGTGTAATTACTTCGGCTCGGCCGACAACAACCGACGGATCACGACTGGCCATTATTTAAATGACGTCGTCAAGACGCCCATTCGATCTTGTGCTCTCCAGCTAATTGATTCGTTTAGGAAAATTATAAATTATACTAGTTTTGCGCTCCGCGGCTTCACCTGCAATCCCGAGGGAGTTTATCTTTTCCCAGGATAAAAGTATTCTATGTTTTATTCCAGGATATGATCTACCTGTGTGCCAAATTTCATTAAAATGAACCTAGTGATAGGACTACAGAAAATGGACACCTCAGATATTCAATATACCTACAGAGTAATTTTAAAGTCGGTATCTATAACACTGTAACTTCAACAAGTGTAGGTTCGAATCCTACAATGAGCTTGAGCTTTGTACTCGACTGGCTGGCCACCACCCTCAAGTTGAAAATCTATCGCCAAGGACCTATCGATGTATTCCGGTTTCTTGAGAGCCAGTTGCCTTGGATGGCATTGCAGAAGGCCGAGAACACATTGGCGATCCTTCTGGTATTGCTAATGTCTATAGGCGACGGTAGTCACTTACCATCATGTATGAGTGCAAGAGTGGTAAATAACTTCTATTCCAAGAAATGATGGAGAGTGAACAATATTATGTATGAAAGTAACATAGACAAGTAAACCGTGGCGAACGGATCAGCCATATAACATTTTTGATTAAATACAAAGTTGGATATAACTTATGCTAACTTTATATTATGGACACACGCGTTTGTAATATTTTAGGAGATATCTTATATAAGTACTTTCTGCTTATTATGTAGGTATATGTAGGGTAGGGTAGGTCACGTTGAATATTAACCAAGTCAAATAGGCACTTGTTGCTTTCTTCTAAGTATTATATATTTGTCGTACATTTCTAACAGTATAAATTGCGTCAAAACCTAGCATTCTTTAACCCCTTGGTTTGTGGATAGAACGGTCGTCCCCAAACTACCTACAACCGTATAAACGATGTGTGATCTAGAACTAAAAACAGCACAGTAAACAAAACACTCCCTCACTCACGAACCAAATCTGTGACGACAAAATAAAGCATGTCATATCAAATCAGCGTAAGTACTCGTAGGTAAGCTTTTAGTATTATCAACATTTCCGCACAGATAATACAGAGTGGAGTCACGCTCACGGTCACGCTAACACTCACGCTAACACTCACGCTAACACTCACGCTAACACTCACGCCCCGGTAAGTAGGTGGTTGATGTTTTTATTAGGTAGAAGCGTGACGTTTCATAGCACGGTTGCAGTAAAGCACTATTGCACTGAGACACCACTACTCTCAATGAAAATCTAGACACGCGGGAGCGTGTCAAGCCAAGTTCAAGAAACAGAACTGGCGAGCCGCACCGTGTGTAATATTACACGAACCATTTGGAGCCACTTTTGACCCCCTCATAAATCAAAAACTATTTTATATAAACGTATTAAATTTGGCTCATATATTGAAACTTGCGAGATACATATGTGTTCTAAATTTCATAAGCTTATCTCAAACGGTTATTTAGATATTAATGTCCAAAATTCCTCATTTTTATCATTGACTGACCTATAGACCAAAACTCTAACCCAGTTCCAGATGACCTAGAGAGTTAAAATTTAGTATGCAGATAGGTAATTAGATGAATACAAAGGAATAAATAAAAAACTGGCAATTTTTAAATAATTAGATTCTATTATGAACGCTTAACATAAATACCTAATATTACTTAGGGTACCTACGTTATTAACTGGGATTAATTATTATTTTTATATTTAGCGCACATCAATAGTGTAATAGGCATTTAGATTTTCGGTATATACACGATGCGCGCGCGCCGAGTGACGCCGGAGCGGCGCAGGCGGGGTGGGTGGGGCGCTGTGACAACCGAATCGAACCGTTGACGCGAACGTGGCCGAGCGAGCGGCAGCCACGCTCATAAGTGCGAGCGCCGTCTTGCTGTCCGGTTGTCTCTCGATATCTGACCTATAAGGTTGCGATTTATGCTGCGAAATTGCTAAGTTTTCTTAAGGATCCTTTTAAAAGGACCCACGGCGTTACGAGGATATGTACTTACCTACAAAAAGTAATGATATCCCACCAAAAACATAAATGTAAAAAAGGAAAGCCAAGTTCAATACAAAAATTATTCTCTGCTGTGGGCTTCGCCGCAAAAAGAATGGAGATCTGAGATTGAGTGCCAAGTTCTATTCAAAATCCAAATATGTAGTCTAAGGGCTGACTTGGCTGGTTTTCCCATACGAATTATATAGCCTTCGCATGTTCTAAACCTGTTACCTTTCGGTTCTTATTTTATTATTCCGAAAATTGGGCTTGCTGGTAGAAACTACCCATCGAACATAAGGCTCTTCCATGACTGTGTAAAAGTAGGTCCTACTTAATAATAATTCGTATGGGAAAACCAGCCAAGTCAGCCCTTAGACTACATATTTGGATTTTGCATAGAACTTGGCACTCAATCTCAGATCTCCATTCTTTTTGCGGCGAAGCCCACAGCAGACAATAATTTTTGTATTGAACTTGGCTCTCCTTTTTTACATTTGTGTTTTTGGTGGGATATATTGATTTTAAAGGTCCAAGCTCGAGACGGACCGCAAACTGCAAGCGACACAACTGGTTTCTCTGAATCATTTCATTTTCAAGCACGACGGGTCTTCCACCTCGGTACCTTAACAAATGCGTTTGAGACTTTTCCATTATTTTTACATGTTGCTGGCTTCTGGTTCTCAAGTAGAGGAGAGGTGGCACGAAAGGGACACGTGTTATTGAAAGGGACAATCCACTTGAACCTAGCGGTAGCTGCAGTAAAAATAAAGTTATTCAGAAACGATTGTTGTTTTGCCGGAAATTAAAATTTTCCCTTTCAATACATGTCCCTTTCATGCTACTTCTCTCCTACAATTGTCGGAACTTACCGGTAGGCGACATAGAGCACTACAAAGTACTGTACACTCCTCACGATGTTTACTTTCAAGGTTCATCAGGAATTGGCACAACGCCTCGCATAGAATTATCTGTGCGAGGCGGTGTGCCTGAAAGGTCACTCATTAGACTGACTTTTCAGGTTTTAGTTTTGATCAAAGCAAGAGGTAAAAGTCTTAATGCTTTAAGTCCCACCACAGCCTTGAGGGTAATCGATAACTTTCTTCCTATCTGCACCGTTTCACTAAGTCTAAATCTGCGCAGTTTGAGATAGTGGTAAAGAATTACGATGTAAAGCAGGCTTTTATGGTCCGAACTGTTCTATATTTTTGAAGAGATTACGGTGTCTCAATGAAATAGGGGCCTAGTAGTCGTGTGGCACACCTCCGGGTACATAATGACCTGAACGAAATGAAGCGAAGTGAAATGAGGTGACGCGACGGATTCCAATTCCATAATATGAAGATGCGCCTTTGGAGACATTGGACGTGCTATATGAGTGCTAGTGATGCTCAGGGAAGTGGATTTTATTTTGTTACTTCAATATAAACTGGTGTACAGTTTTGACATCAATATTTCAATGTTAATGTTATCAGCGACAATGCGTTGTTTGGTTTGTCCTTAGATATATCTATCTATCATATAATTTCGCATTTATAATAATAACACCTTTCCTCGCGGATGGGACGGTCGTCCCAAAACTTCCTAACAAAAAATATTTCTAGGAAGTAATTACAACAAAACTACGAATTATCTTGCCAAACACCTATCGGTGCCGGTCGGTATGTGTGCACTTGAGAGCCAGTCATGTCTAGTCTCAGTGCTTATAACTATTCATGGCAACATTGTAGTTAAGTAAGTACAGATGAGGACAATAGTAAAATAAAACACTGACACATAAAAAAGTAATAAGAAAAAAAATTGGAACGTTCGTAAAAGAAGATGCTCCTAAAGCTTTGCCTTACCGTTTGATACAGTGACAACGTGAGGCGTGAGGCATAAGGCGCGAGGCGCGAGGCGTGAGGCACGAGGCGTGAGCCGCGAGGCGTGAGGCGCAAGGCGTGAGGCGTCACGGGCGAGTCGCATTCAACTCCGCTCCATTTCACTAATTAGTTCGTCTCCGCGAGGCAGCCCGATGCCTTTAACCAGCGTCTTCGTGATTGCTCGCTCGATATTGAAAGATTCATTTTAAATTCAAATTTCCTTTCCTATACAAAGATGCGTTTCTTTTTATATGCCAAGTAACTTTACGTGAAGTTTTAAAGAATTTCTTTTTTAAGATTAAAATAATGAAGCTTAGGATTACCAAGTTAGTCTACATAACAACAAAAAATTAGAAAGAGCGTACGTCTCCAATAAAGTGAATCATCGTGCACGAAGTTGTGTGCGTGACTCGCGTCGCACAGGAACGCGATCGGCTTCCTTTATCAAGTTCGGCTTCCTATAGTGTGCTTCACTTTAAGTGCGCGGGGCTCTGACTACCTTTTTATTGTCATGAAGTGTTAGTAAGGCGGTTACCTATTTTCTTAACAAAGTTAGGGACTTTCAAGGGACAATGTATCTATTACAAAGTACCCAAATATATTCAAGAACTTTCTACGTTATATAGGTAACTACATACAAATTGTATTTTTGTATAGGGAGTAGGGTAGTAGGGGAGTAGGGGGGGGGGGATATTCGGAAACACCCAATAACGTGATGTAATAATTAGAGCGAGCTCCATATACATAATATATATCCCGCCGCGAGTGCGACCGCAATCATTGTGATGGAGGTGGACATTTACCTACAATCATTGTGATGGAGGTGGACATTTACCTACAATCATTGTGATGGAGGTGGACATTTACCTGCAATCATTGTGATGGAGGTGGACATTTACCTACAATCATTGTGATGGAGGTGGACATTTACCTACAATCATTGTGATGGAGGTGGACATTTACCTACAATCATTGTGATGGAGGTGGACATTTACCTACAATCATTGTGATGGAGGTGGACATTTACCTACAATCATTGTGATGGAGGTGGACATTTACCTACAATCATTGTGATGGAGGTGGACATTTACCTACAATCATTGTGATGGAGGTGGACATTTACCTACAATCATTGTGATGGAGGTGGACATTTACCTACAGTGAACACGAGAACCGCGTCACATTTACATTTCATTTTACATTTCGATGAACATGTTGTTACTGAATGATCTTTGTTGAATCTAGTAGTTCATGTAATGGAAAATTATAAACTGGATACTGGACTAAAAAGAAACATTGAATAGGTAACTTAAGGTCATAGCCCATTTAACCGACTCTGTTCCAACACCGCTCCCACCCAAATCCGCCCTATACTAAAAGTCTAATGGCGGTAAACTAACTGACAGCGAGCGGTCTGCTAATATATGTTGCCAATATAAACTATATCTAAAGAGCACGAGCTGAAGCCTATATTTGAATGATATTTTATATGTCGGGTGGGAGCGGAGTCGTGTAAGTAAGCTACGACCTTTAGTGTTCCACCGATGAAAGTAGATATTTAAATCCTTGTAATCTGGTGCAGCCTCCGCGGGGAGTCAGGAAGCCAGAGATCCTAACGATCTGATACCGGAGCGCGCGGCTCCAAGTGGCTCTAGGCCCGGATTCGCTCCTGACACAACAACTAGATAATTCGCCTTCACTTCCCTCACTATTGCTTCTTTACACAAATACGTTACAAGAGTTGTTTATTCGAATTGCAATTGAAGCTTTATCTTTACTAATATAGAAAACATAAGATCTCTCGGAAATACGATTAGAGACGGACGACAACTACTAATAATAATGAAATGCATAAAGTTTGTGTGAGGATGTCTGTATGTTTATAACCACTTACCTCCATAACGGGTCAATGGATTTACTCGACAATTATAGTAACTTTTTGGGACATGGAATACTCCCGTGAATGCGGTGGAAAAGCATGACGGTTGATTGATGATGGAACAAAAAAAAATACAATCGCATTGAGAACCTCCTCCTTTGAGGTCGGTCAAAAACAAATAGCTATCATTAATAGTGTGTCAGATAAAACGCATCACATGTACTAATTCCGGCATCGGCATCGGTCAGCAGCCGACGACCGCCGACGACCGCCGACGACCGCCGACGACCGCCGACGACCGCCGACGACCGCCGACGACCGCCGACCGCCGCACGACCGGCGACGATTGATCCGCGCGATTGATTGTCCGTTGCGATGTGACCTCGGTGCCCGGCGCACCCGGCGCTCGTATCTGGCGGCGATATTTCACACGCGGTCGCCGATATCCGCAACGTGCCGACTGTAGTGCCGACCCGCATCGACTCGTCATGTAATGGTGACCTTCCACGTAACCGATGCAATGGGCAACGAACATTTAAATTCAGGTTACTAAAAAAACAACAGCACGGTGGTAGGGTACTTCGTAGTACTCGACTGGCTGGCTACCACACTAAAGTTGAAAATCTGTCGTCAAACACAAATGGCAGGCGACGGTAGTCACTTATCATCAGGTGGCTTGTGGTATAAAAAAAAACTATTTGAAACTACTTCATGTTAAGTGATTGTCATTCGATCGTAGCTGGTGGCTGGTGGCTGGTGGCTGGTGGCTGGTGGCTGGTGGCTGGTGGCTGGTGGCTGGTGGCTGGTGGCTCGTGGCTGGTGGCTGGTGGCTCGTGGCTGGTGGGTGGTGGAGTGCAACCTTTATGCTCTTTAGATATATAACAATGAGCGCACCGCTTCGAAATATATTGAATTGGCGGCGGACGGTCGCCGGTCGCCGGTCGCCGGAACAGTTTACACTGAAATTGTGTTGAAGATAATGTTGTTTACAAAGATAAATTGTATGAAACTGTTTCCAAGATATATTACAGTTTGTTTTCAACTGTTGCACACCGCTACATCACTGCACCACTGCACCACTGCACCACTGCACCACTGCACCACTGCACCACTGCACCACTGCACCACTGCACCACTGCACCACTGCACCACTGCACCACTGCACCACTGCACCACTGCACCACTGCACCACTGCACCACTGCACCACTGCACCACTGCACCACTGCACCACTGCACCACTGCACCACTGCACCACTGCACCACTGCACCACTGCACCACTGCACCACTGCACCACGGGATAAACATGAATTATTATTGATAGTCACAACTCAAATATTATATTTCAATGAGTGTAGCGTTTCATCTATTTGTCAAAAGTCTGAGAAGCAGTCGTGTCACATGACAGTAAGTGACTACTGCCACCCATAGATATTAGCAACACTAGAGGGATGCCTTAAAGGCTCTCAAATGCAACAACCGGAACAACTGATAAGTGATGGGCGACAGGTGTCATCACCGTTCTATGGTACCTCACGATAGTTTCCTTCACCGAAAGCTCATTGTAGGATTCAAACCCACGATATTAGATGGTATCCGACATCACTACCACTGAGCTTTCCACCTTAGATACCTACTCGAAATACTCTTAGTTGTAGCTCTCAAGCGTCGGCTGCTAAACATCAGTTAATATTCAAAAACACGCACAATGTTATAATGAAGTAAATATTCCACAATGTAATACTACCTGTTCGCCCCAGTTTCACCTGAGAGGGACCTTTTAAGGAGTTAGAAAAAGCCTTCCAGTGGTATTTATCTAACAGTTTAGTTATACTATAGATACGTTAACTGATCCGTCAGTAAGCGAGTCAGGACTACTCAGGACCATAAAAAACTATACTAAAGTTTTGGTCTATCTGTCTGTCTGTCTGCTTGTTCCGGCTAATCTCCAAAACGACTTGACTGATTTGACTGGCAGATAGCTGATGTTAAAAGGAGTAATTTGCCTGGTTTTGTTTTAGAATAAAAATCAGTTTCGTGCAAAGAATATGTGGGTAAAAAAACATTTTCATATTCTTTTTCATGTGTATTGAACTCCCAAAAAGTCTAGCTTTCGTAAAAAAAACTAAAGCGATTAAAAGACAATCACACAAAATAATCAAAACGGCTATAAATCTAGGACATCTTAATTTTATACTCGACAAGAGCACATAATTTGTAACTGAATTTCTTAGTAAAATTACTTGAAGCATTATACAACTTAGTGATATTATAGTAATAGCGACGCTAGTTGTGAACACGTAAACACCTCTTAAACCATCGTTACCGCCGCCCCGCGCCACCCCGCGCCGCCCCGCGCCGCCCCGCGCCGCCCCGCGCCGCCCCGCGCCGCCCCGCGCCGCCCCGCGCCGCCCCGCGCCGCCCCGCGCCGCCCCGCGCGCTATAATTTGCGGAAAAGTAATATTTTTCCCGCTATGAAAGTTTGCCAGAGCTGTGGGCAATAATTCGTGGTACGGTCGAACAGGCACCGCCTTTAGAATGTTGCCCTCAATTGTGGGCGACATTATATTTGCGTCGCTCCTCGCTCCTCGATCCTCGCTGCGTTCACACAATGTATCAAACATGGGATCATAACAAAGGCTGCACGTGAATGTGTGGAACTTTGTGTGTTATTACATCTCTGCTCTAAAATGACTCATCGGATATGCATGAATCTTGGCACATTGCTACATCTTATCTTGGAATAAAGATATAGGATTTTATAACCCGGGAAAATATAAAATCCCTTAGAAATGTGGGTGAACCCCGGGACACTGGGCCCTTCGATTTCACCTAATCCGTTCATGTGTGCCGGTTGGCGTGGTTGATTAACACACTGCCTATCACGCCGCTGATCGTGGGTTCGATTCCCATCCAGGACAGATATTTGTGTGCATGAACATGTCTGTTTGTCCTGAGTCTGGGTGTAATTATCTATTTAAGTATGTATTTACAAAAAAATAAGTAGTATATGTAGTATATCAGTGATCTGGTTTCCATATTACAAGCTCTGCTTAGTTTGGGATCAGATAGCTGTGTGTGAAAAAATGTCCGAGGATATTTATTTATTTATGTCCCAATGTATGAGTATTTTTCAATGAGATGGCAATAGCAATATTTCTATACCCAATTAAATGTACCACTGAAAATTACAGTCAAACGATTGCTTAGTGAGTGGAAACTTCTGTGAAATACCGAGCCTGAGCTCACTCAAATATGAGCCTCAAAACTTTAAGATTGCATTTTAAATCACGTTTACATCTACGTAAAAAAAGGAATTCCAAACAAAAAAGAAAGGCTCAAAGAATAACAAGTTTTACGCCATAACTGTATTCGTGGAAGTTTAGAGCGTAATGCTGGATAAACACGGAGTACATTTTTATGGCGGCCACAAAGCGGCGCGAACTCTACAGAACACTCAAGGCAAATAGAACTTTAAATTAGAGCGAATAAAATGCAATTGCAGTTTGTTGAGAGCGAGGCGGTGCGGCACAACTAGGGCACGAGCGATGTCGCCAAGCGCGCGGGAGACGCTCTACACTTACCAGATAATAGTTAGTAGTACGTGCGTGGGAGCGGCCCACATAAACAAAACTTTTATACTTTTATTTGATCTTGAAGTTGATATAACTGTGTTTGCTATATTTTAAAATGACGTGCCTTCTTGTAAATACTATAATAAAACTAACTAGCTTACTGCCCCCCGCGGTTTTACCCGCATACGCGAGGGATTTCATCTTTTCCCAGAATAAAAACTATCTTGTGTTTTATTCCAGGGTATGATGATAAGTCGAGAGAGTATATATATATACCTATATATAAATATAAATAGAAATGAAAATATCTGGCTTGCTTTCTATAAGAGAGAGAGAGAGGGGGAGAGAGAGACAGACAGAGAAACATACGCACGCCGCACAGCTTACAATAGCTTACTACACACAACTGTCACCCGTCCAACTGACACTAAAAGTGTCGGTTTTTCGTAAGATTTTTTTTCCGTCTAGCCCCCTTTCACAACGCGCGATAAGGAACTTCGTTCCAAAAATCCTAAGATAACAATCAGACTTTACCTTAAATGTGAAATTTTGCAAAGAGTATTGTTTTCTTTAACTATGTCGTTATTCGTTGAAAGTCAATTCCTTCAATAGTAAGTTCTGTGAAGCTAATATTAGTACGTTCAAGCGTCGCGTCGCATGACCCATTACCGGGTGTTGGCACGGTTTCAATATAACTCAGGTTAGCTACAAATATTCCCACGCAAGGCAAAGAAAAAGCAACTTTAAGACACTCCCCGCAAAGTAATTGTAGTATTGCACGATTGATTCTTACAAATAAGAAAGAGAAGCACTTATAAATTTGCAAAAGTATAAGTAAGTAAGTTCTTTTCGGTTGGACCATGAGTGATACAGTTTAGTGAAATGACCAAGCCACATATTTTGACTAAGGGGTAGAGTTGGTGAATTTAGGGCTTGTATGTAGATTTAGAGCGTGTGGAGTTAAAAGCTTGACTCTACATGAGATCTGATAACTTTTTGACAGTGCAAGCCTTATGGTCTTGGCAACATTTTACATGAAAATGATTTATGTACTTATATATTTTAATAAACACAAGCACAATATCATACTGAAGGAAGTTTACTTATTACTGATTGTTAAGTACAAAACTCGTGATTGTGCACATAACTTTTAATTGCGTTCAATTTTAATGAAACCTCTTGTTGTTCCGTCGCGTGCCTCTGTCTGTCGTCAACTCGAGGATTTCTATTCATTCGTGCATAAACTCTGATAAAGATTGAACACTGCATTCGTTAAATAGATTGATTCTTGCTACCAGAGAGGGAGCAGGGAATCACTTTAGACAACTTTACGTAAGAGAACAAGAGTTGCATTGTATGTAACACTGTGTCTTACTAGTAACTATTTAGTAATCTGTGGTCTTACTCCATTGTATTGTAATTTAAATTTATTATACTTAGAGATTATATAAATTCTGTACATAGCTACATACATCTATGCCTGAATGCTAATGATTTCACTAGTAGCCTCGATAAACAGATATTTGACGTGGTTACCACCCTGATGGAAAATCTGACGCGGGTGAGACAAGGCCGAATTAATTTTGGGGAAAACTTTTATCGGGAATGTAAAATTGAATCTAAATATACAAAAATGATGACGCTCTAAGACTTATTTACTAATACACATTTAACGACCATTAACGGGCCGGTTGGCGTGGTAGTCACCACAGGTCGTGGGTTCGGTTCCCATCCAAGATAGACATGATTGTTGAATATGTCTGTTTGTCTGGGTGTTCCATCTATAAAAGTATTTATTTTAAAAATATATGTATAATAAGTATATCAGTTAGCTGGTCTCCATATATCACAAGCGCTGCACTAGTTGACCCATATTTAATGGAATACGTCGTGAATTCTATACAGATCAGCAATCGAACACAAGACAAATATATTGTAATCCTGAATCCACCAGACCAGCAGATTGGGACGAAGCCAGATTATGTTAGGAACCTTCAAAGTGACCTTGACGTATTGCTTCAGGACTTAGCTTGTGGGCGGCTCCCTGGCGAGTGACGTCACAACTACTACATACTATCGACTTTCGACAGAAAACAACATGGATATAATTTACCAGCCAAAAACTTAGACTTAACTTGATATGTCTTTAAACTCCAATGAAAATACCATACCTACCAAGATTGTGAGTCAGTCACGCAGTTCAACTGATAGTCTGTACCAATAAAATATACGTGTCAGGCTCGAGCTGATGGATAACGAATCACAAGCAGGTTAAAGTCTTATTTTCAATAATTTGTCTATATATTTAATCACCCGATAGGTACCTCGTTTATATAAAGTAACCGAGCCTTTCTCGAGACAGATAAAATGGCGGTTGTTTTGTGCATGAAAACACGGAGAAGAAAAGATTACCTACTCAGAAATGAAACTATTAGATTTCTCCGTATTGTGATTATTACACGCACAAAGCAACAAAATTGATGTGCGAGCTCGTTCGCCCAGGCATTTATTATAATATTTTAAAATAACTATATTGTGAAAGATCTAATATTTATTGAGATGAATGGTTAAGAAAACATTTGACGGGCCGGTTGGCGTGGTTGGTTAACACACTACCTATCACGCCGCAGGTCGTGGGTTCAATTCCCATCCAGGGCAGACATTTGTGTGCATGAACATGTCTGTTTGTCCTGAGTCTGGGTGTAATTATGTATTTAAGTATGTACACACAAAAAAAAAAGTAGTACATGTAGTATATCAGTCATCTGGTTTCCATATTACAAGCTCTGCTTAGTTTGGTATCAGATAGCCGTGTGTGAACAATGTCCCAGGATATTTGTCCCAGGTCCCAGGATATTTAAAAAAAACACCAACCACTAAACATTAAAATTCTACTACATATAAGTATTGTTGTACAAATCCAAATCATACCTATTGAGCACAACGAATATATACGTTTTACATCATTTACTTTACATATTAGACATTCAAACTCCAACTGAGATACCAATTGATTCTCAAGTTAAAGATTAATGGAGTTCTGAACTCTGCCCGATCCAAACTGCGCTAACAATGAACAAACGGCCGGTAATGACGTCACACACAAGGCACGCCACAGGACCTTTGTCAAAGAGTTCTTGTGACGAATGTTCACTTGTTGTACGACACTAAACTTGTCGATAACATGTGAGACGTACTCGATACTCGATACTCGATACTCGATACCATATCTACATGTTGGACCATACCTAGGTATACTAGCTTTGTAGTACTTTATTTGGATTGTGATACCTGTGATCCATTTGGTGTTGCATGGGCACTTATCATCAGGTGACCGGCATGCTCTCTTGCCTATATTAAATTTAAAAAAACAGTAGAATACTGTAGGTTTTTTTTTTTATTCTGGATAGACTTGTGTTTGACTACAATCTCACTATGGTAAGTGATGATGTGGCCGAAGGTGGTAAGCACACAGAGCCTCGAAGGGAACTGGCTCTCAAGTGCAACTGTCGGAACACACCAATAGGTGCTTGGCGACAGATTTTCAACTTGAGGGTGGTAGCCAGCCAGTCAGGTACTACAAAGTACCCTACCACCGTGCTATGGTTTCCTGACGATGTTTTCCTTCACCGAAAGCTCAAGCTCATTGTAGGATTCGAACCCACGACCTTCGCCGCGGTATCCGACGTCACTTACCACTGAGCTATCATCGCCTTGAAATGGGTCAAATGTTGAATGTATTTAAGCTTTCGATTATGACTTTTTTAGAGAATTATACTATAAGTATAGATTAAATCCAAAACAATAGTATTAGCATCAATAACAATAGTTTATGTATTACGAGTGAGTAAGCTTTGTTCAACAAGCTATAGATAGAGGTACCTATAACTGCGTCACAATTTATCTTGCAATGCCTCGGGTAAGCTCGCCAATAAATTAACGGCAATCGGCAATCACCGGTCACGGAAGCGAATAGGGTAGATACGCTGATACCCTTTGAAAAGTGTATGCGCCTAAGAGCACACGCACGTAGGTACAATGGCTGCAACTGGATTTACTCAAGCGTATATCTATATATATAAAAGGATAAGTCCTGACTGATCTATCAACGCCCAGCCTAAACCCTTAGACTTAGAAAGCTGATTTTTTTCCCAGGTGTTGTTTTTAAACTTGACCGAGGAATAAGAACGGATTTTTCGAAATTCAACCTTGGGGGGTGAAAAGGGGGTTGAAAGTTTGTATGAAAGTCGGTCATTTTTGAAGCTAGAATCATGAAACTTTGTTTTTAGACTATCAATTCAAAAAAAAGAAACACGTGTATCAGCGTTATTTAAATTTATACCCCTGAGGGGGTGAAACGGGGGTTGAAAGTTTGTATGAAAGTCGGTCATTTTTGAAGCTAGAATCATGAAACTTTGTTTTTAGACTATCAATTCAAAATAAAGAAACACGTGTATCGGCGTTATTTAAATTTATACCCCTGAGGGGGTGAAACGGGGGTTGAAAGTTAGGAGTTATTTCCGTTTCTTGGTATGAACAATGAGAAGGACTGACTCATCAACGCCCAGTGTTAGACCTAGGAAGCTGTTTTTTTTTCACAGGTAATGTTTTTAAGATGTAGAATCTGTTGCCAAGCACCTATCGGTGTGTTCCGACAGCTGCACTTGAGAGCCAGTTCCCATCTAGGCTTTGTGTGCTTACCACCTTCGGCCACATCATCACATACCATAGTGAGATTGTGGTCAAACAAGCTTATACAGAATAAAAAAAAAAAAAAAAAAGACGAGGATTATGAAAGATTTTTTTGAAATTCAATCTCAAAGGATACGCGGGTGAAACCGCGGGGCGGAAAGCTAGTCAAGTATAATTTTCGACAGATTTCCACCGTTTTCTAATGGACGTAGAACGCGATATTAATGACTTAAAAGTATGAGAGTCGAGGGCCGTTTGTTGAAAATATATTTGATCTGAGTTTGTGAAAACTTAAATTTCTCCTTGTTCGTGAATTTAAGTGTATTTCTGTTAAAAAAATATCTTTAAAAATCATTTACTTGTAGTTCCATTTTAACTGTAATCACAGAGCCTGCCTGGTCTGTCCTTATTTATACTTCCTACAGCCACCAAGATCTCTCACTTTTTTTTTATTAATTTCAAAGGCCATCCAAGGATTTCCACGATGGCCGGTCTTGCGCTACTCACGTCCAATGGCTTCCCTCGACCCTCACGAGATCGTCGATCCTAGTTGCCAACACATTGGCAATCCCCCAGTTTTGCTAGGCAACTGTAGTCTCGTGTTCAGAAAAGTACATGTCAGACAACAAAACACGTACATTATTCTGATTGCACCAGCTGTATTATAAAGTGAAAGTCAAAGTGCTTTATTTGCATAATGTGGTACAAATGTTGGTGGTACTTATAAAAAAATATATCGCACATTAAGCCATTTTGGCATACAAATGTCATTTTATACATAATTTTTATGTCAAAAACCTAATTCTTAAAATATAGAACAATCAATTTAATTCTAAAATTACTTTTTACAAGAGTCAATAAAAAATTCATTAATATTATAGAAGCATTTTCCCTTATATAAACTGTTGGCTTATATGTTCGGGCACAGAATAACTAATAGCACTTTCGGGGGCAATTGGCCAGACGCCAGGCGAGTACCTGGCGAGGAGTTAGCCTGCAGATATATGGCTCACGAGTGAAGACCTGGTACGCACCTTATCTATGGAGGTAATAAACATATTTGGCAATCGAAACGATTCTTACAAGATAAGTTTCAACGATAAAGGGTGCTCTGTAGAATTAACGGAGAAAGGGGAATGAGATGACTCGTAAACAGAATTACGTTCAAGTGTATGTAGTAAAAATAGCTGTAATAATACTAGATTTCTTAATGGGTATGCGTTTGGCCATCATAAAATGGAGCATGTTTCCCCAGAAGAAGTCTAATTACTCAAGCTTTCTAGTAAGAAACACCTTTGAAATCGAACAGTACGAAGCCAGTTTGGTTCCAATGCGTGAGGATGAGCTCCCCATCGATGGTAAGAAGTGAGATGGTAAAAACTACCCGTGGGCTTTAAGTAAACAATCTCTCAGAACACAGTCCGTTGTAGAAATTTTTACCAAAGTCTTACCTAATATTAGAATATTTGTATGTTTGTTTGTAAACTCGAATAAATGCTTATTCCACCTGTGAAAATCTGTATTATCAGCGAATAACTTGGGATATATTTTTTTATTTCCTCCGAAAAAGCTAGTAATAATATTTTCATGCCAAAAGGCAAAAAAAGGCTTCAGGTTTTTACCGACCAATTGTAAAAAAAGAATCTTTTTTCTTTTTATATACGTAGGCGTTCAGTAAGGAAAGGCTTTTAAAATACTAAGGACCTAAAATAGGGGATTGCATGTATGTGAAACCGAGGAACGGAAAGATAGTTTAGTAAATATGTACCTATTTGGTTGGTGGATTTATCTGCACAGAAGAGTCGATATGTACATTTTAACAGATAAATAAGTTGAAATAAATAATATGTTTAATATAACTGTGTCCTTTTTATTTGCTAGTTTTGACAGAAGTAAAAATCAACAACCACTAGTAACTAAGGTTACGGTATTCTTCTAAAACTTGACACATTGTCATAAGTAAAAGAGATTTTACTCAACACCTTCTCTCAATGTGTAAGTGGAAGTAAACCAATTTGACTATTAAGATTTACCAGTCTTGGCCTTGCCAAAGGCTTTGTGAGCATGTCTGCGAGTTGTATGTCACTAGTAACTTTGTTAACCTTGAGTTGTCCATCTAAGACCAGTTCTCTCACAAAAAAGTGTCTTATCCGTATATGTTTGGTCCTACGATGAAACTCTGGGTTTTCAGCCAACCTCACTGCTGCTTCATTGTCCACGTAAAGCACCGGTACATCATGTATGTTTGCTATACTCCTGATAAGGCGAAGTAGCCAAATGCCTTCTCTAGCTGCCTCACTCGCTGCAATTACTTCGGCTTCTGTCGTCGAAATAGCTACACTTTGCTGCCTCTGACTCAACCATGATACAGCCCCTCCGGAATATAAACAAAGAACACCAGTTGTAGATCTTCCTGTAGTAATATCTCCACCATGATCAGCATCACTATAGCATTCCAAAGCTCCTTTTTTATAGTTAGGTTTGTATGTAATGCCCACATCCTTGGTATATTGTAAATACCTCAGTATGCGTTTCAATCGCACACAGTCTGCTTCACATGGGTTTTCTAAGCTTCTTGAGACTACACTAACCGCATAAGCAATATCAGGTCTAGTACATACCATCAAATAAGCAAGGGCTCCAACTACTTGTCGGTAGTTTGACATAAAATAATCATCAACCTTCTCTGCTTTCTGAATCGCATTCTCTTTGACTATTGGCGTAGTCACCGGTCTGCAGTCCTGCATTCCAAACCGCTTTAAAATTTTATTAACATAGGAAGTCTGATGAATTCTAACATCACCACTTTGTCCAACTTCTATTTCTATTCCTAAATAATAGGAAATGGTCTTAGTAGTTAGCTGAAACTTTCTTCTTAATTGTTTAATGAACTCATCAATCAATCCTTGATTAGTTCCAGCTACTAACCCATCATCAACATAAAGAGCTAATATTAGCTTTCCGTTAGCCTTCTCTCGTTTAAATAAGCATGGGTCTGCCTCACTGACATCAAATCCGATTTCCTTAAGAAAATCTATAATTGTTTTGTTCCAACAACGAGGAGCCTGCTTTAAGCCATATAGGCTTTTCTTTAAAAGACAAACTCGACCTGTCCCATCATCATACCCTTCTGGTTGTTTCATATAGATTTCCTCATCAGCTAAAGATCCATATAAGAAAGCTGTGGAGACATCAAACTGACTTAACTGCATGCCCTCACTAGCTGCTACACTGAGTACAGCTCGAACAGTTGCCATTCTGGCTACAGGGCTGAACGTCTGGTCGTAGTCCTCTCCTTTCTTCTGACGAAAGCCTTTTACTACTAGACGAGATTTATACTTGTCAACAGTCCCGTCAGGGTTTAGCTTTACCTTATATACCCACTTACATGGAATGGCTTTCCGATTTTTGGGTAATTCTTCAAGAACCCACGTTTTATTTTCTCTCAAAGAATTTATTTCCTTATCCATAGCACTGGCCCATAATTCCTTATCTGAGCATGCTACTGCTTCTTTATAAGAAACAGGTTCTGTCTGACTATCCATATTACAAATGTAATCATTGAATTTGACTGGTCGTTTTAGGAGAGATCGATCTCTAAGTTGCATACTATGTTGCTGTGCTAACTCTTCTACGATATCGTCGTTCTCTTCATTCTCCCCCAATTCAATAGATTCGTCTTGTACAGTTACTGCATCTTCAAAGTTGGGCTCTTCACTGCTAGTAACAGGAGCGTCAATAACCCCTTGATCTTCAGATAAGACAAGGTCGTTTTTCCTTTCAGTAGGTGTCTCCTCGTATACTTCAACAGTGACAGGTGTAGGTAATTTATTATATTCCTTTCTAACATACAAAGGAACTTCCATTTCAGTCACCTCTTTATTAGAACCTTCAACTTCTAAACTAGATTCCAATGGTCTCTCATCAAAATTGACATCTCTGGACCTAACTAAGGAATCTGACTCTTTATCCCAGAGCCTGTAACCATCATTGTTATCATAGCTAATTAAAACACATTTTTTTGCCTTCTTCTGCATCTTCTTCCTCTTTTGTTTAGGAATATGCACGTAGCAAATCGAGCCAATAACTCTCAAATGTTTTATTTGCGGTTTCTTCCCAAACCATAACTCAAATGGGGATTTGTGGTCCACAGTAGTTGGTCCCGTTCTATTTAATATGTAAGTAGCTGTATACACCAACTCTGCCCATAATTTTTGAGGAAGCTCCTCATGTGCATGCATCATTGCTCTGGCCATTTCAACAATCGTACGATTTTCCCTTTCACTGCACCCGTTCTGCTCGGGGGTGTATGGCATAATGAGCCGTTGGTTAATTCCATACTTCTCCAACTCTTTTCTAACTTTGCCATTATCAAATTCACCTCCGTTGTCGCTGAGGAACTCTTTGATAGTATGTCCTGCTGCCTTTGCTTCAGCTAACATCAAACGCAATTTCTCAGGCACTTCAGACTTTTGTTTCATACAATAGACATAACGGTACCGAGTGAATTCATCTTTAAAGAGTACGAAGTACTGGAACTTAGAACAAGATTGAGGGAATGGGCCACATACGTCCGAATGTATGCGTTCTCCTGGACTATTTGCTTTTTCCCGAACACCAAATTTTCATCTGTGTGTCTTTCCGAAAATGCATCCTTCACATAAGCCCCCACCGTCTTTCGTTTTAACGTCCAATTCTTGCTCAATTACACGTCTAACATGGCGTTTATCCTGATGGCCCATACGTTCATGGTAAAGCTGTAAAGTATCAACCACATTCAGCATACTTGCTTTCGAACAAACTGGTTTACAGTTTAGTTTGTATAAACCACCATGTCTCTGTCTGCTTCCTGTCACGACCAGTTTTCCGTTGATATTTATTGAACATGCAGTGACCCGTGACTCAAACAAACTGTTGGGGTTCAAATCCTGTGATGCTAGCACCGAGAACAGGTTCTTTGTAACCTTAGGAACATACCATACGTCTCTTAATGTGAAGTTTCTCTTTTTAGTTTTCATCAGAATTGATCCTTTTCCTAAGGCTTCAATTCTATTTCCATCTGCTGTACTCACTGTATGCGGTTCAGCAAAACGTTCGAAGTCTTGAAATAAGTCCCCATTCATCGTAACATGGTGTGTTGCTCCATTATCCACGTACCAATCATTACAATTTACAATGCAATCTGTTGCATTCACCAGCACTAACATCATGCTAGTACTAGCTCCAGATTTCGGACTCAATTCATTCTTTGGACAATCCTTCTTGAAGTGACCGACTTCCTTGCATATGTGACATCTGAAAACTTTAGTTCCTTTCTTGACGCCATTTTCCTTCTTTTGGGTGCCTTTTAAAACTAGCAAATTTCCTGACTTTGCCTCAGATTCACCATTACTGTTCTTAGCCATCAAAGCCTTTTCATGTGCACAAAGTTGACTTGTTAAGTTATCCACAGTTCTATCTGTCTTTGACATAAGCATCCAGCTTGACCTAAATGCAAAGTATTCTTCTGGCAGTGTTTCTAACACTTTGCAAATGAGCAGAAGATCTGGTAGTTCATTTCTTTCATTAGATTTCATTAACTCTTGGTTCAACTTATGCCACAAGTTTTTTACTTTAGATATGTGAGACGCTATATCTACAGAACTTTCCTTTTTGTATTGAAAGAATTCCAAACATATATCATACAACCGGTCGTCGTTTACACCATCGTATAATCTATGTAATTCATCCCAAACTTCTTTAGGATTTGTGAATCTTATTACTTTGTCTAATGTCTCATCTGTTATATTATTAGTAATTAACAATAGAGCTGTACTTTGTAATTTTAAAAATTCTGCTAAGGATTTATTAAAGACAGCCATTGCCTGTACAGCAGTAGCATCACCACTCTCTGCCATAGGCTTCTCTGGTTTCTTTAACTTGCCTTGTATGATATCCATGAGGCCATCCATGCCACTCAATAATGCCGACATGCGATACTTCCATGATACCCAATTGTTTTCAGATAGTTTTGTAATTTGTATCTTACTTAGCTCCATTTTTTACGTACTCTGGGCCCATAACCAGTTGAAATAAATAATATGTTTAATATAACTGTGTCCTTTTTATTTGCTAGTTTTGACAGAAGTAAAAATCAACAACCACTAGTAACTAAGGTTACGGTATTCTTCTAAAACTTGACACATTGTCATAAGTAAAAGAGATTTTACTCAACAAAATAAACCTCTAATGGGGCTGAATTTTGAATCCGTAATTTTGCCAATAGTATTGTTTTAGACTGGGGTACGATCATAAACCTTTTGAAATTTTGGCAACATTCAAGTATATAAAATACACTCTATTTCGACGTTTTTTGTACAACAAACTATGTACTTATCTGGACAGGATTTAAGAATGTTCAATAAAAACGTAAGGGTCCCTACGTTAGGGCTATGAAGGGATAGTGGGATGAAGATATTCTGTAATAAAACCACAAAAGTTAGGCATCTCTTTGTTAGTGGGTAATTTAGAGCGACGAGGCGGTGATGTTTCCCTTTAATCCCGCAGGATCAGGACTACGAGCCCTTTAACCGCCCGCGCCGAGCGTCAGAGCAGGACAAATCTTTAGTATCTCACATTTTACATGCAAACCCCTGTCGGTTTATTTACTATGAGAAAAGGAAATGCTTGCTGTTTTCCTGATTCTTGTAATGGTGTAGTTAATTTCCCCTCGTGGTTTTCTCTGCGGAGTAGGAGATTTTAGCAGGGTTTACAACATGCTATACGCTACGGTAACCTTGCCAGGCGAGCTAGGGTTGCCTCGCCATGTTTTCCTATCCTGAAAACTTGAGCTTAAAAATCCTGAACGCTAGTTAACCTATTAGCTTAAAAACATGCTCGTTTAATAGACATTTTGAAATGATAAACAGTTTATTGTGAAAACAATAATAATAAAAATAAATACGGAAGAAAGCTAAGTAGCTACACAACAAATCACAATAATCCAGTACTTCATACAACATACTTTTTTTTTATCTTGGACTTTGATTTGCCTTACGATTTCGACGTTGTTGACTGTGTTATCGAAATAAAAAATAAAACAAAGAAAGTACGAATAAAGGTTATTTAATTTCGTCTCGAGTTAGCTTGGGATGTAGTACTGGATTAACCTAATTTGTCGTGTACCTACTTAGCTTTCTTCCGTATTTATTTTTCTTAATTTCCAAATGTCTATTAAACGAGGATGTTTTTAAGTTAATAGTTTAACAAGCGTTCAGGATTTTTTTTGCTCTAGGTGAGTTTAAAACATTACCAAACTTAAGTAGAAAAGGAAAAAATATAATTTAAATGAAAAAAAATTAAAGAACTACATTAGTTACTTTTTAACGATTTTTTGCATCTGATAACACAACTATTCAAGATTGTTTTGCAATAAAATTAAATGTAAAAAGTTATAAATTCCGAATACCACAACTCAAAAACGTAGTGCGGGAGTACATTTAAAAAAAACGGAAATTTTGAAATATCTCGAAAATGGTGTCATTTTTACTAAGGTCATTTTTTGTATATTTGGTAGGTGACCCGTCCACCTATTTAAACCTGTAAGTTCGTCTTACCGGACACCTGTATAGATTTAAATCGAACAAAAATATCCCACTAACGATAAATGTTAAAGTTTAGATGAATGGATGTTTCTTACTATTTCACGCAAAAACGGCTGAACAGATTTTAATGAAACTTGGTACACAAGTAGATTATATCCTGGAATAAAACATAGGATACTTTTTATCCCGGGAAAGGATAAGATCCCACGGAAACACGGTTGAAACCACGGGGGACAGCTAGTTTTTCATAATAACAAAGTTGACTTCCTCATCAAAGTTCGTACTTGTGACGTTTTTTTTTTAATATTATAAAGAGGTAGGTAGGTTTTATTTGTTTCTAGGGGTAATGTTTCGGAACTACTTACTGGTGAATCCGTGGTGCGGAAGTTTCTCATATAATAGTTTCGACGTCAATAAAACGACAGACAAGATCAATTTCCGATAAAAGACACACTTAATAGACCACAAATAGAACACAACGTCAACGCAAGCTATAGTTAATGGAATGTTATTCAACAAGTCACTCATACGAGTAACGAACTGCCTGCGGATGAACCTGATCCCAATCATACAATCCAATTACGAGCTGATTCAGTAACCACTAGGTACTTACAAGTACAAGTAAGCCTACTTATTTAGTCTCTACCTTTGTGGAACTTAACTAAGTCAATATCAAGGAATTTATATACTGTTACGTAGTAGGTATACATCCAGGGTCAATTTTATATTACGAAGGTTTCTTTCATCTGTATCTCGTAAATCCACATACGCCCACAGATATTTCTGTAGGACGTTATATTTTTGAAATTGTCTACTAGATCTCTGTCTGTACCAGATCCAATCTTCATTTTGGTATTTTTTTATGTATCTACTAGTTGAACTGATATACATTATCCTGTCCTGAAAATAAAAACTTGAGAGGTGTCAAGGGCCACCTGGATGGAACGAAGTTATATAAGTCGAGAGAGTATATATATATATGTATACTAGTGGACCCGGCAGACGTTATCCTGCCCTGAAATTAAAACAAAACTTAGAACCCGATTCCAGCGACATCTACCGGGTCCAATTTTGTTTTCAAATCATCGAGGAACCCATTGAAATACACACACAAAATTTCATCCAAATCGGTCCTGTTACCATACTCCTCCGAAACGGCTTGACCGATTACTCAAATTACTAAAATGGCTATTAAAAAATAAGGGTTGATCGTAGAAGGGTGAAAATTGGGGATTGTATGTATTTTTGTATGTTGTATCATAAAAAAATAGAAATTAGAAATTTTGTCTCAAAAATAAAAATAAAAATTTAGGGGTGGACTACCCCTAACATTTAGGGGGATGAAAAATAAATGTTGGCCGATTCTCATAGATACCGGATAAGCACAAAAAATTTCATCAAAATCGGTTAAGCCGTTTCGGAGGAGTATGGCAACGAAAACTGTGACACGAGAATTTTATATATTAGATATAAAAACCATTTTTATATATATATATATATAGAAATGAAAATAACTGGCTTGCTTTCTATAAGAGAGAGAGAGGGAGAGAGATAGACAGAGAAACATGCGCACGCCGCACAGCGGTGTCACCGACACAAAAGTGTCGTAAGATTTTTTTCCGTCTAGCCCCCTTTCACAACGCGCGATAAGGAACTTCGTCGTCCTAAAAAAAAAATCCTAGAGCCTACTAGTAAATCGAAACCATCCAGAATCCGACTCAAATACACACAAATAATTTCATCAAAATTGTTCCAGCGTTTAGATGGAGGACATAAACTGTCTGACTATCCATATTTATTATGATTTGATATACAGGCACAGTTACCTTATATACAAAACTGTTATTTTTTATGTAAAAATCTTTCATAAAAAGAACAGTACATTTTCATCATATAATACTCGTATAGGTAAATTATATCGTCATCATCTCTTGACAAACGTATGCAAATCCTCTTTGTATATTGGCGCCAAACACGCTGGAGACATAACACAACCAATAACCCGATATAACTCCAAATAAGCCGATATAACTCGAAATAAGCCGATATAACCTGGAGATTTACTAAGTCACTCACTACAGTGACTAGAGTGAGCGGCGAGCGCAATGATACGTAAGATCAAAGGGTTCCGCCGCAATAACCGCATGAGTTGTGATGCTAAATAGTCACAAGCCACAATAATATTCTTTATTCATGAAAATATTACGAATATATTGGCGTTATAATTTTTGCTACGCGTTTTTATCTGTAAGAGGAATATAGGTACAGGCAGAACATTGATATTTACTGTTAAGTAATGCTATTTTTCCACCCCGCAGGTTCACCCGCGTTCCCGAGGGAGCTTAATTATTCTCGGGATAAAAAATATCCTATATTTAATTCCAGAACATGCTCTGCCTGTGTGTCAAGTTTCATCAAAATCCGTTCAGCCGTTTTTGCGTGATTGAACAACAAACATCCAAACATACGAACTTTCGGCAAAAATCGGTGGTTGTGTTGAGAGCGAGACGAAATACTCGTCATTGTCAATACTTACATGACATAATTATATCCTGAAATAATATTCAGATTTCCCGCCCGGCAATTGTGCGCCGTATTTGTTTTGCTTACCATCATCGCAACCTTCGTCAGAGCTCATCTTCTCACTCAGCAACTCATATTTTATCCTCCTAAAATTATAAATGTATTTTTTTTAGATTTGGATGTTAGTCACTAAATCACGCAAAAACTCCACAACGGATTTTGATGAAACAATATCCTGGATTAAAATATAGAATACTTTTTATCCCTGGAAAAGATAAGCGAAAGATTTCTAAATTTCGGTGAAGGTAAACATCGTGAGGAAACCATAGCACGGTGGTAGGGTACTTTGTAGTACCCGACTGGCTGGCTACCACCCTCAAGTTGAAAACCTGTCGCCCAGCACCTATCGGTGTGTTCCGACAGCTGCACTTGAGAGCCAGTTCCCATCTAGGCTTTGTGTGCTTACCACCTTCGGCCACATCATCACTTACCATAGTGAGATTGTGGTCAAACACAAGCTTATCTAGAATAAAAAAAATAATAATAATACGTCAAACGATTGCTTTGTTGCCGCGCAAAAGAAGCACAAACAAACCAACACACATTATAGTAGTTAAAGTATTAGTATTGTTAGGTAGCTATATCCCTTCCTGTGGGGTTCACCAGCACCAGCTCGTCATGTCACTTTTAAAGCCTTTTGACGTGCGACGTGCGACGTGCGACGTGCGACGTGCGACGTGCGACGTGCGACGTGCGACGTGCGACGTGTGTTGTTCCACATAGTTTATAATACTATTGTACTAGTAGAACGTTGAAGTGGAAATTCATAGACAAGGTGAACTGAACCATATTCTTATGGAACCATAGGTTCAAAGCGTAGTGAACAGCTTTGTTGCCAACTAATAATTTCATTAATACAAATAAGAGGAAAAGGGAAACCATAGCGCGGAGTAGGGTAGGTACATTGTAGTACCCCAACTACCCTCAATTTCGAAATCTTTGACAAAGTACCTAATTGGTGTGTTCTGATAGCTGTATTTAAGAGTGCAATATTTTGGCAGTAATCTGATTTTAATATAAATTAAACCTTCAATATTTTAGAGCCGGGTAAATACGTTTAATTTGTGACTGAATCAGTCGACGAGAATTATAAAATGAATCTGTTAATTGATGTAAAAAAGAGTCAAATGTTCGTGACTAAATCAAATCATATCGAAGGTCGGGGCGGCTCGGGTGGCTCGGGGTGGCTCGGGGCGGTTCGGGGCGGCTCGGGAAATCTGTTCCAACCGAGCACGCTTCGTAAATTGAAACTGATAAAATTATACAATCAGTACGATACAGTGAAACGAACAATCTGATAAATTATTCTAATAAATTACTTTTTCCACGAGCCCATTTTTGGTTGTTGCTTGACTTTTTTGTTTTGTTATTTCGGGTGACAATAAACATACCTACGAGCTTATCTACGGTGGGATATCGAGGCTGTAATATATGCTGATATACAGGCGCTTTAGAGTCCATATTACCACAGAATTTTGTTCCGCTTAGTTATCCGCGCCAATTCGCTCGCACTCTGGCTGACATCCACAAAAATTTGGATTTCTTTTTTCGTCGAAAGTAATTTTTATTTTTAAAAATTCATATGAATTTATACTTTTGGATAAGCTTGTGTTTGACCGAAATTTCACCATTTTTCGTATTTCGGGTTCAATTATAATTTTAGATGTTTTTGTATTGAGAAAATTTTAAGTAATTTTCATTAGAGTAGTAGTGCCATCCACGAACACGCGCCCCACTCTTTTAATCCCTTGCAGTGCAAGTGCATTTTTTTTTTATTCTAGATAAGCTTGTGTTTGACCACAATCTCACCATGGTAAGTGATGATGTGGCCGAAGGTGGTAAGCACACAAAGCCTAGATGGGAACTGGCTCTCAAGTGCAGCTGTCGGAACACACCGATAGGTGCTTGGCGACAGATTTTCAACTTGAGGGTGGTAGCCAGCCAGTCGGGTACTACAAAGTACCCTACCACCGTGCTATGGTTTCCTCACGATGTTTTCCTTCACCGAAAGCTCAAGCTCATTGCAGGATTCGAACCCACGACCTTCGTCGCGGTATTTGACGTCGCTTACCACTGAGCTATCATCGCCTTAAAATCGCATCCTTTCACTAGTGTTGTTGTGTTGTCGATATGTCTGTATAATCGATATTTATATGTAACACATTAACTGGTAACCTTTGTCAGCACATATACGGTTGACGAGATATTTATCTTTTAATGCTCTATTATTATGTAGGATTTTGTCGCTCCATTTGATTGTGTAACTAATTACTATGAACTATATTTCTTGTAGCTGTACTTTATATTATATTCACAAAAGGAACAGAACGCAGACAACAAATATGGACAAGGGACGGTCCTTATCAATACATTTTATCAATGTAATGTCTCGTCCAGAGACCCCACTAACCCCACTAACCCCAATAACTCATCCGGGTCCATTGTCCCCTCTGTGTGCGTCGCGCCTTACTACAAACTCCCACGAGACATCTCTACCATTCGCATACTACATCATCGAGCTGCAACCAATCTCGGTGCAGTAACCAGCTCGTTCCTTGTAACAGTTATAGATGCAGTAAAGACGTCCAGAGTCCACCGTCCATCGTCCATCGTCCACCGTCCACCGTCCACCGTCCACTGCCACGCCGTGGTCGTAGTGCCGGTAACCGCCGCGCGCTCATCTCCGAGCACCACTAAATCTTGTTAACTGCTCACTCTCAATGCGCTCAGGCCCTTGCGCAATAGTGTTGAGAGACACTCGATAAAATGTAAACTATAAAGAGTATAGTATCAGAATATCTCTACACATTGGTTTTTAAAGGAGGTTTATGTAAGTTTGCTGTTTACTTTAGTCACTCATAGTTATTTTTGTTTTGAAATACTAAATCGGAGTTTATTACTGGCTCTAGAAACTATCGTATTGACTGGTGTTAAGTTGGACGCCATTTATTTTTAATACTGTAATTGTAATGCCTTGTTAAATTAAAATATTTGTTACTTCAAACCTACCATCATTTGGTCCCTCCCAGAACCCTCACGACACCCTCTAACAACCAGCAACTGTTAATCGATGGCAACATAGCATAAATTATATCAGTTCAAATCGGTAACAGAAATTAACAAACTTATGCAAAGAATGTCCCTAACTCGCGACATCGAAACCACTCGAAACTTACAGTCTGCAATTGCCACGAAGAACTTCAAAGATCATATTTTCATCATTATATGATTTTTTTTTAGTACCTAATGAAAATATTATGAATAAAGATTTATCGACAGTGAGCAGCTCTATTTTTAGGACTTTGCAGCTACCACAAGCCGCCGCTCGCCGCTCCCCGCTCCCCGCTCGCCGTACTCCCTCGCACACCGCACCGCATAACCATGAATATCCAATGAATTTAACAAGGTCCAACTACCCAAGCCACAGTCTTCGTATTCGCTTCTCTACCTTTACAAACTTCATCGTGTATGCGGGGCAGGGTTTAGCTCAAAGTTGACGCCACTACTCTTACTCGACGATCAATAATCTTCGGGACCGTGATCACGAACCTGTTATTTAACCGTTCGAGTGCTTATTTCATTATTTTTGGAACGAAGTTCCTTATCGCGCGTTGTGAAAGGGGGCTAGACGGGAAAAATTCTTACGAAAAATTGTCCCGACACTTTTTTATGTCACTATGTATGTTTATTAAGCTGTGCGGCGTGCGCATGTTTCTCTGCCTGTCTCTCTCTCTCTCTCTCTCTTCTAGAAAGCAAGCCAGATATTTCCATTTCTATTTATATATATTTATAAATAGAAATGTTTTTTTTTTATATATATATATACTCTCTCGACTTATATAACTTTGTTCCATCCGGGTGTCCCTTGACACCTCTCAAGTTTTTTTTTTATTGTTTTGGACATTTGTTTGGTCAATTTTAAGTTATTTTTGTTTTTAATCCGCGGGTGAAACCGTGGGGGACAACTAGTTATTCAATTCAATGAAAACGCAACGTCACTTACCAAGTTTCCGCCAATAATTCCTAATTCTAATTTAACTTAGAAAGGCAATTTTTCCGCTACATTGTTACCTACACAATATATAATAAAAACTAAAATGAATTAACTATAATGGCTTCCAATATATTGTGACAGAAGATGAAAAAATTATAGGTCTTCAGTGGAGACACAATCAAGAATTGCGTAGATATTATTTGATGCCATTTATTGGGTTTCATAGACCCATTATATTCTTTGTTCTCATTTATAAAGATTCTTGACTGAAGTATTTTATCTACTTACATCATATTTCTAAGGAACATTAGTCGGGATTTTTTTTACAATATTTTTGGTAAGTGACTTTAAGCCTAAAATTGTAAATCATTTAAATAAATAAAAAAATCAATATTGTCAGATAATAAAGACCAATTTAAAGTCTTTGCGTTATACTGGCCATTTGAAATGTAAATGGCTGGCAGGCAATAAATTCTAAATTCAAATGAATTTTATTATAATAATATGGAATTCTATTTATTCAAATTTAGTAAAAACTTTTTCAAATGTAGTCATTAGTTTATTGATTAGTGTTTTGTTTTCACTACGAGTAGATACATTTGTATCTTTTTTCATCAGTATGGTAAGGACACGATAAAAATACGACAATGAAAAGACGCATACCGGAACAGCTAAAAAAAATTGCCTTGCTGAGTTTCTTGCCGGAGTCTTCTCAGTTTAAGTGTATTCCGAACCGGTGGTAGAGTCAATTGTAACGTTCATAAGTGCCTTACCAGGGCCTAAACTTAATAAATGAGTTTTGAGTTTGAGTTTGAGCTAGTCTGTAATAAAAATGAAATTAAAACAAATATTTGTCGGAATGCTTTTGAATTCTAACAAACAATCAGACAGATAGTTTACGGCATATGATCAATAGCAATACCAGAAGAGCTCTTATTACGTCTAAAAGTAGAGTTGATTCCTAACATTTGATTGACGGTGGTAACCAAATAACGATCAAGTTTCACTACCGTCTCGTAAATCGTGTAACTAAACAGGTCCATACAAAACAAAGCTCATGAATAACTTCCAAATCGACTCACATTATTACCAGAAACTGCGGTAGTTGCGAGTCGCAGGCAGACAATAAGAAACTGGTACGTTCGTTGGTTCGGGTCACGCAATCCTATCAAACGAATGAGCAATGGCCCGTCCGCCATTGCTGATGTAAAGTGTATCCTAGCCAACAAATATATATTCTAAATGGATAGGTAACTCTAAATACCTATCAATTGCGAAAAAGAGAAACATAACAACTACGTTGGGACAATCTCTCTTTCTTTCATTAAGGGTAAGTAGGGTTAGAAAGAGAGATTGTCCCAACGTAGTTGTTATCTTTCTCTTTTTCGCAATTGATATGTATTTAGAGTTACCTATCCATTTAGAATATATAATTCTTGATCCTAGCCATGTCGATGTCGACATTATTACTGGCAATTTTTTTTTTTTATAAATTGTCAATGTCAAAGATATTTTCAAAGTAGGCTAGGCTAACCTTGTTATTCAATACGCGGTCCCTTTCAGTGTGATATTTGATGCGATAAAAAGATCTAAATCCTTCCTTTATTTTGCTACTAGAATGGCGGGCTTTTTGCATGGTAGGTACAGATCTTGTTAGCAGAGTCCTGTCAGGTGGCAACTCATTAATAATAGCAATCATATTATAAGTCAAATGGTATAAATAGGTTGTAAGCGCTCCGAAAGTGCAATTAAAACTAAAAGTGACGCAAAACAATTAAGAAATGCCGTATTGTGGTTAGTTTCAGTATCATTTCACGGCCATTTTTTTATATCGAATGTTGTACACAACCTATCCAAACCTTTTTACTTATAATAATTATCATTGAATAATTAATCTAATATTTTTAATACGACCGAGTGAAAAATATTGAAGAATCGATTGTTACAACGATTATTTATCGATTTTTTTTTTCTCATAACGTTCATCCAGATGTTATTGAAAATTAGGTCAAGGAGTTTAATTAATTCTAAAACGCGTCCGCTCGCCTTTATAAAATTTGTCGTTTATAAACAAGCCGGGCTTGTATCGTCCAATTAAAATGTTAATTTATTTATTTAGTCGATTTGGCCGCCGGCCGCCGGTGAGGTGGGTATGAGGGATTTCCGAACGAATATTTTTAGTACTAACACCCACTTGAATAATGACATTATGGCGCCCTTTGTACACAAACTGACTTAGCAGGAAATATATAACATAATATACTATGATCCTGTTATTAACGTGATTTGTAAAATTTATAACAATAATTAGGATGAAATTTAGATCAGGGACAGTTTGTCGCCTGGTGGGTGCATTAAATAAATATGAGCTTGTACTGGAAAACAGATAACAGATTTACTACTTTTAAAATACCTACAATCTTAAATAGATAAATAACACCGAGAGTCGAGACAAACAGACAGACATGTACGAGTATATGTATATGCACACAAACATCTGTCCTCGATGAGATCGAACCCACGACCTGCGTTACAACCACGTTATCCGGTACATCAATAATTTCATATTTAGTACAATTCATATTTAATAACATAATAATTAAATCAATCTTATAATTTTCCCTGGACATAGAATATAGTGAGAGCAACCACGAGCATGCCGGATAAGTCGGGCAAGATGGCCACCCGGCAACCGGACTCGCTAACTGAATTCTAACTCAGTCCGAAGACGACAAACGCAGAGATTGATGCCACAGTTGGCAACTCTCGCGTAAACTGTATTCAACTATGTAGGTAACTAATGCGGGTTATAATTTTTTATGTGTTTTTGCCGCGCTGAGGAAAATATAAAAAAAACAAAAAATAATTAGTCCAAGTAAACATGTCAGTATTGATAAAAATGAATTTTATTTACAACAAATGTACAACTATAATATATAAAAAACTTGTTCGAGGCTGCCGCTGCTGCCGATCGGCAAGGTTCCCAGCAGGCTGGCAGCGTTTCCTCTTTGGATGGCCAAGCTGATGCGTTGGCGAAAAAAGTTCCCCGCCCGCCAGTCACCCGAGGCCTCGATTCATTTTTTACATAAAATATTTGCGAAACGACGAGCTTCAGACCCCCACGGACCCATGGTCTCAACCGCAAAAGGCATAAATTGATAATTTGGACCAATACAGGCGTACTTTTTGAATTTTTGTCAGTATTGATTACGCCTTCCTAAAATGGTAGTTTTGACGAGTGTTATCAACAGAGGAAACGTAATGGACTCACCCCCGGGCGTCACGCGGTCACAAACGCGTCATTGTAATAGTTGCGTCACGGTCACGGTGACCCTCGTCACGCGTCACGCGTCACGCGTCACGCAACACCCGCTGGGCATTGCGGAATCATACATGTCTTCTTCAGAACTACGATTATGTGAACAAATCACATTATCAAGAGTAGGTATCTCTTTTGTATCGTATTTACTGGATCTGTTATTTTTCTACATAACATATAGAATTTTATTCGGTAATCAAACTAAGCCGAAGGCTAAACATGATATAGTTGACATATTTTCATAATTACAATAGGTAAGTTTTATACGTAAATATTTGTAACCTATTTGGCTGGCTGACATCACGCAGGTTAAAAGTGATACAGCTGCATTTTTTTAAATCTTCATTTGCGGCAGCGGCAGCCTCGAACAAGATTTTTATATATTTATAGTTGTACCACAAAGGTGGGAGTTGAACATAAATTAATTATTAAAAAAAAGAAGATTGTTCTTTAATAAGTGAATCAATTATAAGATTAGATAACAGTCACGTGACGTCATAGAATAGAAGTAATATTGTTGAGTAGTTGTTGGTATTCCGACAGCGAGTCGACAGTCGACAGTCGACAGTCACCTCGCGCCGCACACCAGGAGTGCACGTGATCTACATAAATAACCAGAATTACACATAATAGTGTCGCCAGAATGAGATTGGCGTTAAACATCTTTTGCACGCTAGTTGTGTCACATCTATATCCTATACAAATATTATAAAGAGAAGAGATTTTATTTCTTTGTATATTTGTTTGTAATGGATAAACTCAAAAAATACTAAACCGATTTTAATAATTCTTTCACCTTTAGATAGCTACATTATCAGCGTGTAACATGGGTGAAACCGCGCCGCGACAGATAGTCTATACTAAATTATTATAAGGGTTTGTTTTTGTTTAATTCAATCAGCGAATTCTATGCTCTATTACTAATCGTCTCTGTAATGTACCTACACCTTTCATAAACATATTATTCTTCACACAATCCATCCATACCTTGATTGGCGATGATAACTCAGTGGTAAGTGACGTCGGATACCGGGCGAAGGTCGTGGGTTCGAATCCTACAGTGAGCTTGAGCTTTCGGTGAAAGAAAACATCGCGAGGAAACCATAGCACGTTGGTAGGATACTTTGTAGTACCCGACTGGCTGGCTACCACCCTCAAGTTGAAAATCTGTCGCCAAGCACCTATCGGTGTGTTCCGGCAGTTGCACTTGAGAGCCAGTTTCCATCTAGGCTTTGTGTGCTTACCACCTTCGGCCACATCATCACTTACCATAGTGAGATTTTAGCCAAACACAAGCTTATCCAGAATAAAAAAAAATAAAAAAAAGATGTTGGAAAAGTATACCTACACCACGCTCCAATAAATCGTTAAATGTCAAAATCACAAAATGTCCATCCAAGTTATAAAATCCGACTGTAATAGATATTTGGAGCCATAATAAAAACCTACGATAAAGAAATCCTTTGCTATTTGTTCGGTTGTACAAGTCAAAGGCAGTTTTGGTAGTATTAGGTATTATGATGTTCATAAGTGCCTTCTCAGGGCTTTAACTGAATAAATGATTTCGCCTTTGATACTGCCATATTTGCTTTGCGTGTCTTACGTAATCCTTCTTTGAAAATGAAAGGCTAAGCATAAAGAGGATTTGAGGTGGAAATCTTGACGTCGCCCCGCCGGGTAAATGTAATGAACTGGTAAATTCACTTCTAATTGTGATTGCCGGTGGAGAAGATGATATGTTTTGATAAAAAAAAGTTTTAGTATGAATTTGTTTAGTTAGATACTATTAAAAATGCACAAAAGTCAAATCATAAAAATATATAAAATACTAGTTTTCCGCCCCGCGGTTTCACCCGCGTTCCCGAGCGATCCTATCTGTTCCTTTTAATATTGCAATAAACTTTTATATTAAATCATTCGTCCCGTTGTCACGCAAACAGAATGTCACGTCGCGCGTCGTGTCAAAGTTAAGACAAAGTTACAGTAATTTATACAGTTTAGGTCCTAGTTGAAGCAATTAAAAAGGTCACTGAAGCTACCACCGGTTCGGAAGTCAGCCTTCAACTGAAAAGGTCCGGCAACCTACCCATCCTTCTATCTTACCAATACCTATTATAAATGTGAAATATTATATGTTTGGATGTTTTTTATCTCAATCACGCGAAAATGGCTGAACGGATTTTGATGTAATTTGGTACACAGGTAGATCATATTCTGGAATAAAACAAAGGATACTCTTTATCCCGTAAAAATATAAGATCCCTCGGGAACGCGGGTGTAACCGCGGGACGGAAAACTAGTTTAACTACAAGTTAATATCAACTACCAATCAATCAATCGGCACTAAGATTAATGTCATCACATACTATGGTGAAACACAAGCCTATCTTGTGTAAAATGATAGTGTTGGAGGGACACCTAGTATTCATAACTAAGAGGCACATAGGTAAATGATTGCAGATGAGTTGGAGACTCAATGAGCCGCGGCCTCCCTTTGATGAGCCATCAGAGAGTCTCAATTGAATACATTTACATAACTAGTACAGTTCGATACAGTCCCTAACGACAAATAAATTGGCGCCAAACAATGATGTGTTAAGATGTAGATACGCCATAACTTCTGATTGCAGAAATTAATATAAGTAACATTATATGTGGAATAGGTAATTTTTACTTGGCAATAATAAATAGAAGCTGATTTGATATGTCAGTCAACATCCCTATTAACAAGACAAAATCCTAACCATAATTACGGTACGATCGAAATCGGGGACATTTTGGCGGGAACTTTCAAATTGACGTTTCGTCTTTATTTTTGTTTTATTTTCATTATATCTTGTATTTAAAGTTTTACTGAATAATATCGGTGGCATTTTGTACAATAAAGTTCAATGTAAGTGCACCAGTGAAGTGAAATTAAATAAAACTTTTCAGGTTGTCACAAAAAGTCCTTGAAAAGTTTTAGTTGAACACCCGCCAATCTCACTAAAACCTGACTTGAACGGACTTACTGTGAATTTGATACAAAGTAAATCTATAAAATAAAATAACAATATTAATATCAGAACTGTCCTCAATAATTATAGGCCTATTTCCGTGCTGAGTGTCATCTCCAAAATAATTGAAAAACTACTAAATGAAAGACTAATAAGTTACTTAAATAAATTCAACATCTTATCTAACGCTCAATACGGTTTTAGGAAGCGAATATCCACCCAGGATGCTATCATTGACCTGACCTCCTCGATTGTCAGGGAAGTGGACAAGGGTAGCAAATGTCTTGCGGTGTTCTTAGACCTAAAAAAAGCGTTCGATACGGTATCTGTCCCCATCCTTGTGCAAAGGCTAGAGAGGATAGGAATTCGAGGTACAGCTTTATCTCTCTTCAAAAGTTATCTTCATAATAGAACTCAAGAAGTTAAAATTGACAGCTACAGGAGTGGTGAAAAAGGTGTACTGTTCGGCGTACCACAGGGGAGTGTCCTTGGTCCAACGCTCTTCCTGGTGTACATTAATGAACTCTGTAACCTGGAAAGCGTTGGAGAAAGGACATTCTCCTATGCAGATGATACTGCCATAGTGTTTACGGGTAAATCTTGGCGTGACGTTCGGGCAAATGCAGAGAGGGGCTTATCTGTAGTTTCGAAATGGCTTGACGACAATCTCCTAACGTTAAACATCTCAAAAACAAATTATATTTGTTTCACTCCCAATATTGCCTCCCAGCCTGGAGATGGTTATTGCATCAAAATTCATAGTTGCTCAAACGTTATGTCTCTAAATTGCGATTGTCCAGCTTTACAAAAGATGACCTGTACAAAATACTTAGGTATAATGGTAGATCAGAGACTAAGCTGGCACTCTCATATTGAAGTAACTATGAACAGAATTAGGAAACTAATATGGTTATTTAAGTCATTGAGGCACGTGATGGAGTCCGTTCTTTTAAATAGAATCTACGTTGCTATGGCACAATCCATTATTAACTATTGCATCACGGTGTGGGGAGGTGCGAACAAGACCAGTTTCCTAAACGTTGAACGAGCGCAAAGATCTCTGATTAAAGTCATGTACTCAAAGCCATATAGGTTTCCTACAGATACCCTGTACAAGATCAGCGGCATTTTGTCAGTGAGAAAACTGTACATTATTAATCTAATACTCAAATATCATAAATCATTGCAGTTCGACCATGCTAAGGCAAATAAGCGAAGAAAGGCCGTTGCTGCAACATCGTATCCTGTTCGCACTGCTTTTGCTGGTCGTCAGTTTGATAACCAGTCCGCTTATCGTTACAATAAAATTAAAAGTGTACTTGATATCTATCCTATGCAACTAAACAAATGTAAAATAGTAGTGACTGATTGGTTAAAATTAAAAACATACGAGGAAGTTGAGAGTCTACTTATTAGAATAACATAAACTGAACGGAAAGGAGTACTCGCACAAATACATAGTCCTAAATAGGCATCACACATACACCCACACACCCACACCCACACACATATACATACACATACATATACACATACACCAAATCTACATATATTCACACACACACAAACACACATGAAGACACGCACACACTCTAACTAACCTTTAATAATATTACTTTGTTCTATTAATAATATTATTTTCTATTTAAAATCTGTAAAATATATATAAATACGAGAAATCTTTGTAATCCAATTGGGAAGTTGCGAGTCATTCCCAACACAAGTATCTTTGATTACTTACTGGGAAGTCTCGGCGTAAATTTTGTTAAAATGATTTCTGAAATAAAGCTACTTTTATTTATTATTTATTTATTTATTTATATCTTTACATTGGCAGAAATGTCTTCAAGGACGATTGCCAGCAAAGAAAAAATGACGTCATTAATTGGAACCCTATTTGTTTACCGCACGCATCTATACATTTCATAGTGAATAACATCGTTGGGTCCGAGCGACTGTTTCAGCCGTACTTTGGGTACTTTTCCCTTTGCTAATGATTTAGGAGGGCGCCTATTGGACCCATAAATTGTGCCAGTTCCCTTTGCTTGTCCTTCGTTACTATACTATGACCCGAAAGTGGCTGTTGAATTATAACCTTCATTTCAACAGTTTCTTGAGAATAAATTATTATTATACTATAGTTTTTTTATACCATAAGTGACACCGTCGCCTATAGATTTATTGGCCTTATTCATAATAAAATCGACGTTATTTAGTAAGTGCTTATCAGATTCTTAATTCGAATTTTCTATAGAGAATTCGAATTAAGAATCTGCTAAACAGTTGCTAAAAATCGTCGAAATCATAATGAATAAGGCCATTAGTCTATACCAGAGATTGCCAATGTGTTTTACACCTTATTACAATGCTTTAAAGGTGACAGACTTTCAACTTGAGGGTGGTAGCCAGCCAGTCGAGTATTGTAAAGTACCCTACCACTTTGCTGTGGTTTCCTCACGATGTTTTCCATCATCTAAAGCTCAAGCCCATTGTAGGATTCGAACCCATGTCCTTCGCCACGGTATCCGACGTCACTAGCACTGAGCTATAGCCTAGTTGTATGTTATAATCACGAATCTAAGAAAAAGATTGTCTGTGATGTTTGGAACTTTCCGTCGATGGAAGTTTCTATTACAAATTGGCATTTTCTTTGTACTATTTTATATGTTTTTAGGGTTTTATTTTTATTTTTGTCTTCATAATGTTTTTGAACAGGTTGAACGAAAATTAAACTTTATTTTTATCCTCACTTAATTTCATGTTCTTAATTTTTTATTTTTAATAGAATCGCGATTTATAACTCAAGAATATTCCGACCCGTACGTTAGTCAGTTTATTTATAAACCTGCAAAGTTTTATTTCAACAACTTATTCTTGATTTTCAGTTTAGATGCACTGCAAAGTTTTATTTCAACAACTTATTCTTGATTTTCAGTTTAGATGCACTGCAAAGTTTTATTTCAACAACTTATTCTTGATTTTCAGTTTAGATGCACTGCAACGTTTTATTTCAACAACTTATTCTTGATTTTCAGTTTAGATGCACTGCAAAGTTTTATTTCAACAACTTATTCTTGATTTTCAGTTTAGATGCACTGCAACGTTTTATTTCAACAACTTATTCTTGATTTTCAGTTTAGATGCACTGCAAAGTTTTATTTCAACAACTTATTCCAGATTTTCAGTTTAGATGCACTGCAAAGTTTTATTTCAACAACTTATTCTTGATTTTCAGTTTAGATGCACTGCAAAGTTTTATTTCAACAACTTATTCTTGATTTTCAGTTAAATGCACTGCAAAGTTTTATTTCAACAACCAATTCTTGATTTTCAGTTTAGATGCACTGCAAAGTTTTATTTCAACAACTTATTCTTGATTTTCAGTTAAATGCACTGCAAAGTTTTATTTCAACTACTAATTTTTGATTTTCAGTTTAGTTGCACTGCAAAGTTTTATTTCAACAACTTATTCCAGATTTTCAGTTTAGATACACTGCAAAGTTTTATTTCAACAACCTATTCTTGATTTTCAGTTAAGTTGCACATCCAAATCAACTTTCAATAGAGCGGAGAACTAGGCATATTATGAATACATACTAGAAATGTATTAATTGTTTCAGGCAATCAAATACAACCACTTTACTACCATAGAAGTAACTTCATACACCTGGTGTCCGGGTGAGTAACACCGTCTAATCAAAGTCAATTACCTGGTGAACACGTGACCACGCGTTGACCGTTAACAGAAAAGAAATAAGATCTGTTAATATGCCCCAAAATACTCACGAAGGTTAAGGTGCAAATAAACAGCTCTTCTCACCAAAAGCAACCTTCCGAACCGTGCGTTAGAGTCACAATTCATATGCACGTGAAGGTCATTGGATGAATAAACATTTAATTTTCATTTCATTAATAAATATAGGACATAGTTATGCAAACGAGAACCAACCGACAAATGTGGTCAAATTGAGTTAAATTCATAAAATGGTTCAAAAATAACTAAAAGTGGGTTCGGTATCTTTGTTGACAGAGTTTTTCATACAAAAAAAACTTGAGAGGTGTCAAGGGACACCCGGATGGAACGAAGTTATATAAGTTATATAAGTCGAGAGAGTAAATAAAAAAAATAAAAAAAACATTTCTATTTATATATATAGGTATACATATATTGTCAAGTCGGTATATATATAGACACAAAAAATCACCGACAGTTTTATGTCGGGGATTTTTTTTTCGTCAAGCCCCCTATCATATTTCATATCGCGCGATAAGGAACTTCGTTCCATAAATCGTATAGCAGCTTGGTTATTTTTTACACAATCATAAAACAAGCGATTTTTTTAACGATTCTGATATTTTTACTCAATTTCGGGTTGGTTCCCGTTTGCATAACTATGTCCTTCGTAGAATACCAGGAAAAGAGAAGCAGCTACTACCTATACATCCTTCTCTTTCACATGTATAGTGCTGTCTCTTCAGAATCAGTGGATACCGACATGACTATAAAATATTTATTATCGTCGCCGTGTGTGACAACCTTAATCCTAAAAAAAGAGATAAAAGGTATTTTATTATCCATCCCACGTGTACTACCCTACTGTTTTTTGTGTACTGATAAAAGTATCCTATGTTTTATTCCAGGATTTAATCTACATGTGTGCCAAGTTTCATCGTAATGCGCTTAGTAGTTTTTATAATAATAAATTAAATAATAATAAATTTATTGCGCTGGAAAAAGGTCTACATAGTTACATAGTTTTTACGTTAAAGAGTAACAAACACTTTCACATCTTTACAACCTATCAAGCTGACATTGTTTGACCAATACCGCGCCGAAGGTTGTGGGTTCGAATCCTACAATGAGCTTGAGCTTTCGGTGAAGGAAAACATCGTGAGGAAACCATAGCACGGTGGTAGGGTACTTTGTAGTACCCGACTGGCTGGCTACCACCCTCAAGTTGAAAATCTGTCGCCAAACACCTATCGGTGTGTTCCGACAGCTGCACTTGAGAGCCAGTTCCCATCTAGGCTTTGTGTGCTTACCATCTTCGGCCACATCATCACTTACCATGGTGAGATTGTGGTCAAACACAAGCCTATCGAATATAAAAAAAAACAATTAATTTTCTTACTGTTACGAACTTCTAGTAATTTAATTATCGACTAGCTGTTCCCCGCGGTTTCACCCGCGTTCCCCTGAGATCTTATCGTTTCTCGGGACAAAATATAGTCTATGTTAATCAAGGATAAATTAGCTTTCTAATGGTGAAAGAATTCAAATCGGTCCAGTAGTTTCCGAGCCTATTCAATGCAAACAAACAATCAAATCTTTCCTCTTTATAATATTAGTATAGATAGTTTTGAAAAAGTGAAAATTTCAAACAGCCATAATATTATTGAAATGTTTGATGTAATTTTAATATTACAGCAACTCTCTATATAGTTAACATGAATTTTCTCTCTTTTCAAGCATTTATTAATATAAGGGTGGTTTTAAATTTAAATGTAATATTGACACTTTACGAGAGCTACGAACAGGTATCTGCCTATCTGCGGTGAAACATTCATTTGATTGGACATATTAAATACTTGCTGTAACATGGATGCACATCCATGTTACAGCAAGTTATTCACTTTGTTTAAATTGTACCTATTTATTGCTTTAAACTGGGATTTTTAGGTACTTTATCAATACATTTAATAAGTTATTTTTAGGTACTTTATCAATACATTTAATACGTTATTTTTAGGTACTTTATCAATACATTTAATACGTTATTTTTAGGTACTTTATCAATACATTTAATACGTTATTTTTAGGTACTTTATCAATACATTTAATACGTTATTTTTAGGTACTTTATCAATACATTTAATACGTTATTTTTAGGTACTTTATCAATACATTTAATACGTTATTTTTAGGTACTTTATCAATACATTTAATACGTTATTTTTAGGTACTTTATCAATACATTTAATACGTTATTTTTAGGTACTTTATCAATACATTTAATACGTTATTTTAGGTACTTTATCAATACATTTAATACGTTATTTTTAGGTACTTTATCAATACATTTAATACGTTATTTTTAGGTACTTTATCAATACATTTAATACGTTATTTTTAGGTACTTTATCAATACATTTAATACGTTATTTTTAGGTACTTTATCAATACATTTAATACGCTATTTTTAGGTACTTTATCAATACATTTAATACGTTATTTTTAGGTACTTTATCAATACATTTAATACGTTATTTTTAGGTACTTTATCAATACATTTAATACGTTATTTTTAGGTTCTTTATCAATACATTTAATACGTTATTTTTAGGTTCTTTATCAATACATTTAATACGTTATTTTTAGATACTTTATCAATACATTTAATATGTTATTTTTTTGCAAACAAAGTCCCTTTATAATGAATCAGGACATATTTTTTATGCATCCTTTTATATCCTCCGTCTACCAATCTTTATCAAAATCGTTTCAATAATTTAGCTGTGAAAATATAAGTAATATACAGACATAATTTTTAATTTATTTATTTATTGATGCACCGATTACAGAAATTTGATATTAATTTTTTACAAGTTTATAAGGTGAAAATATAAATAAATAATTTATGGTATGGTAAGCATTCTGCTCTATGGTTCCATTGAACCGCGATCCCCTATTGAACCTCCTTGAGAGTTGAACTTTTAATAAACCTCCTTAGAAGATGCTTGCGTTGATAAAGAAATCAGATAACTATTTAAATAGATAATTTCACCCAAACTCAAGACAAACAGACATGATCATACACAAACATATCCTGGATTGAACCCACGACCTGTGCCGTAGACTTAGAAGTATAATGTTACATGTCCCGGGATACAACGATAAGTTCCAACTGTGAGCGAAAGTTACACCAATAAGACTTTCATATTTGACGGGACCTTCATAAAAGTACGGCAAGTTCGCCAGCCACCCAGTTATTTATGTTCCCTTCGCACACGTTCATGACTTGTGAACCGTTGACAGACAAACGGATACACGGGATTACCTAACTTGTATGTCAGACTCGTATATCATTTTGGTTGCAAAAATCATCTTGTATTTTTTTGGAAAAAAAACGTTTGATGAGATTGAACACGTAAATAATAAGAGTTTTTCATTAGATATTAGAAAGGCGGGTCACTTGATGGTAAATGAATTGTAATACCTACCAGGGGGATTGCCAATGTGCTGTCAACTTTTTTACAATAGGTATAATATACTGTATAAAACATAAAAATACAATTTGCACGGTGGTAGAGTACTTTGTAGTACCCGACTGGCTGGCTACCACCCTCAAGTTGAAAACCTGTCGCCAAGCACCTATCGGTGTGTTCCGACAGCTGCACTTGAGAGCCAGTTCCCATCTAGGCTTTGTGTGCTTACCACCTTCGGCCACATCATCACTTACCATGGTGAGATTGTGGGCAAACACAAGCTTATCCAGAATTTAAAAAAAAATACGAACGCGTAGTAAAATTCCGCCTTCTTATGATTTTTAATTACCAATTAAATAACAAAGAGTAGGTTTTTTGATGGTGTATATTTATTACGTCACAAGGATATTTTATTTTAAAAAAATCATCGTTTTGACGTTTAATAAAAATAAACTGATTGGATATGTCAGTCACCCGTATTCCTTGAAATGCAACAGCTGGAACACACCGATAGCTACTTCGACAGATTTTCAACTTGAGAGTGGTAGCCAGCCAGTCTAGGACTACAACTCACCATACCACCGTGCTATGCTTTCCTTCGCCGAAAGTTCAAGCTCATTTTAGGATTCGAACCTACGACCTTCACCGCGGTATCCAACCTCTTTACCACTGACTTATCATCACCTTAACGTCGGCAACATATTATTTTGGTTTTGCTAAAGTTGTGCTAAAGTAAGTAGTCACTTACCATCAGAATGTGCTTCTCAGTCTACTGACATACAAAAAAAATTAAGACAATAGTATTAGTTTAGTCGATAAATAATATAATTCAACATAGTCGAGGAGCCTCAGATCAATAGTAAAGCTGACATCTTTTTGTGTGACATCAATCCTACTAACATTATAAATGTGAAAGTTTGGATGGATGTATGTTTGTTACTCATTTACGCCAGAACGGCTGAACGGATCTGGATGAAATTTGGCATGGAGATAGATTATAGTCTGGAATAGCACATAGGCTACTTTTTATCCCGGGAAAAGATAATATCCTTCGCGAACGCGGGAGAAACCGCGCGGAACAGCTATATATACAACAGGTGAACTGTAAGTGCACTATGTATGTAAGTCCTACTCTAAAAGGATTACGGTTATGCTGCTTTCACAAGTCTTGGGGGCTTTCATCTCAGTTTGTGAAGCTCAACGACTTTTACCATGACATGAACTCGGCCAGGAACCTTGATGGTCGGCAGCAGTGACACTCAGGCCACATCATCACTTACCTTGGTAAGATTGTGGCTACAAACAAGCTTATCCGGAATAAAAGAAATATTCATAAGGTTCACCAGGTAAGCGGACGGTCCATCGGATGGTAAGTGGTCACCGCCGCCTATGGAAATTTGTAATGACAGAAAAAAATTGACGTATGCTTGCGATATTAAAAATCTTTTGTAAAATTTCAGTGAGGGGTAAAAGCGGAATTAACGACAACCGGTGAACCGAATATCTCAATTCGAATGACAATGGTGAAATATTTTATTTAATTGGTACATTGAGCCTAATTAGTACATTGAGGAAACAAAAATACTTTTCTTGTCTTGTGTCGGTTTTCTTTTGATTCTGAAACGAATTACGTCTTAAAGAGTTTTGTTTATTTAATTAATTATGTTTAAGTTCCAGTGAAATAGAAATTCCAATATTACTGCGATATTTAATAAATCAATATTAGAACCGGCCTAAAAATAACCGATTTTTCATTATTTTGATAGGCGTGAAGTCGTTGAAGAAACAAAAGATACAAATCAGATTTAAAACTGCTCGCGGAAGTTACCCAAGAATATGTTTACACATATTTAGATTAAAAATAATTATACCTGGCTCTCGAATATCTATATTAATTAATACGCCATTCAAAACTGAACCTTATTTTAATAATTTGTAACCTATAACCGATTAATTTTAAAATTAAACCGAAACTGGTCTTTTACATTATACATAAAATATGTAATAACATTAATGTTAACCAACAAAAACAAATTGGTCATCAAGTTAAAAGCAATTAAAATGCATGAAACGAACAAACAGAAAGTGAAAATGCAAAGGAATAAAGGGTCGGATCACGACAACGCGCCAACGGAGTGGTAAATAAAGAAATACTGGAACGGAGCGCGTGGGGATGCCCCCGCCGCCGGCGCCGAACTAGGGGGACCATACTATATGACAAAATGTTCAGGATAAACAAGTTCATTTAACACGCTTTTTATTTCTTGTTTTTATCCGTTGCTAAAAACGGCGTGATGTAAAATATTTGAAAATGTCTCTAAATGTTCTTATGAAAATGTAAATAAATTTTAAGAAGATCCACTGCTGAAAAAAAATTGCCTTGCTGAGTTTCTTTTTTTTTTTTTTTTTTTTTTTTTATTAAAATAAAGAACAATGCAAAATATTAATATTAAAACATCACAAAAACCTCAATAGGTTTGTCCGGATGTTGAGACACTTATAAGCTATCTTAATACTATACACATTGTACATTATTAATTTAGGGTTAACACATATTTTATAACAAATTGTGAGGTAGTTCGTTAGTAATAAATAACAAAGAAAGATTACAAAGACACTTGCCGGAGTGTTCTCAGTTTAAGTGTATTCCAAACCGGTGGTAGAGTCAATTGTAACGTTCATAAGTGACTTACCAGGGCCTAAACTGAATAAATGAGTTTTGAGTTTGAGTTTGAGTTTGAGTTTGAGGTGAAACCAACAAACACTGACCATACCATACATACCTAAATATCATATAAAGATTGTAAAATAAAAGCTGCTTCCTAACTGAAGGAACATTTCAGTAGTACCTTTGTTGGCCGTGAGAGGCGCCATTGTTCTTCTACGTTCTATACATTTCAAATTGAAATGATTAAATTGTATATTGAAGATTATTGAATGAATATTTGAAAATGCATTTTCCAGTGGACGCGGTAATCTCCAGAGCAATGGTATGTGGCTCTTCACGTTGTGTCTGCAATGTTTGTATGACCCCCGGATATATAAGACAAAAAATCTTTCAAAGGAAGCTCTGCTCGAAAATATATTTCAATCATATCCGAATTTTATATAATAATGAATGATGAATAATTGAATTGTACCTTCTAATAGTAATAACCTAAAGTGAATGAAAAACTTATTCTTCTTCACGTGGTGCCTCACCTATTACTGAAAGTTGGCCGTCAGCAACTCTACGTATCCAAATATGCTACGAAGCATCGTAGTCTGTGTCTACAACGTAGCACCTCATTTCAAACTTACAAGGACTTATCCAAGGTTATTGGAAAGTATGGTGAACTCCATCAAGGCTAAAAGTAAACGATGATACAACATCCCCCCCCCCCCCCCCCCCCTCACTCCGGAGCGGGGACGTTTGTTTCTTTTTAATGAAGCGAGCGCCGAGTAGGCCGCGTGCACGCACAATACTTCTTACTCTTTATGTTAAACACACATTGTTTAAAAACGATTAATTACTTTTTTGGGAACCATTAATTTATCACCAATTCATATTAAATAGATAAAATGTATATGTGTATTTGGAATAAACCTTTGTAGCTGTAAATGTTGAAAACAAACATTTACCAAAAAAAAGAAAGTATGCCGAGCCAAAGTTTTTTTGTTCACTTGCTATTTTACTCCCTCAGGTGTCGACTTTAAGAAACCCTTTCATAATGGATGCCAGGAACGCGTTTGCAAACTTTTCAAGTTTCAGGTCAGTCGGAACAAGTCTTTATATACCTAAGTCTTATTACAACATACTAACATTCAGTCACGATTTGTACATATACAACACGCAATTTGATAAAAGTGCTTTGCCAAACTGAGTGACGTCTACGATAACTCGTAGCAGGGCTACGCGCTACGATAAGTCGTAGCAGTTCTACGCGGTACGCATGGCTACGGTACAACTCTACGAGCACATTTACTAGAATAAATTATTGTGTAATTTGTTTAGTTTATCATAGATAATTTACCAGACATATAAATATATATACAAAGCTGGCCTGAGCCATACATGTCTTACGTATGTGTGAGTATAATTAGTAGTTATATAATGACGTTTCGATGCGAAATAACATGGTTCGGAAAGTTTTATCTGCTGAAAAGAGCCAACAGTGCCAGCTTCATAAAATATGTAGTTATAAGCTTTGTAACTATATCTTATATCGACTATAATTTACATTTGTTATTTAAGTACAGGATATTAATAATAACTGCTCAAAATTAGAACTTCTTAAATAATGTCATTTTCTGTTTCGACCCAAACTATAATTAAGTTAAATTCCCTTTGGATTTAGTTGACGTACAAAATTAGATCTATTATTGATAAAAAGATACAGCTTTGTGATAGGCAGACGGCTTAAGTTCATAGCCCACTAACACGACTCTGTTCCAACAGCGCCCTAAACTAAAACGAGCAGTCTAATAGCGGTAAGCTCGCTGACAGCGAGCTGTCTGCTAATTTATGTTGCCAATATAAACTATATCTAAAGTGCACGACCTGAAGTCCATATTTGAATGATATTTTATTTGTCGGGTGGGAGCGGAGTTGTACAAGTGGGTTATGACCTCTAGAATCCCAATGGGTCCGTACGTAACCCTAAAAGTAACAAATCAATATAAGTGTCTATATACACAAGAAGCAAACTCTGAGCAGTCAGTGGAACGTGTCGGTGAATCTACTTACAATTAAGTTGAATGCCAGAAACACTGTGTAGTGGTCGACCGTCTTAAGGCGAACAAAAACGTGTGATTGTATTCATTGCTGGCTGGTAATGGGTGCCCGAGCGCCTTAGTGCAACCATAAGCGGTGGTTTATAATGAATAATTATGCTATACGTATTATATTTGATACTAACTGTCCAGGTTTTACCCGCGTTCCCCAGAGATCTTATCTTTTCTCGGGATAAAATATATCTTATATTTTATTCTAGGATATGATTTACCTTTGTGCTAAGTTTAATCAAAGTCAGTTTAGAACTTTTTGTGTGAAAGAGTAACAAATATCCTATACCTATAGTATAATTTGTATTTTATTTTGACAAGCCAGTGCATGGTTCGCTAAATCCACTACCTATCACAGGTCGTGGGAAATATGTCTGTTTGTCCTGATTCTTGGTGGAATTATCTATTTCAGTATGTATTTAAATAAATATCTGTTATCTGGTTCCACTATTACAAGCTCTGCTAAGTTTAGAATCAGATAGCCGTGTGTGATCAAAGTCCCAGAATATTTGTTCAAAGTACTTTTAATTTGTACTACCTACTTTCTATTCTAAATCCTATAGAAACTTTAAAACAAATTCCACAAAAGCCGCTTCGTTGGTAACAAACACACAAAATCTTTCGCATTTATAATACTAGTAAAAGTAGGATTACCGTACTGGGTAATATATTAGTTGTGTAGTTGGCCAGGCCCCCAGGCCCCCAGGCCCCCTGGCCCCCTGGCCCCCGGTACACTCTCCCGGCAGCAGGTCAGTTAATAAATTACGCTCATACGAGTCCGGTACACGTGGCACCCAAATATTAATATCACCTCAGAAATTCTACGAAAGGTCCCCAACGTAGCTTTTAAATTTAATTAATGTTACAACACGAGCTTTAGTTAATGAAATAAGCTTGTCTACGTCGGCTTGCTGTCTAATGAGCTTCTTATTGTCTCATTATTTTAATTCATAAATAATGTTAATATTTGTAAGTATATTCTCATATTACGCTAGTCTTTTTTTTTTTTATTCTCGATAGGCTTGTGTTTAACCACAATCTCACCATGGTAAGTGATGATGTGGCCGAAGATGGTAAGCACACAAAGCCTATATGGGAACTGACTCTCAAGTGCAGCTGTCGGAACACACCGATAGATGCTTGGCAACAGATTTTCAACTTGAGGTTGTAGGCAGCCAGTCGGGTACTACAAAGTACCCTACCACCGTGCTATGGTTTCCTCACGATGTTTTCCTTCACCGAAAGCTCAAGCTCATTGTAGGATTCGAACCCACGACCTTCGCCGTGGTATTCGACGTCACTTACCACTGAGCTATCATCGCCTTAATTCTTCATCGTCTTTTTGAACAATTTTACAACGACAGTTTCACGGTTTAGAAGCCAACTTTTCTTGTAAGTTACGTACAAAACGTAGCCTGTTTGATCTGTGTGATCTCATTAATAATAAAGGAATATCATGACATACGTCGCACTCGCCCATCTGATCCCGAGCTGAGGAGTTTAGACACACTAAAGGAGAAGAAGAACACACAGAAGCCAGTAATATTATAAACGCGGACGTTTTGTATGTAATTCATACAATCCAACTCCGTAATGGTTAAAATTATTTGGATGATACTTTGGCACAATAGTTTTCATATGTTGGAATACTTATATAAATACCAGCGGACCCGGCAGACGTTGTCCTTCTCTAAAATTAAAACAAAACTTAGAACTCGATTCCAGCGCCACCTATTCGTCGAGGAACCCATTACCTACACAACAAAATTTCATCCAAATCGGTCCTTTGTTACCGTACTCCTCCGAAACGGCTAAACCGATTTTGATGAAATTTTATATGTATATTCAGTAGGTCTGATAGTATATTTTATTTATTTTTTATACGAAACGAATTTTTTATGTGAAACCGCGGGCGACAGCTAGTAAAAAATAGATAACAACCTATTCTCAGACCTATTGAATACAGATATAAAGTTTCATCAAAATCGGTCAAGCCGTTTCGGAGGAGTACGGTAACTAAAACTGTGACACGAGAATTTTATATATATATATATAGATATAGATTTACTAAATGTACTGTGACTTTTAACTATACCGTAGAATAGACATTTTCATTTACCTAGGTAAGTACTCAAATGTTTCTCCCAAGTGACTTTGAACTTCCACGATACTGTTATGTAAATCATATAGTAATTGATTGGGCAATCATTCTAGGATAATAACTAGAGTAAAGGGATTCTGTGGGCACCTCGGCCCGGCGTGCCCCGGCGTGCCCCGGCGTGCCCCGGCGTGCCCCGGCACTGTACTAGCAGGAGAGGGCGACGCGACGGGCGTCCCGGATCATAACAACATATAACATGTTTATGAACCATATGGTGCTGAGTTATAGCGGTTGTTCCCCCAATTACTTACTCCTTCACTTATTACTAAATCTGTATTTATTTAGCTCACAAATAATCTACTTCTTACTATTTGTGGGAAAATTGTTTATGCTCAGTGAATTTATGTGTGGATTCGAGAAATTGTATCTTATTTTTTTAATAAACTAGCTGTCCCGGCAGACCTTGTTCTGCCCTATTTTTTTTATAGTCATTTTTACACAATAAAAATGACTATGAAACAAATTTGAGGGAACTCGTTAAATTATTTTTATTAATGACATGCAACCTCTAATCGACTTGGAGGCATACGGAGGTTTTGTTTTGATTGACGTCAAATGTTTGACAGCTGGGGACAGAGTGGTTTGTATGGGAAAAGAAAATTGTTGTTTTTACTATTTTCCTCGTATTTTTTACGTTTTTTCTCTCCATAAAAACCTTCCTCAGACTTCATCAAACACAACATAAAAGAAATCAGCCAAATCGGCTCAGCCGTTCTCGAGTTTTGCGCTTACCAACACATTTAGCGATTCGTTTTTATTTATATAAATTTAAGATCGGAGTGACCATAAATGTGGAGTGAAGTGAAACTATAGACACAGTTGTCACTACTACTATCAATGTGAGAGTTTGTTACTCTTCCACGCAGAAACTACCGAACGGAGTTTGATGAAACTTAGCACACAGGTAGATCATATCCTGGAATAAAACACAAGATACATTTGATTCTGTAAAAAGATAAGAACCCTCGGAATGCGGGTGAAACCGCGGGAGACAGCTAGTATTTTTATAAATCGTTCTAAAATCGACTCGATCGTTGTGGTGAATATATATAAAATAAGGTATTTAATTTAGTCATCTGGTTTAGTCATGGCACAAGCTCTGCTTAGTTTGGGATCAGATAGCCGTGTGAGAAAAATGACGCAGAATATATTTAAAGTTTCGATTAGTGTAACCTGGCATAAGTTATTCTCCAAACACCGGTTTCATATTATAATTTGCTTAATCCGGATATTGAAATATTTATCAGATCCGGCTCGAGTTTATCCGGATATTCATATCCTAATTTATAGTCGGTGAGGAAGTATTATGGTAATCCAAATTACTATATGAAAAATGCGATTGGGGTAATGTTTCCAGCGTTTAGGGTATTGTATATATTCCACATTATAGTACAAGGATGGTCTTATTATTCACAAAATTGAACATTTGGTCAAAAAAAGGTTACTAATATTACATTATAAAAATAATATAATGAAATTGAATATATTTTCTCTTCAATATAAAGATCTACATTGAAAATTCATTTAGAAGAACCTGTGATCGTATCGATAATTTTTTTGTCCTTTTCGGAGCTCATTGAACAATGTCATTTGCACTCAAGAGTCAGTTGCCTTCAAGACAATCATAAAACTGCTTCGGGAAAAGGATGGTACGGCCGTGCCGCTTTTTTGCTCGACTTGGCGGGGGCACTACCGTGCTCCCAGATATCCTACAAATATCGTAAGGTCAATCATGCTGCCGCTGTTGATGAAACTTGGCCCACAGGTAGATCATATCCTGGAATAAAACATAGGATTCTGTTTATCCTAGTAAAATATAAGATCCCTTGAAAACGCGAGAAAAGCGCGGGGACAACTGTAACGTTATACTCGTATAGGTAATCTCGTTACATAAATACACTTTCTAGTCGTGGCGGTGGTCGCAACTAATTCTGCGAAAAAAAGAGGGTATCGTCGGCCGATGCGCTCACCGACCGACGCCCCGTGTCAGGACCGGCGAGTTTCGTCATTGGAACATTGTCACTGATCGTGTGCACATACGTCTGGATATTTTATGTTCTTTTTTACCACGCAGTGTAGTGTCTCGTTTTAAATTAATAGTGGAAGAACCTACTTTCTTCACACTGACATTAGTAAATCATATATTCAGTGTTAAACCCCATATTGGGTAAGTGTTGAACCAATACTTATACTAGACTTAAAGTAGGTACCTAATTAATAACGGTCAATTCAAATGTCATTAATATAATTTCATAGTCATTGCATATTTACAAATACCTATATAGTAACTGTTAGATATTAATGACATCATAAAGAGTATTCTATTGTGACTCCTTCTGCTTTTATCCTCCTTGCCACCGCACTTCATACATCACCGGTATTCTCTTGTGCTTTGCTTGCGGTGATCATCTATACAACGTAGGACAAGGACAGTGACTCATCGTTGGGACGTTGATTCCAGGGTTCCATACTTTGACCAGAGAAGCCAACACTAACGTCGGTTCCGGCTACGGCAACATCACCTGCCACCCAACCGTGACGTCCCTTCACCACCGTCGATCATCTCGTCACACAACCACCAGGGGAGTGCCGGACTACGTGAAGTGGAAATTAGGCGGGCCATTAGAACCACTGTTTTTTTATTTTATTTAAATATAATTTCGTGAGGACAGTTGGCTTTTCACTATAAACACCCACTGCCACACAACTGGTTCTTTATAAAAACATACTTTAACCCAAACACTATGAATATAAAGGCTCTGTAACACTAACTCGTATCGCTCCTTTCTCAAAGTAGATGCGCGCCAAGTCGAGGCATTGTGGAGTGCAACACTAGTGTGCGCCGCGGCTTGGCCCACAGCCATGCCTCCACCTCGACCAGGGTTCAAGAGGAAATCCGGAACACTCCACAAAAACTGATATAGTCATGTCATTATTATTACTCTGTGAATATTTTGCAACGACAATTTGAGTCTTTTATAATTTAACAATGAAAAAGTTTCTAACGCTTTATTGCTTACAAATCTGCTTTGACTTTGATCACCTGATGGTAAGTGAATACCGTCGCCTATAGACATTAGTAATAGTATCTATTATTATGAGGCAACAGTTGCTTGGCGACTAATTTTCAACTTGACTCGCCACCCAGTCGAGTACTACAAAGTACCCTACCACCGTGCTGTGGTTTCCTCACGAAGTTTTCCTTCACTGAAAGCTCAAGCTCATTGCACGATTCGAACCCAAGACTTTTTCCGCAATATCCGACATCACTACCATTGAGCTATCATCGCTTCAACCATATCCTGGAACAAAACAGTCAAAAATATTTCGGGGGAAAACATAAGATCCCAAGACTCTAGAATTGGAACGAAACCTGGAGGTTAAATATTCAATGGAAATATTTTGTTTACAAATATTAACCGTGAATCATAAAGAGTAGAGGTACGTAGGATATATCTTACGAAATGGCGGAAACAAGGGATAATTGGCGATGCGCACATATTGCGCCGACCGGGACCCCACTTAGCGAGTGTGGAACAGATGATGACGATCCCTAAACAACTAATTCTGACGGAACCCATCGTAAAGTGTCGATGCAGACTTTAATATCCGGCTGTGAATTCACGCTCGAGGTAAGACCACCTAAAAAAAAGTACCTCGAGCCGGGCGAGTCGGGCGAGTCGGGCGCGCGCCAGATTGCGCCTCTACCACTAATACAATTTTTCGTTTTTAAAGAAACTACTTGTTTTTTACGAACCGATAGACACATATTTGTGTGCATGAACATGTCTTGAGTGTGGGTGTAATTATCTATACTAATACTAGCGGACCCGGCAGACGTCCTGCTCTAAAATAAAAACAAAACTTAGAACCCGATCCCAGCCCCACTCAGATTCAGTCTCGTCCCCCCGTTAGTCAGTCGTTAACGGCCCGAGCCGCCACAGTCAGCAATCCGACCGTCCCCTAAAACTCCTCCAAATCGCTTAGGCGAAGTCCGTCCCACTTTTTGTGTCCCCCGACGACGCCCTGAGCCGAGGTTCGGGCCCCAACTGGGGCGCCCTCAGCGGTGAGTCGTCACAAACAGACACGGCTGAGAGCCCTAAGCGCTCGCCGAATAGTCCGCGTAAGGGTGTCTATGGTCCTTCAGACCGCCACCTTTAAGTCCTCCTCAAAAAAAAAAAACCGATCCCAGCGCCACCTACCGGGTCCAATTTTGTTTCCAAATCACCACAACAAAATTTCATCCAAATCGTTCCTTTGTTACTGTACTCCTCCGAAACGGCTGAACCGATTATGATGAAATTTTATATGTATATTGAATAGGTCTAAGAGTAAGTGGTTATTTATTTTTTATACCGCTAGATGCTTCGGGATCCTACGGGAATGTGAGTGAAACCGCGAGGGACAGCTACTAAAAATACAACCGTCGCCTATAGACATTGGCAATACCAGGGGATTGCCAACGTGTTGTACACCTTATTACAATGCCTTAAAGGCGAACTGGCTCTCAAGTGCAATTGCCGGAACACACCAACAGGTGCTTGACGACAGATTTTCAACTTGAGGGTGGTAGCCAGCCAGTCGAGTACTACAAAGTACCCTACCACCGTGCAATATATATTCTCAGACCTACTGAATACAGATATAAAGTTTCATCAAAATCGGTCAAGCCGTTTCGGAGGAGTACGGTAACTAAAACTGTGACACGAGAATTTTATATACCGATTACAAAGAGGAAAGATTGGATTGTTTGTTCGCATTGAAAAGGCTCTGGAACTACTGGACCGATTTCAAAAATTCTTTCACTATTAGAAAGCTACATTATCCCTGATAAACAGAAGCTATATTTTGTCCCGGGAAAAGATCAGATCCCATGGGAACGCGGTGAAACCGAGAGGAACAAATAGTACAAAGTAAAAATACAGAATAAACAAAAAGTAATCATTATATAAATACAACATGACATATATAGGTTGGGGGACATAGGTGGGCGAGTCACCTACCAAATATACAAAAATGACCTCATTAAAAAGGTCACTATTTTCAAAATATTTCGATATTTCTGATTTTTATGTATTGATTTTAGAATTTTAGATATTAAATATCTCGAAAATGGTGTCATTTTTACAAAGGTAATTTTTGTATAGTTGGTTTTATAAGGAAATGAAACGGATAATATGTTTACAAGCAAGTCAAATGAACCAATTCACCATGAACTCTATTACAGAGTTTCTTATTACGTTATATTATTTCTGAGAAAACTAATCAATGTTAGAAGTTTTTTTATTCTGAATAGGCTTGTATTTGACTACAATCTCACTATGGTAAGTGATGATGTGGTCGAAGGTGGTAAGCACACAAAGCCTAGATGGGAACTGGCTCTCAAGTGCAGCTGTCGGAACACACCGATAGGTGCTTGGCAACAGATTTTCAACTTGAGGGTGGTTGCCAGCCAGTCGGGTACTACAAAGTACCCTACCACCGTGCTATGGTTTCCTCACGATGTTTTCCTTCACCGAAAGCTCAAGCTCATTGTAGGATTCGAACCCACGACCTTCGCCGCTGTATCCGACGTCACTTACTACTATGGCGATGATAGCTCGCCTTAAAACTTGCTAAGACTGGTTGATTAAACACTACCACCGGTCATGGGTTCGATTCCCATCCAGGACAGATATTTGTTTGCATGAACATATCTGTTTATGTATGTATTAAAAGAAGTACTAGTATGTCAGCTATCTGGTTTCCATGGCTTTGCTTTGTTTGGAATCAGATGGCCGCGTGTGAAGATTTTTGAGGCGATAATAGCTCAGTGGTAGTATCGTGGAATACCGCGGCGAAGGTCGTGGGTTCGAATCCTACAATGATCTTGAGCTTTCGGTGAAGGAAAACATCGTGAGGAAACCACAGCACGGTGGTAGGGTAGTTTGTAGTACTCGACTTGCTGACTGTGACTACCACCCTCAAGTTGAAATTCTGTCGCTAAACACTTGTTGTTGTGTTCCGGCAGTTGCACTTGAGAGACAGTTTGCCTTTAAGGCATTATAATTAGGTGTATAACACATTGGCAAACCCGCTCGTATTGCTAATGTATATAGGCGACGGTAGTCACTTACCATCAGGTGACCCACCTGTCTCGTTGTCACGAGTGGCATAAAAAATACCTTATCTTTTCCCGGGATAAAAAAAGTATTCTATGTTTTAGTCCAGGATATGATCTATCTGTGCACCAAATTTAATCCAAATCCGTTTCTGCGTGATTGAGCAACAAACATTCACAACATTCCCATATAGAATAAATAGAATAGAAAACTCTTTATTGGAACACCACATAATAGCAAAAACTAAAAGTAGAACTAATCAGGTAACAATTAGCGGTCTTATCGCTTAGAGCGATCTTCCAGGTCTCCAGGACAATCACGGACAAGTCCATATAATAACATACACTCGATACCATGTTTGTGATCCCAATTAATACCAATGCATTATTATTTAATGTTACATTACCTACATTTAATTATATATTTGTTGTTTTCGACGTAAGCCAAAATGCTGAATGAGCCCAAAGCTATAATCTAAAACCAAAAAGTGCAGTGCACACTAACTAATGTTTGAAGTAATTGCATTTAACGAACCCATATTCTGTTTATCCTACTGCCCATTTAATATAAGAGATATCATATGTAATATAATAGATTATTTATAGTTAACCAGGATCAATTGCAATAGTTTTTGAACTATAATATTTGCCCCAAAATTAGTAAAACTAAGATTTTGTGGTACTTCAATACTGAAATAAATTTTGTTACTTTTTGAGTTTTAAATAATTTCGTTAACATTTCATAATATTAAAAAAATATACGTATATCCCACAAAAATCATATCCGGAAATAAAACAGGACATTTTATCCCTGAAAAGCGTAAAATCTGTTCGTTTATCACCACCAAGCAGACAGACAGACATACAAAGTTCATATAATATTATTGGAAATCATAAGTGTAACTCGTATTTTACAGAAACACAATTTTAATAAACTCAATTAGAAGAGAATTTACAAATAGCAATAATTAAAACACACTCAATCGAGAAAATGAGGGTATGAAAAATATCCACGTAGATAGGTAGGTATCGGCCGCACGACACGATCGCTTCCGAGATCAAGAAAATGAGAGAGCTCGTAGCCCGCGACGCGCTGTTTTATGTTGCTCGGCCTCCCCTTCATCATAGGCGAGCTCATCCAAAAATATTATAATGGATGGAGTACATTCGCTTGCAGAGTTGGTTGCAATGTTTTTTTTTTTTTTTTGAGAACATTTTTGGCCTGGTATCGAGACCTTTAAGCCATTTCTTTATTTTAAATATTCATCTTTTATGTTTAGTCACGTTTTATTGTCACTTTCACTGTAAAGTCTAGTCCTCGTCCGTACAAGTCCGGTCTAATTTTAGTAAAATTGGCGGCTATTCCACTAAAACATTTCATGGACTTTTTGGGACAACCTGGAAAGTCACGATACACTTTCATTTCATTTCACTTCACTTGTGCACTTAGATTGACCTTTATTGGATAAAACGCCACCGAAATTATTCAATAAAACTCAAAATACACGAATTTAATGAATATAAAACGAAAACACAACGTCACTCCGCAAGTTCCCGCCAAAAAGTCCAGGTTGCAATGTACATTGAATGTTCCATAGATAGATGATAGACACAGTAGAGTGGAGTGCCATACTGCTAATGAGATGCAAACATCACGGTCTCACAGTCTCACAGTCTCACAGTCACCTCACCGCACGACGACCGCCGCATTTACTTAAAGCCAATACTACGAGTGCGTGTCACTATTATCTCAATGATTGTACAAACATACACCCAACATATCGCTTGCTATACGGACCTATGTTGATTTAATACATCATTCATCATTTATTTACAACAAATTAACTACTAGCTTTATAGTTTTCTACTCTTCAAGCTCTTTCATTTGGTACCCACTGTAAGGGGGATGAAAGAAAATGTAATCCAACATTTTGGAGCGGCGGCCATATTGAATTTAGTATGACGTCACTATCTTTATCGTTTTCTACTTTTCAAGCCGTTTCTTTATTGAATTATAATATTTTACCTTTTAATGTTAGGTATTAGTAACGTAGATAATTAATGCCATATAATTGTTCTTCTTTATTATTTATTAATCTTACTAATATTATAAGCGTGAAAGTTTGGATGGATGTATGTTTGTTACTCATTTACGCCAGAACGGCTGAACGGATCTGGATGAAATTTGGCATAAAGATAGATTATAGTCTGGAATAGCACATAAGCTACTTTTTATCCCGGGAAAAGATAAGATCCCTCGGGAACGCGGGTGAAACCGCGCGGAACACCTAGTATTATTTATATATATGAAAGTTTATATGTTTGGATGTTTGTGGCTTATTCACGCAAAATCAGCTGAACAGATTTTGATGAAACTTAGCACACTAGTAGAAGAATAGAGAAGAATAGAAAAACTTTTATTCAGCTCAATACAGGAAATTACATAAGAGATTTAATAACAACATAAGACTTATTATATCTAAGGAGCTGAAAAGGTATCCCACTCAGCATAATGTCGCAGCACAAGGGTAGACATGTTGCTACGACGCTGGTTTTCAGTGGGAACCAGATAAGATGTTTTATGTCCCGAGAAAAGATAAGATTTCTCGAGAATGCGGATGAAACCGCCGGGACAGCTAGTAGTCAATGTAACACACATAACTTGACACAACACACAGCAAATATGTGTTTTGTTAACCCAGATACAAAAGCTACAAAGCGTTGCTAGCGACGTCCGGACACGTCCGGATACGTCCGGAAGGGCGGGCTCTCTGAAGGGAACCACCAAAACTCACTCCCTTCGAATACACTTTAATAACACATTCATTTTCAAGCAATTAAACAATAATATTCTCAAAAGATGTGTACCTAAGATGTGTAATGGTGATTTGGGCCGGTTGATGAAGAACATTAATATTCTGTAACAAAGGCTATATTTAATTTTAATTCCCCCGGGGACGCGAGTGAAATCGTGGAGCGTAAACTAGTGGTACTTACTTAACAAGGTGTTATAATTTTGTACAGAAATATTTTGCTTTAATAAAAAAACATTAACTTGTGAATATTTATAAAGTATCACATGAAATACCTGGCAGCTTCTAGATCCGGTATCACATAGGTACTGTTGAAGCGAGCGATAGTGTACTCTACTGTTAGTCTCATAGAGTTGATAATGTATGTGAGAGTCGTAATTATCATAGGAATCCCTTTTAATACAGCTTGTTCAGTGGACAGGGTTGCTATCATTTTTAATTTAAAATATGTCACGTGATCATATAATGTTTCAAAGGGGAACATACAAAAATAATGAAGATAAATATACCATAGCTAGGATAAGTTCTATGTGTATCAACCATTGTCTTTAGCAATAGGTACCAAAGAGAATGCCGATGGGTTGTCGACCTTTTTAAACGACTTCAAAAAAGGAGGAGTTTCTCAATTCGACCGTGTATTGTGTATTCGAAGTACCAACCAAGTGCTAACACATGCCGGGAACAGCTAATGTTTCATGAACATTAAAAATCTGTTGACAACCGGAGTGCTTCACCAGCTGCCACTAGAGAACCAGTTCCCTCCTAAGCATCAGCTTACCACAATCCACCACATCTTTACGAATAAAATTGAATATTACTTTAAGAATAAAATTGTCAAACATTTGAAAGAAGAAGCCAATATAGTCAGATGGTCCAAAAATATTTAAAAAATGTAACCATGCTGGAAAACTATTAATAACATTTTTATAATTACAATTAAAAAAAAAACTAATCTAATCTAAACCTTGCTGAGTTTCCGAACCGGTGATAACTTCTGTAATTCGACCTTCATAAGTGCCCTTCTAGGACCTAAACTGAATAAATGGTCTTGACTTTGATCTCTTGATGAAATTTTAGGTCAAAATCAAGACCAACCTAAAATATAACTTACACGAAACTGACAATTAGACGTAAACCATAATAAATAGCGTGTTTACAAATCCTGTTACATAAACGTGTGCACCCAAAGCATCGTTGACTACCCTACTGTACTCGTTGCGTAGATATTCTACACACGGACAGAGCCGACGTATATTACACATATACCTAATCTGATTTGCAAATGAACCCGCGCTTCGTCGCCATTGTTCTCTCGCAATTACCAAAATAAATTGGTTGCGTAATATTTATAAAATATTTCGTGCGACACATAACGTTTCAGTGATTCTATACAAATAACTGATTTTAAAATCATTAATAAAAGTAAAGATTATATTCATGCTTTTGGATTGATTTCCGCCCAGGACAAAAAAAATTGTGCATGAATATCTGTTTGTCCTGAGTCTGGGCAATTAATTATCTATTTAAAAAAAGTTGTTATCAGTTATCTCGTTTAGGGACTTGTGAAGACTCTACCAACGATTCGGAATACGCTTAAATAAAAACGAATAAATAAATAAACTGAGAGTGCCGCTTAAACATAGCACAAGCTCTGCTTAGTTTAGGATCAGATTGCTGTATATGAGGATTGTCCCAGGATATTTATATTCTACAGTCTTCATTGCTTTAACATTTTATGCTTTTACTATAAAGTTATTTGTGTAGATTTTTCACAGCAAAATAAATGACAAGAGTGATATAAGTGTGGCGGCACACCCTCTCCGGCCGAGTGTCATCTTACACCGACCGAGACGGAAAAGGTCCTCAAAACACTCAGCGTCGCCGTCCCCACCGCCGGGCCGCGCCGCACCCATGGTAAGCCGAGATTTTTGTTTATTCAGGACAACCAAACGTTACTTTGGATTTACGAGTTATTCCTTCAATAAATTCTATATTATTACAGTCACATCTGATAACCATAATAAAATAAATTAAGATAGATAGATAGATAGATAAACATTTATTTTGGACTCACACAGCATCAACATAGACAGTTTCATTTACATCACAAATTACACACAGAGACAAATATAGGAACAACAACAAAATTATACAAAATACATACACTGTGTGAGGCCAAAAAGGCACCTATCTCAGCATAAGCTGCGGCCGTAGGTACCGCAGCGCTGGTATTCTGATAGGGCCAGCGGTGCCACGGACAGTTGCGGCACAGGCATCCAAATTATATTAAAAATGTATATATGTATATATATATATAATTACATAATAGTTATTATTATATATAAAACTTATATTATAAATACTGAATATATATACATATATTATAAATACTGATATACTATAAATAGTGATTGAGACACGAACACAGTGCAAAATGGAAGAAAAAAAAAATATTATAAAAAGAAAACAGACATAAATTATTTTAAAAGTGAACCTACCTAACTGTAGATATTCTGTGTAGTTTCCAATAACCATTTTATTAACAATGAAATAAGGTTATGGGTCGGAGAGTAGCTGTGGATAGTGGTGTAACAACTGTAATATTTATTGTCATATGTAATTTTTATGAAAGAAGAAATCAATCACGATGTTTGTTCCCACGTAAGATAACAAATTTTGCAAAAATGATTAACGTGCAAACCCAGGGTAAGCTATTTACAATCATGTTTTTGTTCATCTAACAAATATTTCCTGTAGTTATTTTTAAAACTGAACACTGTTTTAAAAATAACTACATATAATCCTTATCTCTACACACTAATATTATAAAGAGATAAAGTTTTTAATATTGGATGTCGGAAGATAATCTCCGAAACCACTGAACCGAGTTTAAAATTATTTTACTAATAGGATACTAATACCTTCATAATCTCTATCTAAAGGACGGGAAGCATCAATTTGACATTTTTATTTCACGGCGGAAATCAAACTTTAGAAGCCTATATTCAGCAGTGAATATTACTAGACCGTATTTTGTATTTCTAGGCGATGAAATTTATTTGCAACAAAACTTATAAAAGCATCTCAGATACATAACTGTAATAGTTTATTTGCAATATCTCACTGACTCCAACAGGGGCCTGCACATTTTCATGCGACAAAGTGGCGAGAGAGCAGAATTTTACATTTTCAAATCTGCTTGAAAATACCCGACCTGAAAATCCGTTAAAATAGAGTTTATATTACATAAGCTACACATATGGTTATATCCTATTGTTCATGTCGTCAAATACCGTGAAGTCGGTTTGTTTATAGTGAGCCTGTCTAGCAGTGTCGCTGAAGCTGCACTTGAGAGCCAGTTGAAGGCTTAGTCCCGGTCAATGGCTACAAGGCAACATTCAGTATATTATGTATGATCACTTATCGCCCGGTTTTTATCCTTATGTGTATCTGACAAAATAATTTTAAGGCAACAAAAGAAAACACGTAGTTTAAAAACTAGTTGTTCCCCGCGATTTCACCCGCGTTGTTCCCGAGGGAATTTATCTTTTCCCGGAATAAAATGTTGTGTGGAACAATGTGCCAAGTTTCATCAAAATCCCTTCAGCTACAACAACAAAGAATCTACAAAATTTCACATTTATAATATTATAATATTTAGTAGGATAATATTAAATTGATTGCTTTTTTTCTTTTTATTTATTGTATTCAATACTAAGGCTCTACAGAAAGACGTATTTTTCGGCACACGTTCTCAGTTAGCGTGAGAGCCTCAAGTGAAACACTTAAGTAGCCAGCGGTCAATATTAGCTGGGGTTGGAACGTTCCAGGGTTCCAGGTCGCCGCGTCGCGCGGAGCGGTGAGCGGTGAGCGGTGAGCGGTGAGCGGTGAGCGGTGAGCGGTGCTAGCGATCCGACCTTTGTTCACGTTATCTCATCGCATTTGTTTCTCATGTTTTGGAAATGTGTCGCTCATGAGCCGTAAAGATTGGGGCATCGAGTCTCAGTGACCTGTTTCTGTTTACCGACTTTATGGGAGATACCGAATAGCTATAGCGAATTAATTAACCGATTATTGGGCTAGCGGTTAATTAAAATTGTTTGAATATTTTTTGGAACGAATTTCGTTTATGCAGCTTACAGTAGAGTTAACTGGCAGAAACCGTCACGTAAGAAAAAAGCGTTCTGCCCCCCTTAGACGACTTTTGCTTTGAGAAAATGATAAAAATTAAATAAGGAATTTCGTTCCCCCGACCGCATATTTTTTACAGATATTTTTCGCCAATGTCAAATAAAAAAGATATCTCACCCTACAAATAAATAGAAACTGAAAGCATAGACTACCAGAACCAGAGCTTAAATATTTTATAGAAATTCAGGAAATTTTGATTTATATTCACTCAACTCATATGTCATCAGGAAAATGTAAGGTAGACGTAGTTAATTTCATTAGTTTCGGCCCTCATAAGCCCTTTTTGGGCCCAAATATAATAAATGGCTGTGAAAACGTTCAAATTACACAAATACTACCGCCGCTTCGTACTTACTTACTGTGGTCATTTATATCAAAGCACAGTCTTAACACAGATTCAATTAAATAGGAAACTAGAAATTCGATTCTATTTCTATTATTAATGTTTCATTGTGTCTAAAATCGGGAAGCCACTGGATGCGAGTAGCGCAAGACCGGTCATCGTGGAGATCCTTGGGGGAGGCCTTTGTCCAGCAGTGGCCGTCTTCCGGCTGATGATGATGTGTCTAAAATCGTCTAGAATAACACTTTAACAGTATCCTAAAACAAGCTGAGCAATTGGAGGGAGCACAGTCACAACCTCGAAGCGTCTCGGATGAATTCGGGCACTTACACTACACTAGTTGTATCGCGGACCAAATATATTTTTATCTGTACTTTTGTACTGAGTTTGCAATAGCTTGCAGCTGCCATGGATGTAGAAAAAACTTTTTTTTTATACCACTAGGTGGCAAACAAGCTTACGGCCCACCTGATGGTAAGCGGTCACCGTAGCCTATGGACGCTTGCAACACCAGAGGCGTCACGAGCGCGTTGCCGACCTTGCATAAACCTTCTTACTCCTCTTTTGAAGAACCCCATGCTTTAGTCTCTAGGGAAAATCTCTACAGGGAGCTCATTCCACAGCCTGATCGTACGCGGGAGAAAATTTGATGTGGGTTTTTTATTCTATGGAGCAAATATGCCGCAAGTACCTATTGGTTATGGATAACAAAAGCTAAATAGGTTATTTTCTGGTAGTTTTTTTGTCTAAACTAATTATAATATAAAGAGAAAAGATTTTATTTTTTGTAATGGATAAACTAAAAAAAAAATACTTAAGCGATTTCAAAAATAAAACACCCATAGAAAGTTTTATTATCTGAGAGTAAAACGGGGTATATTTTATTTTAATTCCCTCGGAAGAGGAAATACCAAAAAGTATTATTACCACATCCACAAGGTCCCAGCTCGCGGTGAGTGTAGAGTGGCTGCAGACCACTGCAGCGTTGCACTGGTGCAGAATGTTACGAACGAGTGTTGGTATTTTTGTAAATGTTTCATTCCACAACACCCCCCATTCCCACTACCCCTGCCTCCCCGGAGTGGGTGGGATGGAAGAATGCTCTACCCGCTACTTTATCCTTATTGCAATTAATGCTTGTTTAAATTGGCTACTATAATATTTTCGAGTTATAACCACACTTCTGTAAATTGCAGTAAGAGAAGTGCCTGTGTCGGGAAGAAATTACTAATAATGAATTAGTTAACTATCAAAATACAATTATGTAGTAAAACAACAAAAATATCCTGGGTCGTTCATCACACACAGCTATCTGATCCCAAACTAAGCAGAGTTTGTGAATGAAAAACAGATAATAACTCATATACTACATTTACTGTTTTTTATACTACACTAGGCAGGCGAGTCACCTGATGGTAAGTGAATACCGTTGCCTATAGTCACTAGCAATACCAAGGGCATTGCCAATGTGTTGTACACCTTATTTCAATGCCTTAAATGCAACTGGCTCTCAAGTGCAATATCGCAATTTAATCTTAAATTTTAAATACAAACTTAAATAGTTAATTATATAAAGACTCAGGAAAAAAGTCAATTATTTAAGCATATTGTTTTCCGTTGCAATGGAACGCGTCACAAATTTAAATAATTCTACACAGCTCTCGCAGTCACACAAATTGTAATGGCGGATACTTGGCCAGTGCGAGACTCCGTGCATTATGTATGATTGTAATAGCTTGTTATACTAATTAGTTGCATATTTGACACATCTGCGGCAGTTTGTTTACGTGGGAGAGACGTGGAATACGACATACAGTTTGTTTACGTAGGAGAGACGTGGAATACGACATACAGTTTGTTTACGTGGGAGAGACGTGGAATACGACATACAGTTTGTTTACGTGGGAGAGACGTGGAATACGACATACAGTTTGTTTACGTGGGAGAGACGTGGAATACGACATACAGTTTGTTTACGTGGGAGAGACGTGGAATACGACATACAGTTTGTTTACGTGGGAGAGACGTGGAATACGACATACAGTTTGTTTACGTGGGAGAGACGTGGAATACGACATACAGTTTGTTTACGTGGGAGAGACGTGGAATACGACATACAGTTTGTTTACGTCGGAGAGACGTGGAATACGACATACAGTTTGTTTACGTGGGAGAGACGTGGAATACGACATACAGTTTGTTTACGTGGGAGAGACGTGGAATACGACATACAGTTTGTTTACGTGGGAGAGACGTGGAATACGACATACAGTTTGTTTACGTGGGAGAGACGTGGAATACGACATACAGTTTGTTTACGTGGGAGAGACGTGGAATACGACATACAGTTTGTTTACGTGGGAGAGACGTGGAATACGACATACAGTTTGTTTACGTGGGAGAGACGTGGAATACGACATACAGTTTGTTTACGTGGGAGAGACGTGGAATACGACATACAGTTTGTTTACGTCGGAGAGACGTGGAATACGACATACAGTTTGTTTACGTGGGAGAGACGTGGAATACGACATACAGTTTGTTTACGTGGGAGAGACGTGGAATACGACATACAGTTTGTTTACGTGGGAGAGACGTGGAATACGACATACAGTTTGTTTACGTGGGAGAGACGTGGAATACGACATACAGTTTGTTTACGTGGGAGAGACGTGGAATACGACATACAGTTTGTTTACGTCGGAGAGACGTGGAATACGACATACAGTTTGTTTACGTGGGAGAGACGTGGAATACGACATACAGTTTGTTTACGTGGGAGAGACGTGGAATACGACATACAGTTTGTTTACGTCGGAGAGACGTGGAATACGACATACAGTTTGTTTACGTGGGAGAGACGTGGAATACGACATACAGTTTGTTTACGTGGGAGAGACGTGGAATACGACATACAGTTTGTTTACGTGGGAGAGACGTGGAATACGACATACAGTTTGTTTACGTGGGAGAGACGTGGAATACGACATACAGTTTGTTTACGTGGGAGAGACGTGGAATACGACATACAGTTTGTTTACGTCGGAGAGACGTGGAATACGACATACAGTTTGTTTACGTGGGAGAGACGTGGAATACGACATACAGTTTGTTTACGTGGGAGAGACGTGGAATACGACATACAGTTTGTTTACGTGGGAGAGACGTGGAATACGACATACAGTTTGTTTACGTGGGAGAGACGTGGAATACGACATACAGTTTGTTTACGTGGGAGAGACGTGGAATACGACATACAGTTTGTTTACGTGGGAGAGACGTGGAATACGACATACAGTTTGTTTACGTCGGAGAGACGTGGAATACGACATACAGTTTGTTTACGTGGGAGAGACGTGGAATACGACATACAGTTTGTTTACGTGGGAGAGACGTGGAATACGACATACAGTTTGTTTACGTCGGAGAGACGTGGAATACGACATACAGTTTGTTTACGTGGGAGAGACGTGGAATACGACATACAGTTTGTTTACGTGGGAGAGACGTGGAATACGACATACAGTTTGTTTACGTGGGAGAGACGTGGAATACGACATACAGTTTGTTTACGTGGGAGAGACGTGGAATACGACATACAGTTTGTTTACGTGGGAGAGACGTGGAATACGACATACAGTTTGTTTACGTGGGAGAGACGTGGAATACGACATACAGTTTGTTTACGTGGGAGAGACGTGGAATACGACATACAGTTTGTTTACGTGGGAGAGACGTGGAATACGACATACAGTTTGTTTACGTGGGAGAGACGTGGAATACGACATACAGTTTGTTTACGTGGGAGAGACGTGGAATACGACATACAGTTTGTTTACGTGGGAGAGACGTGGAATACGACATACAGTTTGTTTACGTCGGAGAGACGTGGAATACGACATACAGTTTGTTTACGTGGGAGAGACGTGGAATACGACATACAGTTTGTTTACGTGGGAGAGACGTGGAATACGACATACAGTTTGTTTACGTGGGAGAGACGTGGAATACGACATACAGTTTGTTTACGTGGGAGAGACGTGGAATACGACATACAGTTTGTTTACGTGGGAGAGACGTGGAATACGACATACAGTTTGTTTACGTGGGAGAGACGTGGAATACGACATACAGTTTGTTTACGTGGGAGAGACGTGGAATACGACATACAGTTTGTTTACGTGGGAGAGACGTGGAATACGACATACAGTTTGTTTACGTCGGAGAGACGTGGAATACGACATACAGTTTGTTTACGTGGGAGAGACGTGGAATACGACATACAGTTTGTTTACGTGGGAGAGACGTGGAATACGACATACAGTTTGTTTACGTGGGAGAGACGTGGAATACGACATACAGTTTGTTTACGTGGGAGAGACGTGGAATACGACATACAGTTTGTTTACGTGGGAGAGACGTGGAATACGACATACAGTTTGTTTACGTGGGAGAGACGTGGAATACGACATACAGTTTGTTTACGTGGGAGAGACGTGGAATACGACATACAGTTTGTTTACGTGGGAGAGACGTGGAATACGACATACAAATATTTATGGTGTTAGTTATAATTCAATAATGAAATCAAAAATATTTACGAAAAGATACATTCTGAAATGTGCTGTTTCACTAAATTTATATCCCCTTTTACGTGCAATTTATTGTCCATAAATACTTGAATCTACACTAATAAATATTGTAAAGAGGTAAAGTTTGTATGTTTGGATGTAAGGGGTACCTAATCTTCGAAACTATTGATCCGATTTTAAATTTGTTTTCACCTATAGAAAGCTACATTATCCCCAAATGTTATTGGCTACTATCTTGAAAATACGAGTGAAACTGCGAGGCGGAAGCTAGTGGTATACAAAAGTAAACCCTAAATGTTGATATTATAAATAACTTTTCCGCAAAGCTAACTTTAATCAATATACTAAACATACATAATGCTTGAATACATCAAAACAAACAAAAACAAAACAAAGGGGTCTGTAAAGGCCTTCCTTTGTAGTTCCAACGATTATGCGAAGATGCGAGTGTAAGTAAAAAAATATCCTTTCCCGGGTCATCGGGCAAGTGGACTATGTCGTAGTAAAAAAAACTACAGTAAATCACTGACAAAGCCATCGTGGCCGTAGCTAGGGGGGGAGGCATTATGGGGTAATGCCCGACACAAAAAAATCCATCAACTAAGATATTATATGCCATGATTGCATATTTAGCAATGCGTTTATATATTTCAGGTGTGTGTATAGCATAGCACTCAGCACTAACATTATTTATTTTTTCTTTAATGTTCATTATGTATATTTATTTATTATTTATGATATGTACACTTGCAGTATCACAAAAACAAACTAATCAAATTTATTAAAGTCAAAGCACATAGTTTTTAATTTGTCAAAGCACATAGTTTTTAATTTATCAAAGCACTTAGTTTTTCATATATAATACTTGTTAATACTAGGAAACCTATAATTGGCTTTGTCTTCTTTAACATATATTATTTTGTTAAATTAATTATATGTATATAAGCTGTTGGTTTCGACAAATAAATAAATAAATAAATAAATAAAAAATAGATTGACAAATTGTTAAATGCAATTATTAAAATATGGTTATCCACCCCGCGGTTTCACCTGTGTTTCTGAGATCTTATCTTTTCCCGAGATTCATATGTTTTATTTCAGGATGTGATCTACATATGTGCCATGTTAACAGCCCTGATTCCACCACCATTTCGGAAGTCCTTTAACTCCGGCAAGAAACTCAATTCTATTTTTATTTATTTATTTATTTTTAGGAAGATTTATAGAAAATAAAATTACACAAAGAAAATTAATAACTTATTGCTAATAACAAATCTGACTATTTTGGCAATATTTATTATTTAATAACTTGAATCGCTGGTAGTTTGGGGACGACCGTCCTATTCGCGAACCAAAGCGTAAGAGGAAATAAATAAATAAATAAAATATAGTACACAACCTCAAATCAGGTACCTGTACTTGCCGTATATACGATCACATGGGCAGTTTTACAGTGAACTTGAGCTTTTGGTGACGGAAAACATTGTGAGGAAATCATAGCACGGTGTCAATTACTTTTTAGTAGGTACCTGTCAGGCTGGCTACCACCCTTAAGTTGAAAACCTTTTGCTAAGCACACCTATCAGCGTGTTCCAAAATCACACTCCGGCAAGAAACTCAGCAAGGCAATTTTTTTTTCAGCAGTGGATCTGGATCCGTTTTCTGGCAGTTGCACTTGAGAGCTAGTAGCTTTATAGGTACATATTTTATTCACTTTGGTAATAAAATAGTATATACTCGAGTTTGGTTACTACTCTACTACTGTTGAACTGTGGTCACACCGCGGAAGAGATAGTCTCAGGAATCTGCAGCGAGGCTCGGGCGCGGGCGCGGGCGCGGGCGGGGAACTAAACGATCATATCTGGCCACCTTGTTTATATCTGGGAGGGTTCTGTTATAATGAAATTGTTCGCCGTTTATTCTACCGTTATTTTGACTCAATTTATGAACGTAAACATGTACCTACCTATGCATCGGTAATTATTGCGTCCTTAATAAGGAGACGGAATTATAATTATAGTCCAATCCAGGTAGTGATAGCAGCGGTAGTGACTTAGCGAAAGTCGTAGATTCGATTCCTACAATGAAATTGTGTTTTCAGTAACCATGGCATGGTGGTAGGGTAGTTTGTATTATTCGCCTGTCTGACTACCATCCTCAACACTTACCAACTAGTGGTGTATCTGATTGTACTGATTCTGGATGTAAATTTATATTTAAGTTTTTGGCTCAGGTATGGTCTGGTTTTGGTATAGGGATAAATGGGACTTTAGAGAAGGAAAAGATACGATCCCTCGGGAACGCAGGTGAAGCCACAGGGGACTGCTATACAGAGTGTTCGGTAAGTAGGAGGACAAACTTAAATGGCAGATATGAAATGAAATGAAATGTTTATTCATCCAAATAGGCCTTCACAGGCTATTATGAATTATCAGATTCTAATGACTCTAATGACTCAAGTGCTCGGTTCGGAAGGTTAATTTTGCTGAGAAGAGCCGGCAATAAACTAGATAGGTGGGCGGATCACCTATCAACTATACAACAAAATGACCTTAGTAAAAGTGTCACCATTTTCTGAACGTTTGTTTAGATGCAGAGGCGGATAAAGTGTCAAGAGCGTCCTAGGCAAGCATCTCCTCGGCGCCCCTCTACCGACTATCACGAAATAGTATAAAGCGAAGTCGCTGATATCGTCTTTTTGAATAATCTTGTGTTTGACCACAATCTCACTATGGTAAGAGAGGATGTGGCCGAAGATAATGTGTACACCATCCTTAATACAAGCTTATTTTGGGATCAGATGGCTGTTTATCAAGAATGGCCAAGGATATTATTATCAAGAGGGTATCTAAAAAATTATCCATTTAAACGATGCTGAATTTTATTTTTTTAAACTATCGTTTTCAGCAACTATAAGTAAAATAACTTGTGTTATTTATTATCATCTAGCTGTCATCCGCGGTTTCACCCGCGTTCCCGACGGATCTTATTCTTTCCCGGTATAAAAAGTATCCTTTTTGTTATTCCAGTATATGATCTACATGTGTGCCAATTTTTATAAAAATCCGTTCAGCTGTTTTTGCGTGAAAGAGTAACAAACGTCCATCCATTCAAATATTCACATTTATAATATGAGTGGGATCTGTAATGTAATTAAACAAAACATGGTGTTGATGTGCTCATTTCTAGACTGTACAAAGTTCATAATGGTAACAATATGAACAGGCACAATGAAGCAAATAACTGAGGCTAGCTGGTGTATTAACTCCAGACATATCAAGTTAGCCTCGCTCCACTACAGTCACGGAATTAAAAGGTTATTACCACTAATAACATCCATTTGTTTTGTTTATTGTTCAATTAATGGAAACTTTACTTTATTACTCAGATTGTAGATAACTTTTGCTTTTAACTTAATGATACGTATTGGTAATGGAGGTACTTAAATAATTGGTGTGACTAGCTACTTTTTTTTTAACGTAAATAAGTTAACGTTTTTTTCTATACTAGGTAGCTACAACACATTTATGTAAAGTACATATTCTCCCCGCGGTTTCACCCGTATTCCCGAGAGATAAAAAGTAACTAAGACGTGTTAGTCTACATGATCTACCCGTGCGCAAAGTTTCATCAAAATCCGTTCAGTTTTTGTTGTATGATTAAGCAACAAACATCCAAACATACAAACTTTCACTTTTTTTAATATAAAGTACTAGCTGTCCCCCGCGGTGTCACCCGCGTTCCCGTGGGATCTTATCTTCTCCCGGGATAAAAATATAGCCTACGACACTCAGAAATAACGTGGCCTTCTATTGGTAAAAGAATTTTCAAAATCGGTTCAGTAGATCCGGAGATTACCCCCTACTACCTCACAAACTCACAAACTTTACCTCTATATAATATTCGTCGCGCGTCGTTGTGCTGAGTAACTTTATCCGGAATCAACTTTGAACTCACAAAATATATTACAAACTTTGTTCCAAACATATTATATGATAAATCTTGCTCGATCAAAATACTGAACTCAACTCAAACTCAAAATATTTATATTATATTAAGAAACTCATTACAAATATTTTTGATCGTCACATGTTTCATATAAATTTAAACTCGTAAGCAGGATTCGGAAGGTTGCTTTTGCTGAGAAGAATGAGTGATGTAATTATATTTTTTTTAACAGTATAAATATAACATTTATTTAATATTTACAACAAATGTACAAAATATACATGCAAATGTACAATTACAATACATAAAAAACATCTTCGAGGCTGCCGATCGGCAAGGTTCCCAGAAGGCTGGCAGCGTTTCCTCTTTGGATGGCCAAGCTGATGCGTTGGCGGAAAAAGCTCCCCGCCCGCCGGTCACCCGAGGCCTCGATTAATTTTTTACATAAAATATTTTCAGACCCCCACGGACCCATGGTCTCAACCGCAAAAGGCATAAATTGATAATTTGGACCAATACAGGCGTACTTTTTGAATTTTGAATTTTCCGCACCTTTCGCAGCCGCTCCCGCGGCTTTACAAGTCACCGGTAAGTGAGATGGCGCAAGTGTATCGACACAAGTGGCATCCCACACCAACGGCTTGCCGACACTCCACGGGATCAAAGTCATACCATCCGGCCTCTTGCCGTCGCCACGCGAAATACCGACTGGTTCGAGTACAGAAGGCACGCCGGCGACAACAAGAGCCCTACGGATAATATCATTAAGAGCCACGTGGCGTGAAATACGACCGGCGCTTTGAGAACACGAAAGCCCATGATGGCCGAGCTCATTGACAAGATCCCCACAGCGGCAGCGATGAGGATGATTAGACCTGGAACCAAGACGAAGACAAATGCACAAGCTTAATGTTATGCGGTCTAACAAAGTCCCGATATTACTAGATGGAATGGCTTGCAACCAGTGACCTGATTCACTCTGAGAGACAGCTAACAAACGTGCCCGGTCCGAATCAGTAGAAAAATCTGAAAATAAAATTTGCCAAGTTTTTTCGCAAAGAGGTTTGTATATAATTATAATTATATTATATTATAATTATATTATGTTTGAGATTCTAATAGAGACTCTCATAATCATTTTATTTTCAATTTCACCCTAACTAACTTATGGAAAAATTACACCTTTAATACACAACTTATAATAAAAAACCTTTCAGGGATCCCAAACTAAGCAGAGCTTGGACTATGGAACCAGATAACTGATATTCTACATACATAGGCATTCTAATACTTCTTTTTTAAATGCATAATTAAATAGATAATTCAGGTCAGCATACACAAAAATATCATTCCAGTCGAATGCCCTAAATATAGCATCTAAAGTTATTAAAATATTTTTTTATAACTAGATGATATCAAAAGTAAGCAGTATGCAAAACTCCGCTAAATAGCAATTCAGGACTTACGAACCGTAGCCAAATTGTAAACCATCAAAGGGAATTGAAAGGGCGGCCAAGTTGCTTGACGGCGAATAACTTCACAGCTCTATTCTGATAAACTAATTCCCAAGTTGCTATCGCGACAAAAACCTTTGATGGATAAAAGCTTGTAATAAAAGAGTTTTCACTCCTCTTGCTCAAAAAGACCGTCATTGTAGCGTACCAGAGCGGTGAAAAAATGAAATTATAAACTACATATTTCATATTGTATTGGATTGTTTTATTTTTTCGCAATCGTAGTGAAAAGTTTAGTGTAACACACGGCGCTAAAACCCATTAAAACTCGGTTTCTATTTACTCCCTCGCTAAAGCACGGGAGTAAAACTACCTCGTATATAATGGGTCATTTTAGCCCATTGTATAACAATCTACTATTTCACTCCTCTTGCTCAAAAAGACCGTCATTGTAGCGTACCAGAGCGGTGAAACAATAGCAATTCATTATCTAGGGGAAAAAGTTTTTATTTTTTTATTTTTGTGTGTCAAATGACAATGAGCCTACAAAAACGAAAAAGTCTTTAGTCATAAGTAGAATAATCATGAATAAAGACTCGACTTATTACTGTTTCATAAAAAAAAAACTTCATTTTAATTTTGAAAATCTCTGGTAGAATGCATGCAATGTGTTGCGGCTACAGAAGAAACAAAAAAAAAGAAATTATAAACTACATATTTCATATTGTATTGGATTGTTTTATTTTTTCGCAATCGTAGTGAAAAGTTTAGTGTAACACACGGCGCTAAAACCCATTAAAACTCGGTTTCTATTTAGTCCTTCGCTAAAGCTCGGGAGTAAAACTATCTCGTATATAATGGGTCATTTTATCCCCTTGTATAACAATCTACTATTTCACTCCTCTTGCTCAAAAAGACCGTCATTGTAGCGTACCAGAGCGGTGAAAAATATTGCAATTCATCCTCTAGGGGAAAAAGTTTTTTTTATTTTATTTTTGTGTGTCAAATGACAATGAGCCTACAAAAATGAAAAAGTCTTTAGTCATAAGTAGAATAATCATGAATAAAGACTCGACTTATTACTGTTTCATAAAAAAAGAACTTCATTTTAATTTTGAAAATCTCTGGTAGAATGCATGCAATGTGTTGCGGCTACAGAAGAAACAAAAAAAAAGAAATTATAAACCACATATTTCATATTGTATTGGATTGTTTTATTTTTTCGCAATCGTAGTGAAAAGTTTAGTGTAACACACGGCGCTAAAACCCATTAAAACTCGGTTTCTATTTACTCCCTCGCTAAAGCACGGGAGTAAAACTACCTCGTATATAATGGGTCATTTTAGCCCATTGTATAACAATCTACTATTTCACTCCTCTTGCTCAAAAAGACCGTCATTGTAGCGTACCAGAGCGGTGAAACAATAGCAATTCATTATCTAGGGGAAAAAATTTTTATTTTTTTATTTTTGTGTGTCAAATGACAATGAGCCTACAAAAACGAAAAAGTATTTAGTCATAAGTAGAATAATCATGAATAAAGACTCGACTTATTACTGTTTCATAAAAAAAAAACTTCATTTTAATTTTGAAAATCTCTGGTAGAATGCATGCAATGTGTTGCGGCTACAGAAGAAACAAAAAAAAGAAATTATAAACTACATATTTCATATTGTATTGGATTGTTTTATTTTTTCGCAATCGTAGTGAAAAGTTTAGTGTAACACACGGCGCTAAAACCCATTAAAACTCGGTTTCTATTTACTCCCTCGCTAAAGCTCGGGAGTAAAACTATCTCGTATATAATGGGTCATTTTAGCCCCTTGTATAACAATCTACTATTTGAAATTAGTATCAAGATATTGAAATAGGTAATAATCAGTTTAGAATTGTTATGGATACTGTTTGCTTCTTGCACTGACATTATTTCCGGGACATTTTTCACAATCTAATTCCAAACTAATCAGAACTTGTACTATGGACACCAGATAACTGATATATTTTTGAAAACATATATAATTAGAAGAAAATAAGACTTAGTCATGCTCACAAATGTCTGTCCTAGATGGGATCAAAGCCTATACCACGACAATCGGTCCGTCAATATTCCTTAGCTACAGGCTGATCTCATGCATAAATCAATCGGTAAGATATGCGGCTACATATTGCACAATATTCACATATATGTGCACTATAATTTTACGGGCAATTCGATAGAAACAACGATCGGTTAGTCAATATACACGCTCTGTTTTCGCTTTCCAATTGCTCGGACCCAAATTTCCGTCGATAAAAACTTTGTACAATTTGTTTTTATTATTATTCTCGCGAGTGGAATGGAGCGAGGGTCGTCCCGATACAATTGTAGGTCGTTACAGTCTTCCCGGCGGTGCCCGACAACGGCCGATGGTACCCGACGGCACCCGACGGTGGTAACAAGTGACTCGGGCCTTCGGACACTTAACGACTATTACACTATATCTTTTTAATGGGCGGAGTTCAGGCAATACCTAACTAGATAGAAACCGTTCAATGAATCCGAAGGCTATATGAACAGTCCGGTTTTTTCCCTGAAATTGGTCGACAACGAGGCAGGCAGTTCACCTGATGGTAAGTGACTACCGTCGCCTATATACATTAGCAATAACAATGGGATTGCCAATGAGTTATACACCTTATTACAATGCCTTAAAGGCAAACTGTCTCTCAAGTGCAACTGCCGGAACACACCAACAGGTGCTCGGCGACAGACTTCTTGTTGTAGAATATTATATAAACATTTCTCTACCGCTTAGACTTTCACCAACTTTAGTTGGAGTTCCTCAAAAGATGGAGGAAGTGAAGTGAAGCTGACCACCATCACCCGTGCATACTTAAGTTATGAATTTTGTGCTTTGATGTTAAGTTATTAAGTATGCGCCTCGGGGATAGATCGTTTAGCGCCACGCCCGGCGCCCGGCGCCCGGCCCGCGTGTGCCGTGTAACTTGGCCTCCCACACAACGTCAAACTTGAATTATGTATTAAATAAATAATTAATAAATACCCTGGGACATTCTACACACACGGACATGTGACCCCAAACTAAGCAAAACTTGTACTATGGAAACCAGATAACTGATATACATATCTATTCAAATACGTACTTAATACGATGGAAATCGAACCAACCACCGGTGGCGTGATAGGTAGGTGTTCAACCTACCATGCCCACCGGCATGGTAAACTAAATAAAATAAATGAAAATATGTTTATTCAAGTAGGCCTGTGCAAGCACTTATACAAGTCTAGACACTAACACATAGGTCAAAAGGTTGCTTTTTCTGCGAAAGACGTAAAATTATTGTTTATGGTAGTCGCACTGGTAATATTTGAGTGTTATGGCAGCAAAAAAATGAGGTGTCACAAGCAGCACCAGTTCACAAGGAACTGTCTAGTCTACCTGGTTTTTACATTTGAACAGAATAAAAAGTGTCTAAAAAATGTATTAAAAAAAAAAAAAATTTATTCCACTAGTGACATAGTGATGTTAAGTGACTACCGTCGCCTACTCGTATATGCAATACCACGGGGACCACTAATGTTTTGCACAATGTACAACTTATTGCAATGCCGGCTCTCAAGTGTCGGAACACACCAAACTCAAGCTCATTGTTCGAACCCAAGACCTTCGTCACGGTATCCGACGTCACTACCACTGAGCTATCATCGCCTCATCAGCGTCGTGGTTTCGATTCCCACCTATAACAAAGATTGTGTCCTAAAATATGTTTGTTCTGAGTGCGGGTGCAATTTATCTATGTAGCTCTTAGACCAGTAAACCACACTCCAAGATGTAGGTAGGTACTTGAGTGTAGTATTTCAGTTATCTAGTTTCTAAAGTACAAGCACTAATAGCTTGAGATCAGATGGACGTCAGGGAATGTCCCGGGACATTTATAGCTCTCGTTTCTTTCAATCAATTGTTGGCACAGAGACGTATTTCGGTAACTTAGTGAAGTAATTTTTGATTGAATTTAGCTAATGTAACGATTAATGGTGCGAAGTCGCAAGTTATAGGCCTGACTAGGCATAACGCAATCAATCTCGATCGTACACTATTGCTGCTTGGGACTTTACAGGGTCGGACTTAGGTCAGGATTAAAGGGCAAGGTAAAACTATAATTTATTTCTCAAATGACTAAATTACTTTACCTTCGAATAGTATTTATGTTACTGCAATTAAAATTTAGGAAACCATAACAGAACTTCTCGTTCAAGGGCGAGAAGAACTAGCGCACTTCCGTGCCACAACACAGTCAGTAGAGTTCACTAGAATCAGACCAAGTTTGACACTTGTATGATATTTATAATAATATATTTAAATATTATTTTGACTAGCCTCGATATTTTGGTGAGTTTGACCTTAAGTATGTTAAAAATGTAGGTTGAGAAGAAACTTGGAAATATCCATCTGGTTTGATTATTAATATTAGTACCACCATTTTAATATTTGCACTTGTATTTTATTGTCAATACTAAAATAATTGTGTGAAAATTACAATCGGCTACCTGCCTCAAAATATAGAGCCCTATGATCGGCAGAGAGAGGCTTAATATACACTATAAGATACAGGGTTAAATAATCTTGAATAAGAGAAATGAACAAACAGAGACAAGACCAACGCTCAACTAATCGATAATTAACAATTACTTAAATTAAATTAAACGCTCTACTATTGTTAGGGTCCTATGGACGTTAAAATGAAATAAAATAGCGGACTGTAATTTCTGTAGGGCTCGTTTATTGCCAGCCAAAATTATCGATATGGTCGTCCGTGTCCGATGGTGTCCAGAAACGCGAGTGCGTGTGTGGCGGCTCGCTGCTGCGTTGTCGTCGCACGGAGATGGTGGGGAGCGCGGCGACGGTGACGGTGTTCCCCGCCCGCGCGTCTCCTCCCGTGCGTTTGTTAAGTTCTTAACATGCTGCCCGGGTTGAAGTGTTACACTTCAAAATCTGGAAGGATACAGATATTATTGAAGGCCCTCCTTATGGTCCCCTTTTTGGTCTTTATTTCCGCAACTCTAGTGACGCCGTCGCTGCCTGGGTAGACGTTGGTGATTCGCCCCAACGACCAGAGAAGGGGAGGTAGAGATTTGTCTTTGATAAGGACAAGAGATCCCATTTTTAAATTATTATTTGTAGAAATCTGCCACTTAAGTTTCTGTTGCAGAGATGTGACATACTCCAACGAAAAGCGTCTCCAAAAATGCTGCTTCATTATTTCGATCCTCTTGAACCGCTCCAGTCGATTGACATTTAAGTCTTCAGCCATCTGTGGATGAGGTATAGACAAAAGTGGCCGTCCAATTAAAAAGTGAGCAGGAGTGAGGACAGAGAAGTCAGAGGGATCAGAGGAAAGTTGAGTAAGAGGACGGGAGTTCAAAACTGCCTCTATTTGAGTGAGGCAAGTAACCATTTCCTCGTAAGTTAAGTGAGTGGATTGTAAGATTTTTTTTAGATGATCTTTGACGGACCGAACAGCAGCCTCTGCCAAGCCATTAAAATGAGGAGCGTAAGCCGGTACAAACTTAAAATCAATACCTTCCTGAGCAATTTGACTCTCGAGATCAGATGTAACTAGGTATTTGGCTAGCTCGTTGAAGGCACCGACAAAGTTTGTACCATTGTCAGATGTGATGCTTTGGGGTTTCCCACGACGGGACACAAAACGGTTTAAAGCAGCTATGTAAGCTTCACTAGACAGAACCGTTACAAGTTCGAGATGGCAGGCCTTTACAGAGTTGCAAACGAAAATTGCCAAAAAAGATTTAATAAATTTGCAGCCTCGACCTTTTCGGTCTGCTATCATCACTGGCCCAGCATAATCAACACTGCAATGTAAGAAAGGGAACTCTAAATTAGTTCGGGATGCAGGTAGCTGTCCCATAATAGGCTGAACAGTCTCGGCTTTGTACCTACAGCATCGGACACATTTATTTACAGTAACTTTTGATAAGTTTCTGCCACCTAAGGGCCAGTAAGTTTGTCTAATATTTGATAAAAGAAGTTGAGGTCCAGCATGAATATATTTTAAATGAAAATATTCGAAAATAATTTTAGTTAAATGATGTTTGCTACAAAGTAAGATGGGGTGCTTGGTATCATAACTATAGGGAGAATTATCAAGTCTGCCGCCTACACGAATAATACCATGGGAGTCTAAGAAAGGGGATAAGGAAACAAGTCTATTCTTCTTTGGAAGAGGATTTTTACCTTTAAGAATAGCATATTCGTCAGGAAACATTTCCAGCTGAGCTTTATTTATGATTAAGTATAATGAATTTTGAATTTCAAGAACCGAGAGATGACCTTTTAATTGATTGGTCTTGTTTTGACAATTATGAACAAACCTTTTTAAATATGCTATTGATCTTTGTAAATAAGAAAAATTGGACAATTTATTAATTAAGCCACAAATCAAATCAGCATTAGTATCATTATTAAGCGCTAAAGAACAAGAAACTAACTCGGGTAGATCGTGTTTCACTGACTCATTCGGTTTTTTGGGCCATTCAAGTTTATGTTTTAATAAAAAGGTGGGACCTGACCACCACAAGGAAGAACTGCTGATTAGGTCAGCCTTCAGCCCACGCGAAACAAGATCCGCCGGATTGTCTTTCGACGGCACGTAGCTCCACGTGTGACCCTCCGTACTTTCCTGAATTTCATGAACACGGTTCCGTACAAAATGTTTGAGTTGACTAGGTGTTGTAGTGAGCCACCCTAGGACTATGGTGGAGTCACACCAGAATCTACAGCTGTTTATAGGAATAGTTAAGGAGGTCAATACCTTAGTACACAGCCTTGCAGCTAACAAGGCTCCGCAAAGCTCTAGACGCGGAATGGTCGTTGGCTTTATCGGCGCTACCCTACTTTTGGAGGTTAAGAGGTGTACCGTGACTGACCCAGTTTTCCCTACAGAACGAATGTACACACAAGCGCCGTACGCTCGCTCTGAAGCGTCAGAGAAAACATGAATTTCATGGGTGTCAGACTCATCACTAAGAACCCAACGTGGAATGTTTAGGAGGTTAAGAAGTGACAAAGTATTTGCAAAAGAAAACCATAGATCTTTAATTTCAGGTGAGACTTCCTCATCCCACGTACATTTATCGATCCATAGTCTCTGCATTATGATCTTGGCTTCGACAACGCATGGGCCTACGAGACCCAGTGGGTCGAAGATCTGACTAATAACAGAAAGTATGTGACGCTTTGATACCTTTTTATGAAGATCAATATTAATTGAGAAAGACAAGGTATCAAGATCGCAAATCCAGTTAAGACCTAGAGTTTTGGAACAGACATTGGGATTACTGTCTGAAATGTCTAAGATGTTGTCTACTGTTGACGAAGAAGGGGCAAATTGATTTAAAATAATTTTACTATTTGATCGAAATTTACGTAAATTAAATTGTGCTGATTTTAAAGTAGAAATAATTCCCTTGCAAGTTTTGATAGCGTCATTTTCAGACGATGCTCCTCCCAAATAATCGTCGACATAAAAGTCTCTCTCAATGGATTGCTTAACTTCACTGTTAGGAGCACTAGATGCTAAACTCACCAAACACTTGGTTGCTAGATATGGCGCGGATGCCGTACCATATGTTAGCGTATTCAGTGTATACGTTTTTAAAGGCTCTTTGCTATTCGAGCGAAAAACGATTTGTTGAAGAGAGCGTTGTGAGGGATCGAGTTCAATTGCTCTATACATTTTCTCGACATCACCAGTAATGACATACTTGTGCTGCCGAAAGCGTAATAAGATGGCATAAAGATCCTCTTGAACAGTTGGACCGACCATCTGAATGTCATTAAGTGACAAGCCTGTACTAGTGACGGCTGAAGCGTCGAAGACTGTACGAAGCTTTGTTGTAAGGCTCGACTCACGGATAATACCGTGATGAGGTAAAAAATAATTTGTCTGTTCAAGACAGCTAACTGAAGACTCCCTATTTTCTGTCATATGACCAAGGCGTTCATATTCATGCATGAAATCCATGTACCTATCTTTAAACGCAGGATCGCGAAGAAATTTCCGCTCTAAGGATAAAAAACGACACTTTGCCATCTGATAAGAGTCGCCTAAGACTGAAGGATCTTGCTTCAGTGGCATAGTGACGACAAAGCGACCATCTTCCTTACGTTTGGTGTTTGCTATAAAGCTCTGTTCACAAGCACGTTCTTCAGGGGATAGGGAGTGTTTGGCTGAAACAGTATCAAGTTCCCAGAAACGGGATAGATCTGGATTGACTTCCTCACTTGAAGAATGACAAACGAGGGAAGAAGAGTATGACTTAAGACGGGGCACGTGCCCGGATACTAGCCAACCCAGCTTTGTTTCATACAACTTAGGTTGATTTTTGCCTAAGTCGATGGAATTATTACATAAGACGGACCAAAATATGTCGGCCCCTACCAAGATGTCTATGTCTGACGGTACATTAAAATAAGGGTCAGCTAGACTTATTCCCATAGGAAGAGGAATATTATCTATATGTATGAATGAAGACGGTAAAGCTTTAGTGATTTGAGGCAAAATAAGACAGTCAAAAGTGTGTTTGTAGTTATTGTGGTATGACATAATAGTAAGACTGCAAGACTGTGTACTATAAGAAGAATTATTGTTTATACTCATCACTGTGGAGCTCGCACTACGCCGTGACAAACCCAGCTTACCGCAAAGAGATTGCGAAATGAAGTTCGCCGTGCTACCATTGTCGAGCAGTACTCGGGCAGAGTGCACGTCGCCCTCGCCGTCGACCACCTTCACGAGCGCTGTGGAAAGCAAAACATGCGGAGGAGTAGTATACTGCTGTACATCTGAAGACGTTGCAAAGTTGTTGCTGTTATTAATTGGAATAGCAGGCTCAGGGGTTGCTTCTGACATATGCAAATGTAGTAGCGTATTATGTTTCTTTTTACAGTATTTACAGGGGACAAGATTACAATTAGTTTCTACGTGCCCAGGTCGTAAACAGTTAAGACAGACCTTTGCTTCCTTGGCCTTCTGAATACGATTCTCTATAGGAAGAGATCTGAATGTTTCACAGGTAAATAAGTAGTGGGATTCATTGCACATGAGACATTTAAAGGGTTTACTATTAATCTGATGTTTTTTGTAAATATTTTTTTTATTATTATTATTGTTTTGATTATTTGTAGCTGTAATAAAATTGGAATTTGATTTAATATTTGTTTTACTGTTATCTTTATTTTCTTGTAAAGTTTCTAATAGGTCAGCTCTGTTGCTAAGAAAGGTAATAAAAATATCTAAAGAGGGGGGGTCAGAAAGTTTATTTCTATGCTCTTCCCATGCCCTATGAGTGACACTGTCAAGTTTTTCTGTCATCATATGAATTATTAACGTATCCCAATACTCGGTAGGCTGATCTAAAGTTGAAAGTGCACGCAAGTTTTTATTTGTGACGTCAATTAAATGACGAATAGCGGCGCAAGACTCCCTATGTATATGTTCAACACTAAATAATGCGTGAACATGATTGTTAACGAGCAACCTTTTGTTATCGTACCTACTGCACAATAAATTCCAAGCGGACTCGTAATTCTCAGCTTTAAAATCTAAATTATCGATTACAAGCAAAGCACTACTTTTAAGAGAAGCACGTAAATAGTGCAACTTATTGATGTTATCTATATCTGGTCTAGAATGAATTAAGGAAATAAAAGTGTCCCGAAACTCAAGCCAGTGTTGATAGTTTCCACGAAAAATTGGCAAGTCAATCTTTGGCAATCTAACACAGTTATGTTTTGAACCACTCGCCTGCGCATCCTCGTAACCTGATACGGAACTATCTCGAAGTAGTTGGTTTTGGAGACGCGCGCCGAGCAGGCTGCGCGCCGCCGCCACCAGCTTGTAGTACTGGTTCTCGAACTGTTCGCGCTCGCTGACCTCCTCGTCGGGTTCTTCCGAAAGCATCTCGATATCACACTGTAATTTATCAAAATCCCCGTATAAGGCATCAAATTTTGTAAAACGGCTTTCTAGGTCTAATAGCTGGAGGCTACTCAAATCGCTACAGCTTTTGAGTACATTAAGTTGATTACTAAAGATGGTTAGCTTAGATTTCATACAGCTACGTTTTCTTATTAATTTATCAAGCTTTTCATCAGCCATAGTGATAGAAATAAGAACTAAAAGCTAAAGATTACACTGATTACTATAATATTCTTATAAATGAATCAATGTAAATAATAAAGAAATGGAATGTGCATCGAGTTATTGACCTATTGTTGAGAACAATAGAACAGATGTGCAGGTAGCGGTAAGCGGTCAGCTGTTACTGATAAGAAGTGAGCCGGCGCGGCCCGCTCGTTAATGAATGAATAAAAATAAATAACTTAGCTTTATAAGCAAGAAAAGGTGATTGAAGTAATTAAATTCGTGAAATTTAGCTATGAAATTAAATAATAAAAAGTGTAAGACTAAATTTAGGGAAAGCACTCACTAAAATAAAGGCTATTTGAAGTAAGAATAGGACGAAGAATGGAAAAAAGAAGGAAATAAATTGGAACGAACTCACAAAATGTCCAAACCATCCAATTTTGAATAGAAAATCCACAATTTCGTCCTTGCTTGACAACTAAGATGACTCGACGTTTTCGTTGTACCGATGTCCGTTGACCGTTGTCCGTTGACCTTCAAATGACTTTTTTCTCGGGCGTGTGCGGTTGCTTCGCGAAACTTCCTTGACAGAACGATGATGAAGAATCCTGTAGGTGGTTTTTTCGCAGCTGAAGACCACAACTGAAGAGCTTCGAGATTTGAAGTGGTCGTTGTATCGTTGAAACAATGACGACGATTTCTTGAAATTAAGGACGGCGAATCCTGAAGGACCAATGTTAGGGTCCTATGGACGTTAAAATGAAATAAAATAGCGGACTGTAATTTCTGTAGGGCTCGTTTATTGCCAGCCAAAATTATCGATATGGTCGTCCGTGTCCGATGGTGTCCAGAAACGCGAGTGCGTGTGTGGCGGCTCGCTGCTGCGTTGTCGTCGCACGGAGATGGTGGGGAGCGCGGCGACGGTGACGGTGTTCCCCGCCCGCGCGTCTCCTCCCGTGCGTTTGTTAAGTTCTTAACAACTATAACTACTTAGACAAATCAACAATTACTTTGTGCTGTAATTATATCACATTATATTATAATGTTACTCAAATAACTGCTGTAACACAAGCGTGAGCTCTTTGATACAAATTCCTTCGCCCACGAAGTCTTATAAAGCAAATTACTTTAACCTTTAATTCTAGTGGGTTTAATATAATAACAAAACATAACACACCAACAGAATATCATAGTAACTTTAATAAAGTAAGAAGACAGTTTCAACAAAATGAATAGGTACACCGCATTAGTCGCAGATGGTGTGAGTTGTAAATAGCCCAGTTAGCAGCTGAGCGCGGGCGAGTCCGCCCCTGGCTGCGGCCCCTGTCACCAATCCACAATACATTTTATAAATTGCCCTCGATGCGCCTTCAATGGCCGACATCGACCGTGTTGCCCTCTTCAATTTTACAATATTCCCGATATAAATAGGCGAGCACTTTACTTGGCTGTAAATAAAAACTTCGCGCACCCTCCGAGAGGCGAAAAGGTGCTTCTTTTCTTTGTTCACTTCATAAAAGGTTACTAGGTTTTTGGTTCATTTGAAATTGTGATAGCATTGTTCGCTGGAACGATTAAGGCTCGTATGGAATGTCCCTTTTCGTAATTGTATTCGCTTCAGTACAATTACTGTAGGATGAAAATAACAGAGCCTTTAAACGAAACTACCTACACGCTCCTGAGAGAACATGTAATCGTACGTGAAATGTATTCCAATATTTATACACATAGTATATTCCATCATGACATAAATGTCAACAAAATAGTGGAATGTTCAAAGTATTCTAACAAATATTTGTATATTGAAACGAGCAAGATGCCATATTGCGATCGGCGATGTTCATAAAAAGAAACGGTTCTAGCGTGGAATAAAACTTGTAATAAAATGGTTGATTGAATCGTCACATCGTCGCCGCGCCGTCGCCGCGTCGTCACGTCGCGTCCGCGTCGCGACGGTGCACAAACTGTTATTGATCAATCATTTTTTACTTTTTAGATTTTTTGCAACTGAGAGAGTGATATCAAAAATCATTTACATTATGTCAATGATATATCATGTCTTTGATATCTAATAACTAAAGATACACAATCAGCGTCAAAAAATGTCCTTACCAATTGAGTGCCCACTCGAACATTTGGGTACTCTTTTAATCTAGTAGCATTCGAACGCTCCGAAGGTAAACATGACTCGGTGCTCTTTGGCTAGCAGGCATGAGTCGTAAAATTTTATTGCCTTTTGTACATAGCGTTGTGAATACAACTTTAAAAAAATACTAGTATTACCCAAAACAATTTGATACAGTCTTAAGAGAACTTTTGCTTGGAATGGTTTATCTTTAGTTATTAGATATCAATGACATTAAGGTAAAGTATGAGAGTGCCCAAGGCGCATGCGAGGGCGCGGGCGCGGACAATGAATTCCGAACGAGCAGTTTTTGTGCGACCACAGACCTAAAACGCCTGGCTACACTCCAGCCCGCACCAGGGGGCGGTGCAGGAGCATTGTAATCATAGTTGGAACTTCTGAGAAATCACCTACTCTACCTCTATTTCAAATGCCAAGTGTAAATACAACTACCCAGTTCCAACTACTTTTAATGATAACCTTTTTACCCGAATGCCGATGGAGGGTAATGTTTCTCGACATATTTATGTACTCATGTCTATTGCAGGTTTCAAACCCACGACTTTCTAGCACTGAGCTAACATTTATTAATTGCCGAGTCGTTATCAAGATTATAGTCTACTAGTTGCTGCAGTTTCACCCGCGTGCCCGAAGATCTTATCATTACGCGGGATAAAAGTATTCTAAGTTTTATTTCAGGATATTATCTACCCGTGTGCCAAGTTTCATCTAAATCCGTTCAGTATATTTTGCGTGAAAGAGTAACAAACATCTTCACATCGAAACAAACTTTCACATTACTACAGTATAAGATAGCAGTGATGTTTGCAAGTTAACACGCTACCTCCTTACTTACACGCACAAGTTACCATACTCCCTTATTCATTGAACAAAACAACTAGTAGCTAAACTGATATTCATCAGTCCCTGTCCAAAAGTAATGACAATTGTACAGTATTCTCCTCAACTCATTAATATTTCACATTACTACAGTATAAGATAGCAGTGATGTTTGCAAGTTAACACGCTACCTCCTTACTTACACGCACAAGTTACCATACTCCCTTATTCATTGAACAAAACAACTAGTAGCTAAACTGATATTCATCAGTCCCTGTCCAAAAGTAATGACAATTGTACAGTATTCTCCTCAACTCATTAATATTTCACATTACTACAGTATAAGATAGCAGTGATGTTTGCAAGTTAACACGCTACCTCCTTACTTACACGCACAAGTTACCATACTCCCTTATTCATTGAACAAAACAACTAGTAGCTAAACTGATATTCATCAGTCCCTGTCCAAAAGTAATGACAATTGTACAGTATTCTCCTCAACTCATTAATATTTCACATTACTACAGTATAAGATAGCAGTGATGTTTGCAAGTTAACACGCTACCTCCTTACTTACACGCACAAGTTACCATACTCCCTTATTCATTGAACAAAACAACTAGTAGCTAAACTGATATTCATCAGTCCCTGTCCAAAAGTAATGACAATTGTACAGTATTCTCCTCAACTCATTAATATTTCACATTACTACAGTATAAGATAGCAGTGATGTTTGCAAGTTAACACGCTACCTCCTTACTTACACGCACAAGTTACCATACTCCCTTATTCATTGAACAAAACAACTAGTAGCTAAACTGATATTCATCAGTCCCTGTCCAAAAGTAATGACAATTGTACAGTATTCTCCTCAACTCATTAATATTTCACATTACTACAGTATAAGATAGCAGTGATGTTTGCAAGTTAACACGCTACCTCCTTACTTACACGCACAAGTTACCATACTCCCTTATTCATTGAACAAAACAACTAGTAGCTAAACTGATATTCATCAGTCCCTGTCCAAAAGTAATGACAATTGTACAGTATTCTCCTCAACTCATTAATATTTCACATTACTACAGTATAAGATAGCAGTGATGTTTGCAAGTTAACACGCTACCTCCTTACTTACACGCACAAGTTACCATACTCCCGTATTCGTTGAACAAAACAACTAGTAGCTAAACTGATATTCATCAGTCCCTGTCCAAAAGTAATGACAATTGTACAGTATTCCCCTCAACTCATTAATATTTCCAGCTCGCCCTAAGGTCTAGCCTATTACGCTATCTACTTAGATATTCGTAGAGTAGTTTTCATGAAGTTGCCTCTGATATAGAACGAATTCATCGGCAGCGATCAATCCGTGAAAGTTTGAATATCTGTTACTCAATCACGCAAAAACGGCTCAACGGATTTTGATGGATCTTCGTGCAATATGAAATAAAACATAGGATACTTTTTATCCCGGAAAAAGATAAGATAACCCGAAACACGGGTAAAACCGCAACGACAGCTAGTAAGCTTTCTTACTATTATTATATATATACTTCGTATTATTGAAATGATTTTTACTTAGCTAAAGTTTGATGTTGTTGAATATAAATTTATTCATTTATTTGCCAGACATGTAGTTACATTTAAATGTTATTAACATTTGAATAAAGGCAGTCGGTTAAAAAAATCTTCTAAAAATATCCACTATAAAGGATATTTTTAATTCAGCCTCCGAAGCAGTTATACATACTTACCGTGGAGCAGCAAGCTTATGTAATCTTATACCTTTAGACGAGCAATTCTTGTATATACGTAGATATTATGCAGGGGGTTTCGGGGACGATAAATTGATCTAGCTAGGTAACATTTTTAGAAATCGTCGTTTTATCCGTTTTTTCAGGCAATGAAAAACTGCTACAATATCATTAGAATACCAAGGTAAATTTCGTTCGCTACTATTTGACAGGTCATAATAGCTCAGGGGGAAATCAAGCGACACCCAAACCAAAGTACCTCGGTTCGAAACCAGATTATATTATTTATTTTTTTTACTTTTTTTTTTTAAGTTCCTACTTTTGTGAGAAAAACTATTAAAATTTTACCAAAAAAAACGAGCAAAGTTCGGTCATACAAGTACTATAAAATTAATACAAAACTATCATTATTCGACATTATCGAATAAAATACTCTTTTATTGGATATTCGAAGAATGAAATGGGTATATAGAATAATGGCGGCTTGTCGTGGCGTACAATTCTGCTGGAATCTAGACTAGCAGGCTTTATACATTAATGTGTGTGCGGTAATGCGCTTAGTTCTAATCTAGCCTTAGCCAGCTCGCGCTAATGGACATCTATTATTTGTGCTAACATCTCATTAGGCTTCATTTTATAATTTAATACAATATTTTTGGCTACTGAAAACGGTCAATACAAGTCCGTCGTCCGTACAACTACAGAAATTTGTTGCAGTTAGATTGAACTTTATTGTACTAAAAGCCACCAATATTATTAAATAAAACAAAAATACGCGATTTTAATGAAAATAAAATGATGCATTTTCATTCACTTCGCAAGTTCCCGCCAAAAACTCGATTAGTCTACCTACTTACTGGCATATATATTAATATTATAGAGGCCAGGTTTGATTTTTGTATGTAGGGGTTAAAAAACCAAAAATAACTTAAGCTATATTTAATTTTATTTGCTTCGGAAACACGGGTGAAACCGCGGGGCGGAAGCTAGTACATAATATGTATATTAGATCGACTCTTGGCAAGTTCCTGAACGTGAATTTGTAAAAAATAAAAGAACCGCTTGACATGAAGCGAAGTTACGGGCATACGGCACGAGTATATTTATGTTTCCGCGAGTTCGGAACCTGTTGAAAGATCTAACCTAATGCATAAGCAATGGAGTTACCATTCTATTGATTCAGTACTAATAACATGCGACCTTTCAGCTGTGCTACATTCATCTTTACTTTTTAATTTGACTATCATTTTGACAGATATTCCGATAATGTCTATTATTTTTTTTAAACAATAGACCTTACTTACCTAAAAAAAAACCGGCCCAGTGCGAGTAGGACTCGCGCACGAAGGGTTCCGTACCATTGACTAGGTAAACAACAATAGGTACACAAATTTATTATTAAAGTTAATATACAACTGAGTGTTTTGTGAATATTTCAAGTGCCTACCTGTAGCAGTTATTGATAATTTTTTATTTTGTATTTGTTGTTATAGCGGCGACAGAAATACATAATTTGTGAAAATTTCAACTGTCTAGCTATCGCGGTTCCTGAGATACAGCCTGGTGACAGACAGACGGACGGACAGACAGCGAAGTCTTAGTAATAAGGTCCCGTTTTTACTCTTTGGGTATGGAACCTTAAAAAAAAGAGGTCCAATTCAATCGGTTATTAAAATCACAAACCTGTGATTAAAATCTTTTTTTTTTAATGTTCCCTTTCCTAAGGCAGGCAATGATATCTAAGGCATACAGCCTCGTCAATCATGGAATCTATTCTTCATAGTTTTCATTGAGATATGTTATAGTTAAGTCAGTCATAATTAAATTCTATTTATTATAATTTTTTACCGCCGCCGTTACACGATTATTTTTGAGTTTAATGCGAGCAACAAAGCAACCTTCCGAACCGAGCATTATAGTCTAGAATAGACTCTTCATAAGTGCTTAGAAAGGCCTATTTGTATAAAAAATATTTTCATTTTGATATTCAGTCCACGTCGGTATAAACGTCAGGTCAGGTTTTAATAAAATAGTGCCCGTTTTACTGAAACTTTTCAGACTTAAAATGTTGCAATAAAAGATTTCATTTAATTTCACCTTACTGGTGCACTTAGATTTTTATTCCATAAAACGCCACAGATATTATCCAATTAAACTCAAAATACACGATCTTATAAAAATAAAACGAAAACGTAGAGTGTAGGTAGGTGAGTCTGGGTATGGGTAGGCAGGTATATTATGTTCGCAACTCTCTGATAATGAAGAAACTTTGTAAGTCACAAGTTTTTTATTCGAGTAAAAGTCCTACAAACTCTATTAGCAACTTTTACACATGAATACTACATAATACAACTTCTTTTGGAAATACGTACATACTTATCTATATATGTAGGTATATAAACGAGCTCACCCGCATTTCCGTAGGATCGTATCTTATCCTGGGATAAAAAGTATCCTATCTCTTACCTAACATCGTAACACAGCTACTTACTTCGACTAGTCGTCTAAAATTTGCAACTCGGTTGAGAGCCCTAAGCGCTCACCGAAAAGTCCGCGTAAGGGTGTCTATGGTCCCTCAGACCTCCACCTTTAAGTCCTACCCAAAAAAAAAAAAAAAAAAGTATGTGCTATATATTCTGGCTTCCATGTGGGTGAACACATATAAATAAATAGGTATACTAAAACTAATTTAAATACGATACAAATAGCACAAAATAAATTAATAAAGTTTTTTTTTTTCTTTTTTTATTCAGGATAAGCTTGTGTTTGACCACAATCTCACCATGGTAAGTGATGATGTGGCCGAAGATGGTAAGCACACAAAGCCTAGATGGGAACTGGCTCTCAAGTGCAGCTGTCGGAACACACCGATAAGTGTTTGGCGACAGATTTCCAACTTGAGGGTGGTAGCCAGCCAGTCGGGTACTACAAAGTACCCTACCACCGTGCTATGGTTTCCTCACGATGTTTTCCTTCACCGAAGGCTCAAGCTCATTGTAGGATTCGAACCCACGACCTTCGACGCGGTATTCGACGTCACTTACCACTGAGCTATCATCGCCTTAAAATTTATTTATGACTTCCTCGCACCCACAAAAAAAGTATACTAAGAGACTAAAATTATGAATATCTCTTAAACCTACATATATTACAATTGCATACTAGTTCGGAAAATACTAAATAAAGATATACATATACAATTAAGCTTTACAAAAAAACATCAAATAAACAAAATTCGGTTAAGAAGCGCAAATGATATAAAACTACACCATCCACGAACAAACATGGCAAAAAAAGTATTATGTTCGAGGGAAGTCAAATATACGAGTATAATAAACTCCCGAAGGACATAAAAGAAGCCTAAATCCATGACATCCTACAAACGATTACTTAAATACTATATCCTAAACAAAACAAACATATAATCAAACAATAATATAAAAAAAAAAAACTTGAGAGGTGTCAAGGGACACCCGGATGGAACGAAGTTATATAAGTCGAGAGAGTATATATATAAAAAAAAAACATTTATTAATAATATAAAATATATAAATAGAAATGAAAATATCTGGCTTGCTTTCTATTAGCGAGAGAGAGAGAGAGAGAGAGAGAGAGACAGACAGACAGAGAAACATGCGCACGCCGCACAGCTTACAATAGCTTACTACACACAACTGTCACCGACAGTGACAGTGACAGTGACACTAAAAGTGTCGTAAGATTTTTTTCCGTCTAGCTCCCTTTCACAACGCGCGATAAGGAACTTCGTTCCAAAACTAAACTAAAGTAAGATGATGTATGCCACATCCAATAACGTCTTGATTGTTTGTATCTACTACGTAATAGTAATAATGGTCGAACGAATTCTTGAACTTTGCAGACTACCCTCTTTAATATTTATATTCATATTATGTTTCGCCCAACAAACTGTGTAACATAATAATTAATGTAATTTCTCATGTAAGTTAATGTAATTTATGAGAAATAAAGTTATCTCAAACCTCATACCTAAACGTAGGACAAAAATCATTGTCATTGTATAGAATCGAACCCGCGACATGGAAGCGTGATAGGATGTGTGTTTATCCAATCACGCCAACCAGCCCGTCATGAGATTGTCTAAAATATTACTTCTCATTGAATACTAGCAAATTATATTTACCTCTAAAGTTTTCGTGTTGAGGGAATCCAAAATAATTGTAAGTAATAGTACATTATGATCAAAGAGATTTAAAGATAGACACATAGAGCGGCTATCAGAAGAAAATTCATAGAAAAACAGTGATCCCATTCCATGCCTGTAACGCCATCTATCTTTGGATAAACTAGACTAGACTGAGCGACTTTTGTCCACTAGGACATAAAATTTGTGTTTGAACGTCATTTGTTATTGTTTTCACGGGATGGGATTTGACATTTGCTCGTAAAGGGTCTCTTATTTCACCAATTTCAATATCGTATTGTATCTCATTACGTACTTGTGCGTTATTGTAATTTCTTTTTAATAAGGTAAAACGCACGGTTTATCAAAATGCTCCGTCTAAAACGAACGGTACTTTTTTAAATCTTAGCAAAGAGTTTTTATGTCAGAAAAGTGGTCAACATGAATAAAATTAACATTGCGAGATAAAATATAATAAATAAACATTTAATTCTTTAATTTAATTAATTTTGACCATAAATTAGAACCATTTATCTGTAACAAAACACAAAAATATTAATTTACTTTATTAGTAATAATGGCTGTGTTTGTGCCTTTGCCTTTAAAAAAAAGCGCTGATGCGCGCGCATCGCTAGTTTGTGAACAAGTAAAAAATATTCTTTATTCGTTTAAGAAAGTCCAAGTTTTATTTATTTCCTCGCAAATACGTGCACTTTAAAAATTACAGCCTCTGCTTTCTTGTAGCTGCTAGCAATATCGCCTCGGCTGTAATTTTCAACGTACCGCACTCATATCATAATCAAAGACTTTTAACTTAGACTAATAGACAGGACATCGCGAACAAAATCGTAATCCGATATTAAAATACCGAACATTCACCAAATATTTGTAAAATGTTTAATCAATCAGGCAGATACTTTAATTGACAAGCCACATGTTGTGGGATTGATTAATATGGAAGATGATTAATATAATATGGAAATCAAAAGATCAATTAATCATTCAAAAGAGGAGTAAGAAGGTTTATGCAAGGTCGGCAACGCGCTCGTGACGCCTCTGGTGTTGCAAGCGTCCATAGGCTACCGTAACCGCTTACCATCAGGTGGGCCGTAAGCTTGTTTGCCACCTAGTGGTATAAAAGAAACAGATATCTAACCGTGTGTGAAGAATGTCCCAGAATTCGTGCAACATAGTGTAGAAGATAGCTAGATTTATCCGGTTTTAAGATTTAGTAAAAGCAAGACTAGATTTACGAGGTAAAGATTCTTCAAATACTCATGAGATTGCCCAAATAAACAAACAAAAACTAACAGCGTAACATGAAAGAAAAACATATTTTCTACGAAATAATAAAGTGTACATTTCTTGATACACAGCACTAAGATGATTGGACAAAACATTTCATAAAGCCCAGACATAGATATCCGATTCCAAACGATAGTCATGCCATAACCAAGCAGAGTTAGTTAATTGTAAAAAAAAAGTGGCTACATAGCGAAGCCAGGAATACAGTCCGACAGGCGTGCGTGTAGCCGACGAGGGTCGACAGGGACGCGTACGTGGCGTGACGTCACATCAACGCCACGGCTACAAACTTCTACCAATCAACATTGTACTGAATACGGCTGTCAGCGCACTTTATTTTTAGTGTTCCGTACAAAAATGAAAATTGTAACTGTTCGAGCGGCTGTCGCAGCTGTTTCTTAGAAACTTTTTGACAGGGAAGTTGTTTGGTGCGAAGATAGAAGTTAGTGGCCCAATCAATAGCATGTTTTGTAAGATTGTTTTATGAGGTAGAAGGTTTGCTTATTTGACGTTTGCTATACCATAATAATTGTCGACTTTAAAGAGCATTCTTCAGTGCTCCCTTTTCAAGAATCCTTCGTTGTGGCGTTGCGGGAAGACCATAATAGACCATAATAGTAATCCTAGGCCTCGTCTTATAATAATAGTGTGTGTACGTATGTATGTTTGTTACCACTCAGCTCCGTAAAGGCTGAATGGATGGGGAGGAAATTGGACACACGGATAGAATATGTATTGGATTATTAAATACATTTATTTTATCTCCAAAAAATATTAGATCCCTCCGGAACGCGGTAGAAACACACGCCACAGGCGCGTTCGATTTCCACCCAGGACAATGATTGTTAGATCTTTAGACAGTTCCCTTCAAGCCGTCAGTGACGCAAATATTAAATAAGACGGCGATGATAGCTCAGTGGTAAGTGACGTCGGATACCGCGGCGAAGGTCGTGGGTTCGAATCCTTACAATGAGCTTGAGCTTTCGGTGAAGGAAAACATCGTGAGGAAACCACAGCACGGTGGTAGGGTACTTTGTAGTACTCGACTGGCTGGCTACCACCCTCAAGTTGAAAATCTGTCGCCAAGCACCTGTTGGTGTGTTCCGGCAATTGCACTTGAGAGCCAGTTCGCCTTAATAAGGTGTACAACACATTAGCAATCCCCTGGTATTGCCAATGTCTATAGGCGACGGTTGTCACTTACCATCAGGTGACCCGCCTGCCTCGTTGTCACTTGTGACATAAAAAAAATAAGAACTATAAACCCGACCGCCTTCACTAAACATTTGAAACATCACTCTATAGGTATGTACAATAGCCGAAAACGCGACCAAACTGATTGGTGAACAATTCGAGATCCCACTTAAGTCTGACTACTCGAACAGTATTGATTACACTCAAAGGTCTTACCTTCATCTTATCTTTACTTCTATACGTACTAGGTAATATTAATATTATAAAGGGGAAACATTTGTATATTTGCATAAATTCACAAGAATAAATTGTTAAACATTTGAAAAAACAGCCAATACAGTCATAGTTTCTTGCCGGTTCTTCTCAGTTCTAGGCCGACTTCCGAACCGGTGGTAACTTCTGTAATTCGACTTTCATAAGTGCCCTTCTAAGGACTAAATGATTTTGACTTTGACTCAATAACTACTGGACCGATGTCAAAAATTATTTTACCATTAGAACGCTACATTATTATTTTTATCGCGGGAAAAGATCCCTCGGGAATACGGATAAAACTGCGGTGCGGAGGCTAGTAAGTGATATTCAAACTGTACACTTCTCCGTCACGCCCTGGTGACTGTTATCGCATTTATCACAAATTTTGTGCTCGTACTGTAAATCACTTTCATAATCCGCAAGCGTAAAGCGCTGAGACATTTCAGTCATTTATCAAGCATGGCGGGAGTTACTTAGCGTTTAAGCGAAACTAGCTCGTCGAGCTGACAGTAATCTAGTCTACAGCATTAAATCCACTCCGGGACTAAGCTGGTAGGGGAGGGGAGGGAGGGATGGACAAGATCAAAGGGCTCAAAGAGTGCTCGCTTTGCGGTCGACAGACGACTTTTTGCGCATCGTGCCAAATTAAAAATAACAACTACACGTGTTATTACAGCCTTTGTGAAGTATGTATTTATTACGCGGCCTTTTATATTTTAATTAATCTTTTTTTCTCACTATTATTATGTTTCACTGTTTTTTTTATACGGCGGGATACCTAATGGTAAGTGAATACCGTCGCCTATAGACACTAGCAATACCAACGGGATTGCCAATGTATTGTACACCATATTACAATACTTTAAACTGGCTCTCAAGTGCCACTGCCGGAGTAGTTCCAACTTGAGGGTGATAGCCAGCCAGTCGAGCCTACCACCTGTAATTGCTGTAGTTTCCTCACGATGTTTTCCTTCACCGAAAGCTCAAGCTCAATGTAGGAATCGATCCCATGACCTTCGCCGTGGTGTCCACCGTCACTACCACTGAGCTATCATCGCCTAACATTTACATGTACGAGAATCATGTGTCGTAAACGTTAAAACACAAAGTCCCACAGTAAGCCACGCTGAAGCCAGCTTAAACCAAAAGTAATCTTCTTTAAATTAATTTTATTAATTACAAATTAAGGCTTTAATTTGCGTGTGAAGCAAGTGACGTTATCAAAGGTTTCTGCTGTAATTAGGAGTTTAAAATATGTTAGTAAATATGTTTTACTCAATGTTTTTGACGCGACTAATTCTCAAATAGTGACAGATGTTATTAAGGCTTTAGGGACTTAGAACCTTAACAAAACGTAATAGAGACTAAAAATCTAAGATAAGCTCTACATTGATTAACTGATTCTTTAATTATAATATCAATAGTAAAACCGCTTGAGGGAAGCTAGTTAATTATAAACTCAACCTGTATGACTTGAAATTACATTGTATTCTTGGAAAATGAATTATAACATCGTAGATTATAAACTTAAATTAAATTGTTTCAATCTCGCTACAAGACTGGCTTTGTTAAGTAAAATTAATAACAAAGTAAATTGGTAAAAGATTGAACTGGCAGAATTTAATCCGTCAATGGATTGCAACGAATAGTCTGAATATTGGACGGAATATATGTTAGATACTTTTCCGGAAAAGGGGAGGGCGCTTCAAGTGCAGAAGAGAAGTTGCCTTTTATTGCTCTGTTTTTTGGGAATATTTTTTTTTTATCTCACCTGATGGTAAGTGACTACCGTCGCCTATAGACATTAGCAATACCAGGGGGATTGCCAATGTGTTGTACACCTTATTACAATGCCTTAAGGGCTGTTTGGCGACAGATTGTCTATAACAGCTCATTTAGACATTTTCCATTTATTAACTACTGGTTGTCCCCCGCGGTTTCACCCGCGTTCCCGTGGGATTTTCGCAACATAGCGTGATGTTATATAGCCTTACTCTATAAATGGGCTATCCAACACTAAAATATTTTTTAAATTCGGACCAGTAGTTCTTAAGATTAACACGTTCAAACAAACAAACTCTTCAGCTTTCTATTTTAAATTTAGATTAGTGTGTGTTCTGCAATTTTTTCTGCGTTCAGAACACTTATTTTTTCTTTTCGTCTTGTAACTGGTATTTTGCTTTTAAAGATACCTACCTAAATATACTAGCTGACAGGACCGAACCGTGCTTTACCAGGGACTCAACTAAATAAATGAGTTTTAATTTTGAATCCAATTGTGAAACCAAACCTTTCTCGAAACCATTTGAACACACACAATATTTCATAAACATCCGTCCAGCCTTCTAGGAGGAGTTCACTTTCATACACATGAACAGGAGAAATATAAACATATAGAAAATATGTATCGAATTAAATAATTAGATTTAAAGGAATGTTGGAAGTAACAAATGCCTGCAGACAATTCAGTTTTTGCCGATTAGCAATCGAGACTGGCTCTTTTATAGTAGCGAACAAAAGCCATTCCGTTCAATTTTTAATTAAGACTTACGTTTTTTTTTAAATAAATTCCCTCGCTTCTTTAATAAACTCGATGAAATATTGGTTGTCTTTTTAATTTCCATTCCATTGACTTGTATAAATCCCTTTTCTTTTTTGGTGGCGCCTCACCCGCGGCCGCGCCCTCTCTCTCACAAATCCTTCACAATTGATTGAATCGAGTGCCGCGGCCGCCACAGTGGAGACCTTTATTTATGTCCGTAGCACTTCCTCGCCGTTTATTTATTGTGTCCAACTCGACAGCATTACTGTCGTAGTGTCGTCCCACTCGAACACTCGAGTATTTCATAAGTTTTATGTTAATTGCTACCATCGAGAACTCGTCGGAAGGTTACTTCTATAAAATAACTTGATTGACAATGTGTAACGTATATCTTAATACATAAAAGTTTCGTGTCACTAAAGCGGACTAAATTGGACTATTACGAACATTTTAAGGCCAAAAAAGGCCAAATGGGTCGAGCCACCGTCAAGTGAAAAAAACTAGCTGTCCCCCGCGGTTTCACCCAAGATCCCGTGGATCTTATCTTCTCCCGGGATAAAAAGAGATAACATATCTCTCAAGTTAGACTAAACTGCACGTATTGTGCAAACATTTAAGTCGTTTCGCTAGTTTAAGAGTCCATCGCGGACAAACAACGTGACACCTACGAAACAACGTAAAGATTAGGGGCTGTGAAACGTATTAGATCACACAAACATGTTTATGAACACAAATATTTCCTCATATGGTGTGAGACGAGATAGGTATCTAAAAACACAATTATTACATCCATTACATTGGGGGCAAAGATATCAGTCCCCTAGATACGCCCTCGCAAGACCCTAAGAACCTTAGCCCCCGCGCTCACGTACCAAAACTAAACTGTACGAAAGAGACTATTAAATCGGGTAAATTACGTTATGCATAAATATGGGGAGATGTGTACAAAAGATATTGAAAAATTGACGGGCTGGTTGGCGTAGTTGGTTAACACACTGCCTATCACGCCCCAGGTCGTGGGTTCGATTCCCATCCAGGACACACATTTGTGTGCATGAACATGTCTGTTTGTCCTGAGTCTGGGTGTAATTATCTATTTAAGTATGTATTTACAAAAAAAAAGTTGTATATGTAGTACATCAGTCATCTGGTTTCCATATTACAAGCTCTGCTTAGTTTAGGATCAGATAGCCGTGTGTGAAAAATTTCCGAGGATATTTATCTAAATAATCACTTACAGTAAACTATTTACAATTGCTTTGAAGTCCATCTTACAGCTACCTTTGTGAGTGCTAGCTGAGTTATGACTTTGACTTGAGTAATTCCTTTCTGTTACCTCTGTGAATATTTATTACTAATGCCTAACAACTTTATTTTAAGGCTGACTTTCGACCGGTGGTAACTTCTATAATTTGACCTTCATAAATGCCCTTCTAGAGCTTAAACTTAATAAATGGTTTTGACTTTGACTTTGACTTGTAGCGTCGTGTGATATACTAGTAGAAAGTGCTAGCGACTGATAAGTGAGTAATTAGTTCCGTGTGCGAAAGGTTTTAGAAATGAGATTAAGCGATATCGCGTCATAAAAACTTTTTGATGTCCCACCTCAATCAATTCGTATGGTAACGCAAATAGTTTTACATCACTTCTTTCTTCGAAAACTTTGGCCAGAATTCATCTTCTTCAACGTTTGTCACGCAATAAATCCGCTCTTGGAAAAAAAGGGGGAAAACCCGGTAAAGAGGTGATTTCTCTTTCACAATAGTTGTAGGACAGAGGGAAGTTGTACGTCGAGGCGCTGATGTATTTGCCGTTTACTGAGGGAGGGAGCCGACTGCCGACTGCCGACTGCCGACTGCCGACTGCCGACTGCCGACTGCCGACCCGCTAGTGATGGGAATCGTCGTCTCGGCAGTTACGTAACTTGTTTGAAAAAAAACCGGCCAAGTGCGAGTCGGACTCGCGCACGAAGGGTTCCGTAAAAAAGGCACAAAAATCACGTTTGTTGTAAATAAAAAAATATTTAGGGGGGGCTCCCCTTATATATTTATTTAATTTTATTATTTATTATTAAAGTAAAAATACAACTGAGTATTTTGTGAATATTTCAAGTTCCTACCTGTTGCCATTATTGATATCGAGCAAAAAAGGGCAAAAAAAATACGTTTGTTGTATCGGAGCCCCCCTTAAATATTTATTTTATTTTGTTTTTAGTATTTGTTGTTATAGCGGCAACAGAAATAAATAATTTGTGAAAATTTCAACTGTCTAGCTATCGCGGTTCTTGAGATACAGCCTGGTGACAGATAGACGGACAGACAGCGAAGTCTTAGTAATAGGGTCCCGTTTTTACCCTTTGGGTACGGAACCCTAAAAAGCCACCGAGTTGTGGATTTCATTACATCTTACTTAGAAGATTTTATTTACAACAAATGTACAAAATATACAAGCAAATGTACAATTATAATACATAAAACACTTGTTCGAGGCTGCCGCTGCTGCCGATCGGCAAGGTTCCCAGCAGGCTGGCAGCGTTTCCTCTTTGGATGGCCAAGCTGATGCGTTGGCATCTTACTAATATTATAAATGTGAAAGTTTGGATGGATGTATGTTTGTTACTCATTTACGCCAGAACGGTTGAATGGATCTGGATGAAATTTGACATGGAGATAGATTATAGTCTGGAATAGCACATAGGCTACTTTTTATCCCGGGAAAAGATAAGATCCTTCGGGAACGCGGATGAAACCGCGCGGAACATTTTTAAATAAATGTTTGAGTGATTTTTCCTGAATATTTGGGCAAATCTGGGGTTCAAAATTAATATTTTATAACTAAATATTAATATTTTTATGCAAAGAATAAGGATTAAATATTTATTTGTTACAAACAATAAAAAATCCTAGTAATATTACAAATGTGAATGTTTGTTACTCAATCACGCAAAAACTACTGAAAGGATTTTGATAAGACTTGGCACACAGGTAGATTATATTTTGGATTAAAACATAGAATACTTTTTATCCCGGGATAAGATAAGATCTCTAGGGAATGCGAAACCGCAAAGTACAGCTAGATCTATCATAAATAAATATTTTCATTTTTACAATTTCAACATTACTCGCAGTTTATTCACAATATTATATTCCAGTTCTAGTTTATTTTTCTTTAAGATGAACCAGAATGTATACCAACTGCCAGTAATGTGGACATCACTATACCGAAGCAATTTAAACCAGAGCGCGCGACGCGTGCCTCACCTACATCCAGCCCGCCATGTGGCTTACACACACACACACACACACACACACACATGCCCGCTGTACTTGTCGGTAAAGTTTCTTTAACTCCACATCGCGCATTGAAGCTATTTCCAGAACAAATCCGCGTCAGCTGCGGGACCCACTATTATGTTCATTTATTTGTCTAAAAGCTACCGCCCGGACCCGCTCTATTTGATAGCTAGATATGTTGTAACAAAGTAAAACGGTGATCGTTGTCCACAACGTTGTTGGGAGGTGCCTGGAAAGTGCATCTGCATCTACACACTATACTATTAACTAATAAAACATCAGGAGAAGAAGGATACTGTTAACAATGCGATGAACAAAGGATAGCAACCTAGACGCCCTAAAGTTTTTATTGAAACAGTAACTTAAAAAAATTATCTTAATCTTTTCTATGTATTTTCTTTCTCGACAGAGGGATGCAAGAGCACCCCTCTTAAATATAAATAACTCCCAGTCAGCAAAAATATTATAATCAACGATAATAATTGTCATAATTGAGCTGACGACGTAAGACTTAAATTATCTCATCCCTGTTAATGTTTCACTAAATGATATAATGTCCCTTAGACAGCCAGCGTTATGAATACCGAATTAATTATTATTTGTGTAACACGTCTCGCGTATTCGTACAACAAAGTGCCATAATTTCCATTTTCATTTAACACCCCGCGCCCCGCGCCCAGCGCCCCGGGGACAAAACGAAACAAAAATGTTGGGAGTGCAGTTTTTTGATACTTTTGTAGAAGTATTGTTTGCAGTATGCGACAGACGCGGACAGTGTGAGGGGCGCGCGGGGGGCGCGAGGGGCGCAAAGGGTGCGCGGGGCGCGGGAGGTGCGACCAGTGTGGCGGGTCGGCCATTGTCGCCAGAACTTCAGTAATGGGCAATGTTGTCGAGTTCAAATTAAAAATATCCCGTTTTGTAGCGAGTTATCCTACCGTGGGCGCGTGGGGTAGCCATGAAAAGTATTTTGTTCGGGATTTGTTCGCAATCATTTATACAAAAGCTGAACAGCTACCATTTATTTTTGAAACGTAATTCAATTACTTTTACATTGTTATATAAAAACATAAATTCGTATATAAAACTCAGATATTTTTGTAGCGTATTTTATAAAACTCTTGAATAACAGTAGCTTTTACGTGTATGTATTACCTTCACGATGTTAATATCTCAAGTCGTATCTAGTCTGCCGTCTGCCGGCAGCCGGCAGCCGGCAGACGGGTCGGCATCCCACGGGACATAGGGAGGTGCTATACTGCCTTATATCTACTATATATTACTATAATCTAATACAAGCTTCCTCCCCGCAGTTTCACCTGCGTTCTCTAGATAAAAACTATATTTTATTTCAAGGGCGCGTTTCCACTGACGCGGAACTGGGTGGAGTGGAACAGAACTGGGTGAAGTGGAACGGAGCTACATTGAGCCGTGTGTCGATCAGTCAAATTCAAACTCTTGGAGACATCATACGTCATGTCGTCGGTAAAGAAAAGAGCAGCGCTTTTGCATCTTGTACAAAATGCAGTCACGTCTAACCTAACCGGTTAGGCCTGATTTTGAGCACTAATTCCAGTCCATTCCTATCCACTCCACCCAGCTCCGCGTCAGTGGAAACGCACCCTAATTCCGTTTTACGGGGCCGAGTGGTAATATACAGGGTTACTGGTTATTCGATACATTCCTTTAAGGGCGTGATAGTATACACTGTAAGCTACGAAATGAACCCTATATCTATAATATAAAAATGAATCGCAAAATGTGTTGGTAAGCGCATAACTCAACAACGCCTAGACCAATTTGGCCAATTATTTTTTTTAAATGTTCGTTGAAGTCCAAGGATGGTTTTTACGGCGAGAAAAATTCGAATAATTGCCGGGAAAACCCTAAAAACAGCCCTTTTCTTTTTCCCATACAAACCCCCAGCTGTCAAACATTTGACGTCAATCGAAACTAAACAAAGATGCGTTTTAGAGAAATAGGGCAGAACAAGGTCTGCCGGGACAGCTAGTTGCATGATACAAATGTTGACCGTTACTGAGATATTTGAGAATTTAGTATTTATAATATTATATAACGTCACGTGACATACTTTATTTAATACGTTTTGTAAATACAAATTCAAAGTATACGTTGATAGGAACGTGTAAACTCTATCACGTAGCGCTCGCGGCTACAATAGCTCGTAGCACTCTACGGCTGCTACGACGTAGCACGTCTACGTGTTCCTTTATTATGGCTTAATCATTTTCTGCTTTTTATATTCAATTTTTTTACATCAGAAGTATTATTTATTTAGGATGTATTCATTGGTTTTTGTGCACAGTCCATATGGTCAGTGATGAAGGACCGAAGGTAAGCAAACAAAACTGTTTAGAAAGGTACTACAAAGTATTCTTCTTCACCTAAAGCTTACAATAGAATTCAAACTCACTATTTCCACACGGTCTACCACTGTGATATTATCACCTCAATTTTCAGATTATAATGTGTTTCGACGACAAAGTAAATTGCATTTGAACACGATAAACAAAAAACAAACGGAGCTCGGCAGCCTTTGCTCCCGGAAGCCAAATTAATGAAATTCCTCGGTTCCCGGTTAAATCTAAGGACGCACCCGTTGTCGTCCTGCGAAGATTACATGCCATTATTATTAGCATAGAAATAAGGCGTGCCGCAGACGCGCAGCGCGCTAATCGGATCACGGCATCAAAAATACGGAACCGAGGTGAATCCCGGTTTATCCCACAAATCGGTACACCTGCTTCATAAAAAATACAAAGCCGCAAATGTCGCTATATCAATAATGCACGGGGTAACTCTCGCAAAAATGATACTAAAATTCAAAGATCTTTTGGCGCATTCGAAATTGAGCTCTAGGGATGAGCGATACGCTATGAAATTGTACGCCAGTGGATTTTTAGGATTCAAAGAGATGGCAGGACTCGGGGGCCATTTCGTGTCAAGGTAATACGTTAGGCTGGCGGCACGCGAGCGCACATGCTATTTGCAACTATGTCGCAGACGTCTCTGCCTTATATGTTACCCTAGTGAGCCATATTATTATCTGAGAGCGTGCTAGATAGGTCAGTTTGTCTACTTCAGCTGTGGACTAGTGCGGAAGAACTTGTAATGTACGTACCAATCAAAAACACTGTCTTTTCTAGTTTAGAGCAAAGTTACATAGAGGTTTAGGTAATGCTAGTAGTTATATCCTTATGTGTTTTATGTTATTATAACATGAAAACAATTTTGGTTTTTTTTTTCAACTATTATTTTAGTTGTTTTTGGTACGAAGTTCTTTTTGTTTCTCTTTCTTTTATACCACAAGTGACAACCAGGTAGGCGGTTTACCTGATGGTAAGTGACTATCGTCGCCTATAGTCATTAGCAACGCCAGGAGGATTGCCAATGTTTTTTAGTTATTATAATGCCTTAAAGGCAACTAGCTCTCAAGTGCTACACCGGAACACAACAACAGATGCTTGGCGACAGATTTTCAACTTGAGGGTGTGAGCCAGCCAGTCTAGTACTACAATGTACCCTACCAGCGAGCTATGGTTTCCTCACGATGTTTTCCTTCACCGAAAGCTCAAGCTTATTGTAGGATTCGATCCCACAACATCGCCGAGGTATCAGACATCACTAACACTGAGCTATCATAACCAAGTTATGTAACATTATGTGACTAGAGATAGAGTGCGAGTGAAGCAGCGGGTGAATACTAGTATTTTAATTTAGTCTAGTGAATGGTGGCTGCCCGAGGAACGTGCAGAGTCGAGTTCATGGCATGCTATCAAGAGCTCTATATACAATCGATTATGGTCACAAATTGTTTGAACACTTATTTTCCTTACAACTTCTTGCATGCAATTTATTTTAAAATGGATTTTTATTCCATTTATCGTTGAGCCTTGCAAGGCAAGGCTTGTAAGGACAAGCGATGTTTAAAAAACCATTTTATGTTTATCTTAGTTTATAAATATATGTATAGGTAATCTAAACTAAACTCTAATCGTATTGTATTTAAAGTAACTTTAGCTCGAACTATTGGAATGTTTCTCTCGACATTATTCCAGCGTGGGTAAGCTTTTTATCTAATTTCCACTTGTAAAATCTTGAGTGCAATATTGTTATTGAAGTACCTATATTTTCTCAAAATCATCCCAAGGACCCTCGACTTAGTATTAAATCAAAGTTTAAATGTAAACTTAAATATAAAAAATATAACTCATCATAAATGCTGATTAGTTTAATATTCTTATATTCGATCCCAATGGTCAGCAATACCAAAAACAAATTATATTTTTGTATTCGTAAACAAATTTAGTATAATTTATTTTCGCTTATTTTGTAAATCAGTAGAGTTGGAAAGATTCATAGAAAATATTACGTTTATTTAGATACCTTAAATAAATTATTTCTATAAAGAACCACCAACCGAGCATAATTCTGAGCTTATAAATACGTACTCAAGGTTTAAATCCAAACCTTGAAATGAGGACGAAGAAATAGAAATGATCTTTGGGAGTCCTAATATTACTTACTGGGTGCTTTGGAAACGGGATCGTGGGCAAAACCTAACAGCCTACTTAGTCGATAAGAATGGAGTCGTAAAACCTTCCGTCCCCTTCTAATTTGAAGCCACAAATCAACAGCGGCGTCGGTTTTGGATAATTCCATCATTTACGTCCTGCGAGGGCGGAATAATTTATACGAGCGGCGACGCGCGTCTGGTAACACATACGAGTAAAACACCGTCAATCTGTGGAAACACTACATTCTAGGGCACAGTTTTTCACATATAATACCACAAGAGCTTCAAAATTATCGGGTATTTATTTCCCGATAGGTTCGTTTTATTTGTTTGCAGGGAACCTTGAGGGAAATGCCAGATAATTTTGAAGCTCGTGTGGTATTCGGGGGATTATTTTTCCGTCCCAAATGTCGGCCAATAGAATTGCACCATGAGACGAAATGTACAGTTAACAAATACGAAAAGGTTAATTTGACTGGATTGTTTTTTATACATAGCAACGACCAGAGAAAATTTTCAAAAAATTATCAGTATAATACCATGTAGGTTGTACCACGTGACGTCGAATGGTGCAATTCTATTGGTCGATATTTGGGTCGGAAAAATAATCAAAGAAAATAGTTATATCCTCCTCTCTTAAAATACTTTCAAAATTGTGACCAAAAATAACTGCGACAGAATTGTTAGTGCTATTTCAATTGTTTTATAACTTTCTCTTTTCTCAAAGAAATCTAGTAGTAGTACCTATCTACTTTTATTATATTATTCTTGGAAAAGTTTGAGAGCCAATAACTTAGGTTACGATTGTATTATACGGCGACATGAAGCACCCAAGAGATAGTATTTCACGTAACCGATGACAGAGAATAATCTTCTATAACATTTATTACAACTAGATATCCCTCAAATTGTTTTGATGTTAATGTTTTGTTTGGCAATGAATAAACATTAAACTTTTAGTTTTTTTTTATTTTTATTAAATGGTCTACAAAACTGGGCGTTACACAGTAATTCCTAAAACTAAATTTCAAAAACATTTTTGCAATGTGTACGACCTTCTAGATGTAGACACAGCATGCTGAATAAAGTAAAGTAAGACCAAATTATCTTGAATACATAAGCAAGCAAAGTTAATTACTCTACACAAAAATAGAAATAAACAATATATGATTCAATAAATATAACATAGTTTTCTTTTGGCAATCTTGACTGACACATTAAAAATATCAAACTCAATACAGCTAGAGGTAAGTTTATTATAAAGAGAGCACATGTGATAAATTGGTGAGTTTAGACCATCATTTGTGCGACAACTATGAAGGCTGAAGGTTTTCGCTGTGTGTATACGACTGCTAGGGCGTGGAATTTTAAAATTCAATCTATGCAATACATCCGGACAATCAATAGAGCCTTGAATAATTTTGAGGAGGAAAATGATATCTGCGCTATTTCTTCTTTGGTCGAGCGGAGTAACTTTATAATGTGAGAGCCTGGACTCGTACGTAGGGAGTTCACGGCATTTGTTGTCCGAGTAACAAAGATGGTATAAAAACTGTTTCTGCAGACGCTCTAACCGCTTGATGTGTACCTGGTACAACGGACTCCATACTGGACTACCATATTCTAAGAGACTACGAACATAACAATTGAAAAGTAGAATTGAAATTTCAGGCTCTTTTAAGATTTTGGTTTGGCGAATGACAAATCCAGCTAGACGAGCACATTTTTTAGATATGCTGTCAATGTGTTCTCGAAAATCTAGTTTTCTATCCATTGTGACACCTAAGTCCCGAATACTAGACACTTCTTCGATTGTTAAGTCGTTGATGTAGTAGGTTGCGGTAGTAAGGCATTTTTTGCGACTAAATTTGAGATGGAAGCATTTGGATGCATTTAGAGCTATTCCACTCTGATTGCACCAATTTGAAACAGCATCCATATCCTCCTGCAGCCACGTTACGTCACATTGTGTACGAATCACTCGTTATATCTTAAGGTCATCAGCAAACATTTTAAAACTTGATTTTAATTTGAGACCGAGATCGTTGATAAACACCAGGAAGAACAAAGGCCCAAGATGTGATCCTTGAGGCACTCCCGATTCAACATGTACTGGGGCTGATTTGAACCCTCGAATTGTAACAATTTGAGACCGATTTCTCAGGTATGATTCACACCATCGTAGCAAGTCTCCACATATCCCAGCATATTCGAGCTTCTTGGCAAGAATGTGGTGATCAACCGTATCGAATGCCTTTGAGAAATCCGTATAAATAGAGTGAACTTCATACTTATTTTTATTCTCAAACGCCTCAATGATGTCGGTTACGTAGCTAACAAGATTAGATGTGGTGGATTTGCATGGCAAAAAGCCATACTGTTGCGGATTAAAGAATGATTTTAGGTGAAAGTAATTTTTTTTCTGAACAAGTGATTCGAATAATTTGCCGATAGCTGATAAAATGGATATGGGTCTGTAGTTTGAGATGCAACTTTGATCACCCTTTTTGTGAATGGGCGTGACGTAGGCGAGTTTCCATCTAGAAGGGAAGATACCAGTAGAAAGCGACTCTGAGAATATGATGTGTAGTAGCTCTGTGAGTTGTGATGCGCAGGATCGCAAGAACACAGGGGGAATGGAATCAGGTCCTGGGCCCTTGTCAATGTTAATTTGCTCTAGGGATTTCCGGACGTCAGATTCAGATAATTTTATTGAACTTAGAGAGGAGATACAATGGTTGGGTTCAATAATTGTACTTACCACATTAGTTCTCGTGTTGAATGTGGAACTAAAATATTGAGAAAATAGTTCACTAATACTCTGTCCGCCCTCAGCTTGATTGTTGTCAAGAAACATTACATCTGGGATCTGACTGCTATTGGATCTAAGAGACTTAATAAATTTCGAAAAATATTTAGGGTTTTGCCTGAGGTGTGCTTTTGCTTCATTTTTAAATTTTGAGAAACAACTGGATATCATTAGATCACAGCGATCACGTAGCAGTTGATAAGTTAGTAAGTCTCTAGGATTTGAGTACTTTTTGTTTTTTTTATGGAATTTAGCTTTTTCTCGGAGAGCTTTAATCAGTGATCGACTGAACCAGACTGGGTATTGCGTACTTTTTTTGATGCAACATGGAGTATGCTTAACAGTGATGGGTGTGATCGCATCATAAAAAGTATCCACCATCTCATCGACGTTATTGGAGATTTCAAATTTATCAACCCAATTTATTAACGCCAGTTTGTCTTTGATGCATCTAAAATTGGCCTTAAAATAATTTAAATAAATGCTACGATTGTGCTTTAGGATTTTGTTAGTGTGTAGTCTCATTAGAATGTTCAGAGCAGGGTGATGATCATCAGTATTAACTAAGGGATTTTGACATTCCGAAATGGAGAATGACCTGCTATTATTAGTTAATATAAGGTCTAGTATCTTCCCATTAGAATTACGAACTGAGTTAAGCTGGTGAAGATCGTTGAAATTAATAGCCTCCACAAACAAACTTTCAATTTGACTCAGTGTGGGGCTTGGGGATAAGGTGTTGGAAGTATGATCATGTTGCAATTAATATTTGACAAATTAAAATCACCCGCTAATAAGAATATAGTTTTTAATGGTTGTGAGTTTTGAATATTAACTGTTATATTGGATAGCAGACGATCAAGTCTATCGTAATTTACAGGCGGAGGTAAGTATACAGAGCATATGCATAGATTGAATACTGAATTATTAATCGATAGTTTAATTAGTACCCAAACATCTTCATTCGGTGATTCCCAGTTTACTTTCCAAAAAGGAGTAAATTTTTTGTGAACTGCAATCAGAACTCCTCCGCCTTCACACTTGTCGCTATTGGTAGAAGAACGATCACGCCTAAACACTGTGTATCTGTTGTCCAGAATTTCATAGTCGTAGACTGAATCATTCAGCCAAGTTTCCGTCAGTATAATTATATCATAATCCAATTTCAGTGTATTAGTCAGTATTACATCAGTTTTAGTCCGAAGACCTCTGACATTTTGATAAAAAATGTTTAAACCAAATTTCAAAACTAGTAAAGCATTACAGCAAACTTAATAATTAAAATAAATTAAATAAAAAAAAGTATAGTAAAATTAATTAAAGAGTCCCAAGAGTTTCTTCTTTTTTTACTAGTAACAAACAAACCATTTGGTCACCCATTCAAGAAATGGTAAAACAAACGATAATAATCGAGTTGTTTGTCATCACAAAAAATGACCACTTCAGTAGGTAAATAGCACGAACAGAAAGTATGTTATAGCCGCTACATATAAATGCTCTAAAAAGAAGTAAATAAACTTTTAAATTAATGAAACCGAAGCAAACCCATATTTTTGTTACGTTACACAATTGCATTTAAATAAAAGCTTGTCGCGAGGATTGTATGTATCTCGTAAGTAATTCCAAGTAGAAAATGTATTTTTCTATAGTATAATTTAATTTTACAACACGAAATTCAACAACAACTTTTAAATATTGTCGAAACGAAAACAGATGACAAGTGCCTTGAATGATTAGTTAATTTTATCTGTACATATGTCTATAAAAAGAGTTATCCTGACTAACTGACCTGTCAACGCACAGCCTACCCTTATAAACCTTGAATATAACACACAGATACCTTTTATAACGCAGGTACTAAGAAAGGGTTTTTGTAAATTCATCCCCTGAGAGGAAAATAGATAAATAGCACGTGAAAAGCCAAAAAAAAGCCAATATAGTCAAATGGTCCAAAAATATTTAAAAAATGTAACCTTGCTGAGTTTCTTGCCGGTTCTTTTCAGTTGAAAGCTGACTTCCGAACCGGTGGTAACTTCTGTAATTCGACCTTCATAAGTGCCCTTCTAGGGCATAAACTGAATGAATGGTTTTGACTTTGACTTTGAAAACGCAGAACAGAAAGCTTTTTTTATGTCAGAAGTATACGATGGTAATAAGTGACTACCTTTGACTCTAGACGTTGCCGTTGTTGATCTTTTTACACTGCCTTGAAATGGCTCTCAAGTACACGTTTCGTCTCAAGTACCTACACCGGAACAAACCGATTTAAGTGCTTGTTTGGATATTAAAAAGATCTACATAATACTTTGAGAAAAACCACGGCGTAGAGCTTGTATAGCATAATTTAAAAAATACAAAGATATTTCATTCAACGATGTTTCTTTTCCGAAACATACAAAAGAAAGCGAAATACATGAATCGCTAACAAAAACGAGGACATCAAATATAGAGTGGACTAAATTAACAATCCTCCATCGAACATCTATTACCTTAACAAAGGTAAGTCGATATTCTGACGTTTTTTCAATTCCCCTAATGATAAAGATCGTCATTCCGAGCGGACAACGCTAAATCATACCCTTCGTCTAATTTATACCAGACATTATAGCTCGAGGGATCGCTGACTCGAGCCACCGAGCCACCGAGCCACTGGCACCTTTTAATAATGCCATTTACTTCGCTCAAATCTAAGTAACGCTTTGATAAGCGTCATTAAGCTTATTGTGGACGCAAATTATTATTACGAGGACAAAATGGGATCACAGTTTGAGATGAAACATTTTAGAGCGAGCAGACTGTTTGAGTGCTCCGCGTATTTAGTACTAGCTGTCCCCCGCAGTTTTACCCGCGTTCCCGAAGGAACCCTTTGGGGGTTGAATTTTCAATAGCCTTACCAACTCTCTATAGGAATCTACCTGCCAATTTAAGGCGATGATAGCTCAGTGGTAAGTGACGTCGAATACCGCGACGAAGGTCGTGGGTTCGAATCCTACAATGAGCTTGAGCTTTCGGTGAAGGAAAACATCGTGAGGAAACCATAGCATGGTGGTAGGGTACTTTGTAGTACCCGACTGGCTGGCTACCACCCTCAAGTTGAAAACCTGTCGCCAAGCACCTATCGGTGTGTTCCGACAGCTGCACTTGAGAGCCAGTTCCCGTCTAGGCTTTGTGTGCTTACCACCTTCGGCCACATCATCACTTACCATGGTGAGATTGTGGTCAAACACAAGCTTATCCAGAATTAAAAAAAAATAAAAAAAAAATGTTCATAACTTTTATTCTTTCAGAGATTTCGTAATTAATCAGTGACAGATCGATTTCATATACCTACTCATATTTAGGTGGAACATTTGCTCGATTTAATTATTTAATTACAGACCACTTACGTCATTACTTTCTCGTCTTTCAAAGCATTACATAACATGCTCTCAAAGTGTCCCAATGCCACATGAATGTATCAAATGAAAGTATCTCGGAGACAACGGCCGCGGCGGCAGAACATGAAGTTTGTTTAACAATTTAGTGAACGCAGCAACAATAGTCTTCCAAGAAACGTTTCATTTGTATCCTTTGACTAATTAGCAACGTGAGTTGACGTTGAAATACAGCAAAAGGATCCAATTTAGGGGACTAAAGTTACTCTACTACAGTTATCTGCCTTTGTGATAAATTAGGCCTCAAACGAGGCCGCGGGGTGTTTTCATAAACGTCGTAAATAGGGCACAAATATAATGTTCACCTACTAGGACGACGACGTATGCGATTCATCTAATCAGCTTTCAACTAAAGATACTCCATTGAGTCGGATTTACTTTACTAAATAAATGCGATCGCTCAAATATTCTCAATCAGTTACTGGTATTCCCAAGTGAAAACTGGTCCTATCTCAGAGGATTTTTGGTTATCTCTGCAGTCCGTAGCGTGTCTGTATTGATAAATGAAATTTATTTTGTGTCGAATAAAGAGAATATTGAATTAGGTTCAAGGATTGTCAACATAATGGAAGTTTCGCTAGATTATAGTTTGTTTTTCTTACTCTGTCTTTCTGGATGTGTCTAAAATGTTTATTTTCATTTATACATTTTCTCCGACAGTATTTCATTCTTAAATTCAATTCTCTTTTGCAATCTATTTAATTTCATATTATTTTTATATAATCCTGTTCGCGCGTTAGCAAATTCATGTTTGTGTTTGTAAATTGTTTGCATATTCCACGATAATGGAAGAAAAATAAAAGAAGCTCACGAATATTGAGTTACCGAGTAATATTCAGCGACAATGATGTTTATTTATTTGCGGGATTGATGTTTTTCTACCATAATTGATTCCATAATAGGTAGGTACGGGATACAGGATGTGTTTACTCTGCTCTAACAATACTTTGCTAGTCGGCACACCGCACACCGCACACTTACACTTGATATATATCATTTAGATTAGATACTTAGTTGAGTAGTTTTACACAGCAAATACGCAACGACATAACGCATTTTTCTTACGTGACGAGTTCTGCCAGTCCATAGTCCATTCTTCTAAGGCTAATAGTAAGCCAAGTAAACGAACTTCCAAAAATTAAATAGGTAACAGACAAATTAGTGGCGAGTAGTTTTTCATTTGAATGCTAGCGGGGGCGCTTTCCCGTCTCGTTAATTATGAAATAGCACCTCGCTCTCCCGGCCGAACTAGGGGCAGGGGTGGGGGTGGATTAATCATTACTTTATTAATTATGTACATCACCCTCGTTTGAATCAGCTACTCCACTTAAAGAGCTTATTTTGACTAATATTCTTATATAAAGAGATAAATAAAAGAGAAAGATACTCTTTCATTCAAAGTTTCATTTCAAGAGTTTCATTCTATGTTATTATTATGATTTTTTATTAGTAATTAGACTATATTATATAGACTAGATTAGAGAATATATTAGATAGAGTGAGACTATATTAGTTAAATTTTTAATCAACGCACGAATATGCGCCTTAATAACTATTTTGGAGAGAATTTTGTAAACTATAATCTTTTAGCTTTAATCTATGTGTCCTTGTCTATACTAGAACAATTATAAAGAGGTAAGATTTACATGATTGTTATACCACAAGTGACTACTAGCCACCAGGCGGCCACCAGGCGGCCACCAGGCGGGTCACCCACCTGATGCTATGAAAATACCAACGCCTAAACACTATAGGAAGACATTGGCAATGTGTTGTTGACCTTATTACAAGCCTTCAAGGCAACTGGCTCTCAAGTGCAACTGCCGGAACACACCAACAGGTACTTGGCAACAGATTTTAAACATGAGAATAGGACCATGGGCACTTAGCATTGCCCGTAGTCCTACTGGTAAGACTACGGACAAGTAACAGTGCCCGTAGTTTAGGTTTTTTTTTTCGTCATCCTACCTCTATTCTATTATTGTTGAAGATAAATATAGGTTTTAGGTTTTTTTTTTTAAGAGCGAAAGAAATCAGATTTTTTGTGTAAATGTCTTAGATTAAAGCTAGTTTTTGATTTTTCATTTACATTTTTTTTCGTTTTCACTGTTAGTAGGACCATTGCCCATACAAAATAATGATGTTTTTGTTGCAGTCCTACTAATAGAACTACGGGCAAAAATAATTGCCCGTGGTCCTACCAGTAGGACCGACAGTAACCTACCACCGTGCTATGGATTCCTCAGGATGTTTTCCTTCACCGAAAGCTCATTAGACGATTCGGACCCACGACATTCGCTGCGGTATCCGACGTCACTACCACTGAGCCGATTCTAAAAATTCTTTCACCAATGGAAAGCTACATTATCACTATACTATATTTCTATTCTTTCGGGAAAGTGGGTAAAACCGCAGGGTGGTGTATGTTTGTCTCAATCACGCAAAAACGGATGAACGGATTTTGATGAAACTTGGGACACATGTAGATTATATCCTGGAATAAAACATAGGACTATTTGTGTACCGGTAAAAGATAAGATCCCTCGGGAATGCGGGTGAAACCGCGGGGAACAGCTAGTACCTAAACTATGTGAAGGTCCAAGGAAGGTCCCAGACGTGCCGTGCGCTGAGATGGAATCAAACCCAAACAACTAAGGAGTTTGTTCATCTTGTATTGTAGGTAATAACACGAAACTTCGTTTATGAATTTTGTTTCAGGATTTGGTTGTTTCTGAGAAGACTTGTGTTACATGTAGGTACACTATGTAGGTACGTAGACACAGAGGTTGTTTAAAAGTTTACCTTTTTGTTCCTCGGAGTTGTTACCCTAACACAATTCTTGTTTCCAGTTTATTATTTCAGTTTGTTTCTTATGTCTGCATTATATTAATTAACCCTTGCGCTACCATACGTAAAACGTAGGTAGATACTATCAATTCCCGTGTCACGATTTTGATCCGCGATGAACTCCGAAACTATTAAACCGCACACAAAAAGATTATATCCTGTAATAAGAGATAGAATATTTTTGGAAATGGTAAGGAAATGATAAGATTCCTCGGGAACGCGGGTGAAACTGCGGGGAATAGCTGGTAAGTAAATAAATGTATACTTTTTTTACTACAAGTGATAATTAGGCAGGCGGGTCACCTGATGTACTACGTCACCAATAGACATTAGCAATATCAGGGGGGTAGCCAATGTATTGTACACCTTATTACAGTGTCTTAAAGGTACTTACTATATTGGTTTTACAGGAGTCCTCAACCATCAGCCTTTCATCATGAGTTTAGTAATTAATATCAAATATGTATACATTCAAACAAGTATAACTAAAATGTTACGAAGTGACTGTAGCACCTACACACCTGCTTCGAAAGATATTCGACGAATGTAAATGACTCCCAAATTGGATATGTTACGACTGATCGTAAAATTATAGTGATTCTATTTTCGTTGGTAAATTGCCTATATTATTTTATTGGATTTCGTTCGTGATTTGTATACCTATATTTCAGTCTATTTAATATTGGGGGTTGCTTTTATTGTACAATTTCACTACATTAAATTTTACTACCTATTGAAAGGTTTGAACTCACCTGTACCTATATGCTATTTATCTATATATATAAAAGAAAGTCGTGTTAGTTACTCCACTTATAACTCAAGAACGGCTGAACCGATTTAGCTGAAAATTGGCAGGGAGGTAGTTTAGAGCCAGGAGAAATACATAGGATTAAAAAATATTAAAAATTCACAAAAAAAAAAAAAAAAAAGAATAATGAAGAAAATTATTTTTGTCATACATTTTGTATAGAACGACTTTTTGACATGTCACGAGATCGGACTGACAGATGGTTTAGTTTCACAATAGGTGGCGCTGGAATCGGGTTCTAAGGTTTATTTTCAGGGCAGGACAACGTCTGCCGGGCCCACTAGTTATATTTACTTAAATAAGTACAGGTACACAGTTAACGAAAGCGATGAAAAGTTTTGATGATCAAATTGCAACAAAATTTTAATGTACATGCGAGATCGATGGATGGGATGAAGGGAACAAGCTTCAAGGTAAACTGCCTGCAGTATATGACAAACCTACGGTTACTATGAAGTAAACTACACTAAGCATACCTACTAGGTACCCATCCACCACCCTAGGTAGGTTGTAAGCGATTACCATAGCCTATAGACGCTTGCAAAACCAGAGGTGTCACAAATGAACCCCAACGTTAGCTAGCTATCAACCCCAAGCCAACACACACAAAGGTTGGTTATTTGCGCGAACATTGTCCGAATGTTTCCACGTGTGATCACCTAATGTAATGAACCACTTTATATTCAGGTAAGTTCTGTAGCAGTCCCTCTGTTTATTGTCAGTTGATGTGATCATGTTTGGCAAATAGACAATGGAGTTAGGTCCGCGTCAAACTGGACACCCGACTGGAATGAGTAGGTATGTTTCAATTAAAAATAACCCCAACTAAATCACTATCTTTAGGAACATAGTATAAAAACCTTATTTAAAAAAAACAACTTCAAAAACAAATATGTAGCTTTAAAAACCGAAAAATAAACTGAATAAGACATTAAATTAAATGGACAAAAATATATTTCAATAACTAAACCAATAACTTTATGTAAACTACCTACACAAAAAGGATGAATCTTACAACTTATTTGCATTTTATTTTTATTTTTAGATGTTTTATACACTGGTTAGATATTTTTTCTTAAATATGAGCAAAATCGCTAAATGCGTTTACGAGTTCTTTTAGTCAAAACAGCTTTAAGCTGATGATAAACAGTTGATGACAAAAGAAAATATTATTTTAAAATGAATAATTTATCTAAATTAAAAATATACATTTCATATGTCAATGCATTTCTTATACTAAAAAAAAAGAATTTTGAAAATCGGTTCGCAATTGGCGGAGAAATCGAAGAACATACATTAAAAAAAACATACAGTGGAACATAACCTCCTCCTTTTTTGAAGTCGTTTAAAAATATACAGCCATTGAATAGAAAAATACATACAGTCGAACATATAGCCTCCTTCTTTTTTGAAGGTAGGTTCAAAGAGTATATAATCACTATGGGTAGGTTATTCATGTAAGTACGAGACTGCCAGCGCCATCTTTTGCATTGAAAAGTTATGAGTGGCAATCTAGTCGGAATAATAAAAAGGTCAGCCAATGTGGTCAGCATTATAAAATAGGTAGATCTCACTGAAAACTGATTCTGAAATAAAATATCTCACGTACAAGATTATTTTATCAATGATTTTAATCTACTTTAATATTAGGTACCTAAAATTACAAACTAAAAAATATATCAGACCCTACACCTAAAATAGAATTCACCGAAGCGTTGTGTAATAGTACCAAATTATTACACAACATTTGTCAAACATGATCGCTGGAATCAGCGCGGCCACTAATTTATTGCTCTCCACCCACGACAATAATAGGTAAATAAAATAACAATAGCTATAATTAATTACATGGATTTATTTTAAGTTTTATTGAATAATATCGACGGTGTTATATCCAATAAAAATCAATCTAAGTGCACAAGTGAAGTAAAAGCGTGTATCGTAACTTTTCAGGTTGTCCCAAAAAGTCTGTGAAAAGTTTTAGTAGATCGGCCACCAAATTTTATTAAAACCTGACCGGACTTGTACAGACGACGACTAGACTTTACAGTAAATGTGACAACATAACGTGACTAACATAAAAGATGATTTGAAAATGTTTTAAGCTTGATAGTCTTGTAACTAAATCCTGTCAATAAACATAAAAATAGTAATAATTATCAGGAAGTGTCATAATGTCATTGTCGGACTTTTTGGCGGGAACTTGCAGAGTGACGTTGCGTTTTCGTTTTATTTTCATTAAATTCGTGTATTTTGAGTTTTATTGAATAATTTCGGTGGTGTTTTATCCAATGATTGTCAATCTAAGTGCTCAAGTGAAGTGTAATGAAATGAAAGCGTGTATCGTGACTTTCCAGGTTGTCCCAAAAAGTCCGTGAATGTTTTAGTGGAACAACCGCCAATTTCACTAAAGCTTGACTGGACATGTATGGACGAAGACTGGACATTACAGTGAGTTTGAGAATGTGACTATAACATAAAAGAAGAAATTAAAACTGAAGAAAATATATGCGATTGAAAGACTTTGTATTGACTACATACTTAAACTTATGTAAAAAAAAAAATGTGACAAATAGACCAAGACCATTTCAAATACTTTGACATTGGCAGAAATATCCTAAAAGGATGATTGTCAGCAACAAAAATAAAAATGTCATTGTTTCTTGTCAAACAAGTTGTTGTCAACTTGTCAGAGTAGCTACATATCAGTAATCTGTGGTCAGAGTCAACAAAGAGGATAAAAACACTACGTTATAAGAGTCAAGCTAAAACTAAAATATAAACAATGAATTATGAACTTTACTTCTGTAAATAATAAAAAATATACAATTTGAAACTGATGAAGTGACATAAATTTATGGTAGGATCGTTGTATTTATTCTTGTATTTAACTTACATCCTCGAGATACAGGAGAGCTGCATATTACGTCAAAAACACTAACAAATCGAGTTTTGTGATCCAATGTATTTTACCTTGCCTTTTCAGGGTCATATGTAAAGTGGAATCGAAGCAACAAAAAAATATAGTAATAGTACAAACTTCGCTGCCATGAAGAAAGTCGTGTTGTTCAAGAGCGAGTCGGAAGATTATCAAAAAGTATTCAGTGATATTAATTATGAGACTGTATTTGTGGAACCACTACAGTTCATGAATATTAACGTAAATGAACTCATAACGAAACTGCTACAAAGAGATTACGATGGACTAATCCTGACAAGTCCGAGAGCCATCGACGCCATCTCCAAGTGCTGGGACCCTACCAAGTTCGTTATATGGAACACAAAGAAGGTGTACACTGTGGGAGAGACCAGCTGTCACAAAATCAAGCTCCAACTGGGTCTAGAAGCACTAGGTACCACATCTGGCAATGCTGAAAACTTGGCTAAAATTATTACCAAAGAAAATGCACAATCTTCAAAGTTTTTGTTCCCCTGTGGTAATCTTAGATCTGAAATACTCCCGAGCCTTCTGCAGTCCGGTGGCTTATCTGTAGACTCATTGACTATATATGAAACTATGGAGAATGAACATTTGAAAAAAGATCTCATGGAGCTGAATGATTCTAGACACAACCCTTGCTGTATGGTGTTCTTCAGCCCTTCTGGATGTGAATACATTCACAGGCAGCTGCAAACATTTGGCAACAAGCTCTCAGAGTTACCACACTTTGCTATTGGCAATTCCACAGCGCATAAGATTGAGAACCTTGGTCTAGAAATTGCTGGTGTAGCCGAGAAGCCAAAAGCTGAGAGTGTTGCTGAATCTGTACAAAAATACTTTACATCATTACATTGTTGCAGTTAGCAGTTAATTGACTTATTAGTTGTATATTCTGCCAGTATTATTGGTGAAAGGGACAGCCATAGGTATAAATGATATCAGTTCATTGGTGGGAAATAATCAAAGTATTTGTTATTGGTGTTGGGACAAGAAAAGAGTTAATTTTAACTAAAAAGTGCAATAACTATTATTAAAATATTATACAACTTTTTTTTATTTTATCTATATTCTTCAGAAGTCATTAGTAGACTGAATCTGTTAGTCTATACTTCTAATTCAGAGGGTGGCGGCCTCTGGGGCTCCATCACAGGTCCCTGGGAAGCATCCCACCGTCTCATCACCGATACATAAGTGAGGACTGCACTTGCTATCATTATGCCAGCATTCACAAATGTTAATGGCTGAAATTAAATAAATATTTGGTATCATTTCAAAGGATAGCAAGAGTAGTATGTACAAGGAATATTGAAAGAAGAAGCCAATTGTTAATCCTAGTGCAGATAGGTGATGTAATTTAACGCTAGCACTCAGGATAACTTCAAACAAAGAAAAACATTTAATTTTTATTCAAATAATTAAAATGATGACTATTCTTATGTGATAGAACATGCCAGTCATAAGATGAATTGATTGATGATTGACTTTTAATAGGCATATGAAAAACGAAAAGAAATTAATTATAAAAGTAATTAATATGAGTATTAAGAACAATTTAGTTTAATGACTTAATTAATACGATCCCCCTTTGTTGATGTCATAAGGAACCAAAAGTGAGAGGGCTATGTCCAGCAGTGAACTGAGAACGGGCGGTGATAGCTCAGTGGTTGACGTCGGATACAGCGGCGAAGGTCGTGGGTTCGAATCCTACAATGAGCTTCAGCTTTTGGTGAAGGAAAAAATTGTGAGGAAACTCAACTGGCTGGCAACCCTCAAGTTGAAAATCTGTCGCCAAGCACCTTTCGATATGTTCCGACAGCTGTACTTGAGAGCCAGTACCCATCTAGTCTTTGTGTGCTTACCACCTTCGGCCAAATCATCACTTACCATGGTGAGATTGCGGTCAAACACAAGCTTATCAAAAAAGTAAATGGTTTAGATATGTAAGTAAACGTGCACAAACCCCTCGCACGTACTCGAGGGTGGTGGTGGCGGTGCTCAGGTCGCAGAGAGTCACGCTGAGTACCGCTGACACCAGCAGCAGCACGCCCAATACTGTCGACACTATTATATCCTGCAAATATAATAGTAAAGATCCATTGAACTCGTATATACCTACCATGCCATCTGTCGATAACTAGGGACTTCTTTTTTGTTTTTACTTTAAATAAGCCTGTGTTTAACTGCAGTCTCACCATGGTCCTAAGTGATGACGTGGCCGTTGGTGGTAAGCACACAAAGCTTAGAAGGAAACTGGCTCTCAAGGCTACCACCATCAAGTTGACAATCTGTTGCCAAGCACCTATTGGTGTGTTCCGGCAATTGCACTTGAGAGCCAGTTTGCCTTGCCTTTAAGGCATTATAATAAGGTGTACAACACATTGGCAATCCCCCTGGAATTCCTATAGGCGACGGTAGTCACTTACCATCAGTTGACCCGCCTTCCTCGTTGTCACCTACTTATTGTGCCTAAACATGGTAACTAGATTTTGTTTTTTTATGTCAGAGATCTGACAACTGGCAGTTCCTTACAGGCATCTAGCTCTTACGTGCAACTGCCGAAACGCGCTGATAGGTGCTTGGTGACAGATTTAAAACTTGAGGGTGGTAGCCATAGGAAATGGCCTAGTTACATACTTTTCTCCTTAAATGTTATTATAGAAACGAAAATACAAAGGTGTAATGTCGGTATATAGGTAGGTACTGACAGTGAAGAGCCATGCCTGCGGTGCATAGAGTGGCAGCCCCGCGGCGACTCCGGCGGATAGCAGCGTCATGGCGAGCGCGCCCCCCAGCGCAGCCCCCGCGCCCCCCCTCGCCGCGCCTCCCCACGCACACCCCGCATCCCACCACAGGAACAACACTGACGTCGCCACGCATGCTATCTGCAACCGGCAGGACAGTATCTATGGCTGAGGATCATTGTTTCAATCACACCATTGGCATCAGACGGAACCCATCCCAAGAGTCTCCTCCTTTTGATATGATTTTGTTTTGTAGTTAGTAAATAGATAAAATATACCTACCCTCATATCCTTGAGTTTGTATTGGCCCACCTGTCAAACGAAGAACCAAAGGCCGTCTACGACAATCAGGACCGCTTCTCTGACTCCGCTTGCGCATCGGTAAATACCTAGTTTGTTTGAATTTTTCACATCCTGGTATAGTGAAATGAAATGTTTATTCATCCAAATAGGCCTTCACAGGCGCTTATGAATTGTCAGATTCTAATGACTCTAGTGCACGGTTCGAAAGGTTGCTTTTGCTGAGAAGAGCCGGCAATAGTAACACCTACCTAGCTTTTATAATAAATTACCAGCATCTGTTACCAAGATGACTGATTCTAGATTCAAATCGTACATAAAAAGTTTTGAAAGAAAAAGCTTATTACAAGGTAGCCCAATATATTGAGGATAAAGATGTCTGGAAGTAGCTGCACTCTGTACAAGTACCAACACATTGTTTTTTTTATTACTGTTAATTACCTTTTTTTTTAATACGCTGTTATTAGCTTGGTATTTTTTGATTTAGTTTACATGTAGGTAACTAATGCGGGTTATAATTTTTTATGTATTTTTGTATTACCTACTTTAAGATAAGATGGTCCAAAAATATTTAAAAAATGTAACCTTGCTGAGTTTCTTGCCGGTTCTTCTCAGTTGAAGGCTGACTTCCGAACCGGTGGTAACTTCTGTAATTCGACCTTCATAAGTGCCTTTCTAGGGCCTAAACTGAATAAATGGTTTTGACTTGGACCTAATCTCCTTAACTAGTTACCTATACTATACCTATAAGAGAGAAGTCTGCAGCTGAACTACCGAAGAGATTATGATGAACAGAAATCATAGAGATAAAAAGAATATAGAGAGTGAAATAATCATAAGAAATCATCTTCTTGGGGCTCGGAGTTGGACATGTGCCCCTTACGGTTGCACTCGCTTGCCAGATAGATGTAGCCTGATGTAGGTACCATATCCTACAGCTAATCAGTACTGATCAGATTTAGATGAAACATTGTATGTAGATAGATCACAACCTGAGTTTTGCATTCACGATACTTTTTATTCAGGGATAATATATGATCCTAGGGTTTCATAATAATAATAATTTTTATACATAGATTGAGTTACAGGTTAATGAGTAGGTAGGAATTCATATCAATCATAATGAATTTTGGGTCTTAACCCCTCAAACTAGTTTTGTATCAAGTAGGTACCCATCAATAACCTAGTCTGGATTTTGATTCATTTACAGCTATAACGAACGATTATTAGGTTTGTAAAATCCCCATGAAAATCCTTTAAGTCGGAGATTAAGTATAGTGTCCAAACAGACAGATAGACAAAAGTGTACTCTAGGTTACCTAGTTGCATTATAAGAAACCTACATATGTTTATTTTTATATTAATAAGTTAATGTAATACTTGGACGTATAGTTTTATATGATAAAAATAACGCTAGATAAGTTAACAATCGGTTCAGAGAAAAGATCCTAATCTGAATTCCAGTAAATTGGTATCTAAAAATCAACCTATTATAGGTAATAGATAACAAAATTAGTTTAACACGATCATAAGAAATAGCCTTAACTGTTACTCGGTCATGGCGTTTTTTTCTAGCAAATTTTAATTCAAATAACTTTTACCTACCTACCAGTAAAAACCAAAAAATACGAACGATGATAGATACTCAGCGGTCTGCCTGAGTCTACACTGAGGTGATGATAGCTCATGATGTCACTTGTATAATATTGGAGCTACTTTGACATCGAGAATATTTTTATACAAGGCTATTTGTATACCTACTTATAAACAGAAGCTTACACATCCCAATATCTTTTAGCTTTGAAGGAAATATGACAATTTAAAAACTATTAGGTACAATCGAATCTGTTACTGATTCTAAACTACTTTCAAGTTTTGTATATAATAAAAATAATATTGTATCTATATTTGAGTAAACTAAATTAAATCTTTTGTCTCAAAGTTTTTTTCCATTATCTGCAAGTATCCTACCTAAATATAGTAAAAGGATGCGTACTCACTGCAGACACAATTTTTAAAACTCCTTCAATTGACGAAAAGAAGTCATTCTGGGTATAATATTCACGAAAAATATTAACGTTAGGTTTAGTTTGAACACTGGATCCTTCCACTGCTGCATCTTGTGAAGCGTCCATCCCAGGTTACTTTACTATTCACTCACTACTATTTAATATACCGTACTTATTATGCAAAGTAAAACAAACACTCATGTCGCCTGGGGCTCTATTGCTCGATTGGAAAACAATTAATGAGTTCCGATAACAAAGCCGACAATGTTTATTATAAATTAAATCTCAGATAAAGTGTCTCATGCAAGATAAAGAGTTTGTGGTGTAACGGGTGCTCCGTGCTCCGACTCCGAGCCAGTCACTCGATGTTAACTCAAGGACGACGCAGGGGAGCAAACAAAACAACATTTTGTATAAAACCATATAATTATTATCATTAAAATTTAAAAGTAAAAATTACTCGCACATTATTAATCGAGATCGCATTAATCACCTGTCGACCACGGAATGACTAGATACAATTTTCTCGTAGGTAATATAAAACTATTAAATACAAAGGTACAATTTATGTGACACACAAAGCTGGCTATAGTGGCTATTCAGGGGTCGGGTGTGGTGTGGAGTGGTGTGGTGTGGTGTGGTGTGGTGTGGTGTGGTGTGGAGTGGTAGTGGGTGGACTGGAGAGATACACAGACGTGTCCAATAACAAGTGCGGTCGTAGTCGCGGACGCGTCAGTCCTAGAAAAATATCAATTCCAATACAAAATAAAGGGCACACCTTGCACAGTGCATTGAAGAGTTGCAAATTTAGAGAATATGAATGTGATATGTACGATAAGTTCTAAGGGAACAGAGAGGGGGAGTACCGTTCGTAGTTAGTAGGATGTTGGACCGCGGTACAGGCAGTAGGTACAGGTAGCACACCAGGCAGCGAGCGGCACACACTCACTACACTCTATTTACAGAAACATAAGGTACAAAGTTCCTAAGCTCACGGAGCGATACGACAGGTCGGACAGTATAAAATTATTTCCTATAACAACTCTTACTATACCTCGAACTTTACTTACGTCTAACTATAATATTATACCATGAACAGTTATAAATATAATGCAAACGATTCGATCCATTACAAGCTTTACTAAACAAAATGTGACGGTAGGTACGCTTGTACGTAACGAACGCATCACTCGTCTATACATACATACACTCTCAACACTATACTAGGTAGGTAGTGCGCGTACGAGTGTACATGCACCCTCGCATACATTCGTGTATAATTCATTACTTCGCTTTATAATTGTATAATATTGACGTATAATATATCCGTAACAAATACAAACTGGACGAAGAGGAAACGAGGACAAAAGTGTCGGACGCGGCGGAGACGGCCGAGCCACAGAGAACCGTCAAAGGGACCCTCCAGAGAGAACCGCCAGAGGGACTCACTCGGACGCACCTAATAGTTCAAAACTAATACTATAAAATGGACTAGCATAAAAATCAGACTGGCTTATAAAGTAAAAGAGATCATTAACAACGGCCCCGGCCGAGGTAGTGGACGCGAGGGGCGGCACCTCGGGGGCCCGGGGCCGGAGGTCGGGGCGGCGACTACATTATAAAACGAGACGCCCCCCGGCCACCTGGCGCCGAGGGGGGGTGGAGCGGCGGGCGCTACAATTGGTCCTCCCGCGCTCAGAAGTCAGTGGGGCTCGGCCTTCACTATAACGGGTCGTCCCGGGACGTGGAGGGCTGCGGCGCGAGGGGCGCGAGGGAGGCGAGGTGCGCCAGGTGGGCGGGGGGCGCCGGCGGCACGGCGTGGTAGGCGGCGCGCACGGAGGAGGAGCGCGAAAGGCGCGTGGGGCGCGGGGGGCGTTCGCGACTCCACTGGAGCGCGGCGGCGGCGGCGAGGGCGAGCGCGGCGAGGGTGGCGGCGAGTGCAGCGCCGGCGGCGGCCAGCAGCAGCGCGGCGAGGCGCGGCGGCGCCAGGCGGTACTGGGGGGCGGCGAGCACCGCGTGCAGCACGAGGGCGCCGCCCGCGCCCAGCGAGCCGGCGCTCCAGGCGGCGGCCAGCGCGGCGAGGGGGCGCCACGGGAGCGGCAGCAGGTCCGCCAGCCGCGACACGTGCAGGCCGGCGAGCGCGCCGTGCACCAGCGCCGAGGTGACGCCGCCCAGCTGCAGCAGACGCACGCGGCCCCCGAGCGGCACGAGCCGGCTGCCGCGCCCGCCCACGCCCACGCCGCACCACACACAAGTGCACGAGCACGCGCTCGCCAGCTGCACCAACAGATATTGTGTTAGCTGCACAGTAGGTACCGAGATAGCATCGCGTCGCCGGTTCACAAGGTACGGGAGTATCGCGATACCGATCTATCGTTGCATCCACTTTTATCAATCGTGTGTGATACGTGCCGATGTAGATTACTTATCGGAGCTTAGGGGGCGCTTCATTTCATTTAGATCCACCGCAGACCAAACCAACCGGTCAAGTGCGAGTCGGACTCGCGCACCGAGGGTTCCATACAAATTTAGTATTTGGTGTTATAGCGGCATAAATCATCTGTAAAAATTTCAACTATCTACAGACAGACAGAAGAACAGTAGTCTTAGTAATAGGGTTTCCGTTTTTACCCTTTGAGTACGGAACCCTAAAAACAGAATGATAAACTTCGGTGTCGCTAGTCGATAGTAGGCGTAATTTTTCATAAAACCTTTTTCAAGTGAATTTTGACTAAAGAGACGCAGCTAGTATGTTTTGATGCATTCTCATAATCCCATTTTTTTTTAATTGAGTCACTTCTCTTCTATATGTGCGATATGTTTTATTATAATAGACAGTGTCAGGTGGCAGGTGTATATTTATTTACCACGATGAGAAGCGTGAGGGCTCCCTCGAGGGTGGCGAGATACTTCAGGCGGCAGTAGAGCGGCGCGAGCGGCAGGGGTCGCGGCGGCGGCGCGCGGCGGTACTGCGCGTGCGAGTCCCAAGACCGCTCCGTGCCCTCGGTGCCGGCCGGGGACCTACCGCCGCCTCCACCCACACCACCCCCGCCGCACGTACCAAACCCGCTGCCCGCTATCTCGAAATCCTACAAATTATACATAAATTATATACAGTAGAATCCGTTTAATACGACGTCGCTTACGACCGACCGCTTTTAGCGACGAATGTATAGGCATATGTTCTTAAAAAATAACGTAAAATGACTTCTGTAGTGCGACGTCCGGATAGTACGACTTAATTCACCGGTCGCTTGAGCGTCGTTGTAACCGGATTCTACTGTAATTATGTATTTGTATCAGTGTTTACCCCGCCTAGTCACTGCAGAATAAAAAGGATGTAAAAGCTATCTGTAGGTGCTAGAGGTACCTAGTCGTATTAAATTAAAGATAAAGATAAAGATAAAAAAAGATAAAAAAGCATTTATTGGACACACACACATAAAAAACAAAAAAAAAACAATAGAAATTAAAAGTAAGTTACACATTATGTGGGTCCAAATGGCCCCAGCTCAGCCTATGCTGCAGATAACTACAGCGCTGATTTTCGGCTGAAGCCACGGGTGATTCACGGACGTGCGGACGGACAGCGCTTACGTACGAATAATCGTAATCATATTATGATATACTATACCTATCCATACATATACATATATCTACAAATAATAGTACCAAGTAAAAGTACCAAGCAGTGTCGTAACTATGAGGCCCTCGGGAAATTCAATGCAAAGAAGTTATGAGCTATTATTTGTAATTATCTAATAACACTTTTAAATTCTTATTTTATTGATTGCATTATTCATTAATTTGCAGAAAAGAATATTCTACAAGATTTAGAGATAGTAAATGTTAGGATCCTCCTGGGTCCAGGGCCCCTCCAACCAGCCTGCCAGCCTGTGGCATTCTGCCCGATCTGCCACCCTATACTTAAGCCACTGGCACTGGTACCGAGATTACGGTATGATGTCCGTTTTGACAGTTCAATCCAGATATATATGTAGAAGAGACAAGCACAGCAAGACAAGGCAGGACACCCTCTTATCAAAAAGGCCGTCACAGTGTGACAGTGGCAGTGTGATAGTATAATTGTAGATTTACCTGTATGTATTCTCCTATAGTGTAATTGACTTGACTCTACCTCTACCGGGTCTTTCTTAGTGGATGTTTGCTATCTGCTTACAACAACACATCTTAGTGGTACAAAAAATATTGTGAATAAAAAACAATGGCGTCATTTGGCGCCATTGAAGCAGTATGCGTTGATCCTTATTTATAAAATCTTTATCGTGATTCATATCAGACAATGATAATGTGATATAAATCTTTTGATTACTAGATTTCAATCACAGATTAAGATACCATTTAATCATGATACAGAGGGCGCCGGCGCCGGTGCCCAATTAACCAATAAGCACTAAGTAACTTCTTAAGTCTGAGTACATTTTTCTGATAGTCCTCAGAATGTACATATTTTCATGTCCTCTAAAACACTGTCCTTTGATAATTCAGGAGACAAAAAAGACATGTATGAATGAAAACTGCCTTAAACTGTTTTGGCGTATAGCGTCAAAATACATATAATCAAATTAAAAATAAAAGGAAGTAGCCAACCAGGCTGTACAATAATAAACAATATTGTATGTATTGGTACAACAGTTAATACATAATGACTCTTCAAGTTAAGCTTGGTACAGACAGGGTACATTTTGGGCAACTTGACTCACTGGCTATGTCAGTTGGTGTGTGAACATGAATATTATATTTGATGTTATAGTCACGTCATTATGTAAACAGGGGTAGTTGGTTATGTCTTTGATAATGAATATTTTATGAATATATTATATGATATGTATTATGAATATATTATATGTATTTATTTAGTGGTTATAGCCTAGAATGTTATTTTGATTTGTAATTAATAATGATAGTTTTACTTTCAGTGTTATGGCAATATAATCAACAATATTTATTTTTATTTATTGAGAAAAACAAACAATTGTACAATGAAGCTTAAACATATAGTAATTTTACAACCAACACCATTCTCCAATATATATATTGATATTATGATAAAAATCAATTTAATACCAAACTAAAAATGTACTAAAAGATAACTGATAAATGATAATACAGTCTTGAAAATAAATATAGATGAATGAAAAGATTCATTTCACAAAATATTAAAATATCTTAAATCTGTTGACTCGCGACATTAACCTGTCAAACAACTTGTCAACTCATGCACAGTTTTCAAAATTTTAAAATTCGCGCCCAATTTTCAAGTAAATGTCATTGTACCGAATGTCCCATTTGAGAACCAAGTGGTGCGGACTCTGAAACCCCGATTGTCCCAAGAGAGAACTGACAGGTTAACCTCATCTTAAATATGCAAGTTTGACATTTATTCAAAATGAAATACTGTAAAATCTTCATCTTAAACAAACAAATGATATATCCACAAATTGAGAAATAGACTCTAAATATTACAATTTGGCTTTTTCTCTCAGCATGTTTACATTAACACTGGTAGACCTAAATGCGGATATGTTTACTTGAACCGAGTTTTCTAGTTGAACTGTTGTGGGTGGACTTAGAAAATAGATACATAAGATCCCTCAAGAACACATGTAAAACCAGAGCGGGAGCTACTTAGCAGATGATTTGTAACACTCCCAGTGTTCAGCATGGATTTATAGACAGGTTTTGGATGAATTGCATACAACCGAAGATGAGAGAACCAGAGAAAATCATAAAAATGAGCCACACAGTGTCTTTTTAGGGGCTTTGTTAGGAAATCATTCCCGCCATGAACATCGGGTAAGTGAACAGGTCACAGGTGAACAGGTTACGTAGCAAGTACCGAGTATCGTAAATAGAGTCGGAAGTGTTTCACGTTACCTGCAGGTCCTCGCCGCGGCAGCTCGTGGGCTCCAGCTCCCGTATCTCGTCTAGCAGCAGCTCCACTTCGTCCGTCGAGTACAGCTCGCTCACAGACACGTAGCGCGCCGGCGCCGCTTGCATATCACCCGTCGACTCGCCTACCGCCGAGCGCCTTCGCCCCGGCACCTCCTGCTACCATATAACCGATCGACGATCACTCTCATAGGAACCCCTTTTCCAAAGATCCTAACACATACCACCGGTTGCCGGTTGTTACCTTTTCCGCACGTTGACATTGATTCTCCGTCCTCTCGTATGTGACCACATAGTCCGGGATCGATGGTATCGTTTATTCAAACGTTGACCTATTAAACATAATCTAACGACGCTCGGTAGCACGCCATGTTTGTTTTCATATTTTTTTTCCTTCCTTCCTTTCCTTATTTTTTTTTAAATAATCTTTATTCATGACCATAGATACAAAGTCTTTCAGTTCCATACATTTTCATCGACTTTTCAGCGGGAACTTGTGAAGTGTCGTAACGACACGTATTCATATTATTAATCATGTATTTTGAGTTTTATTGAATAATATTGGTGGCGTTAGTCTTACCAATGTTTAATCTAAGTAAACCAGTGAAGTGAAATGAAAGCGTGATAAGCACACGCTTAATACGCTTGGGACTTTTCAGGTTATCTCAAAAAGTCCGTGAAATTTTATTGAAATGGTCACCAATTTCAGTAAAACCTTACCGGAGTTGTACGGACGTGGACTAGACTTTTTCGACTAGACTCACCATGGTATGTGGCGATGTGGCCGTCCGAACGTGGTAAGCACACAAAGCCTATATGGGAACTGGCTCTCAAGTGCAGCTGTTGGAATACAAATAGGTGCTTGGCGTCAGATTTTCAACATGACGTTGGTAGCCACAGAGTACATTATTATATGGTAGCTCAAGCTCATTGTAGGGTTCGAACCCACAAACCGCAGTATCCGACGTTACTACCACTAAGCTATCATGGCCTTAAACTTAATTTCGAAAATTATGTACCTATATAGAATTTTATGGGATAAATTCGGTGACATTATTCTTACAAGTATTTTTAATCGTCACATGTTTGATTTATGAAAAACTTTAACTCGTGGTTCGGAAGATTGCATGTACCCTTATCTATTTATTGCGACTGTATAAGTTTTCTCAGTAATTTCCAACAGTTCTAGTATATCTATATTTTAACTAAACTTATTTTGTGTTTCAGATTGAAGTGTGTTTGTATATAGTTGATTACCATACCCTACCTTAATGTAATCCCTTAAAATGTTGTGTATACCTGTTATTGATGTACGTACTAGATGTAGTAACTTTATGAATGTTTGTTTTATGTGTTGTGTACGTATGTTGTTGGTGTACCTTAAAAATAAATAAATAAATACTATGGTGAATTTATGTTTGTCAGTAGTCAGGTTAGATTATCGCCGTTCATGCAACGACATTGGAATTAACGTTCATAGTATATTAACATTGAATATTTGTGGCAAGGGATGCTTTAAACTGTAATGGGACAAAGTGATTATTTCTCTTTGTGTGGGACATCAGGTTTAACAATAAAATACGTCGAAACGATAACACTAGGAATTTAAAAACATCTTTATTTAAAGTTTTCTTATTAATAAGCTATATCTGTGATTATCGATATAAAGTAAATTTTATCACAGAATCAATCCAAAAAGCTTGTTTACGTATGAGTAACAAAATATTATCAAATCTTCATCACAAAGTAGGTACTTAAGTTCCATATAATTACTTAAATGCTATGTCAACAGAAAAATTATAAAATAAATCAAATATTTATGTCGCTCGATCTAAACAACGGGGGATGCGAATCAAAATTATGATAATAATCAATGACTTAGATACTATAGAAAAATCGCAGTCAAGAGATTCGTAGAAATGCAACACGTACGTCAAGAATGAGGGATATCATAAGATAAATTCTAACGTAACACTTAAAAACTAAAACAAAAAGATAAGTTATTTTCTCACTAGTAACACTATTATGTACTCTCACTTATAGCTGCTTAAATCTTGATGTAATGCACCAAAACTTGTACTCCATTAATAATAATTATGTCAAAACTGAGGTATCCTTACATTTATGTTACATATTACAATCTAAATCGTAGTTTGAAAAATAAAGCTGTATTTAATACAAAATGTTCAGTACACCAAGAGCTAGTATACTTATTATAATATTTCGATGCAGTTTCACAGGCTTCACATCTGTATCCTAATATGTTATCTAATCTGATAAGTAGATATTTACCAGCTATATCTTTCCATTCTGTTGATTTTGAATTAGAGAACTGCAACTATCAATCAGCTACGAATATGAAACTAAGAATATATCGGTGACTAAGTCACTCGGTGTGTAGCATAGAAGTAGCATATGTGGCGGCTAGTAAGCGAGGGGTCAGTGGTTCTCGAAACCGGGCGGCGGCGCACAGTCCCTCCGACTCGGGGGCTGGAGCTGGAGCCGGTGCTGGGGAGGGATAGGGGGAGGGGGAGGGGTCGGCCGCGGCGCCTCCGTCTGCGTGTGCGTGCTCTCCCTCACCAGCCGGAACTCGGGCGCCGACGGGTCCAACGTGGAGCCTGCCGTGAGGTGCTTCACCCCGGACCCCGCGCCCGACATCGCGCGCCCTATCGCGTCCGCCATGTACCAGTGCGCCGCGCTCGAGTCCACGCGGCTCAGCAGCCGGTACACCTCGCACTCCGCTACGCTCAGGGTCACGCCCGGCCCCGGCCCCGGTCCCGGCCCCGGCCCCGGCCTCGGGCCGGCCGCCTTCATGGGCGAGGGCGCGAACATCATCGGCGCGAGTGGTGTCGGACCGTACGGCTGGTAGTACGGTATGGGCGGCACGGGCGACGGGTAGGGCATCCCCAGGTAGGGCGGTATCATCGGCGGGTGCATATAGGGGTGCGGAGGCAGCGGTGGGGTTACCAACGGCGCGGGGTGTGGAGGCGGAGGTATTTGGAAGGCGTGTGGTGCAGGGTGTGCATGGGGAGCAGAGGGCGCGGTAGATGCAGGGGGCACGGCGGGCGCGCACATGAGCGGCACGCGGTTGACAAGCTCGACGGGGGGGGGCGGCGGCGAGGGGGTGGCGGGGGGCGGCGGCGAGAGGGCGGCGGGGGGCGGCGGTGTGAGGTCGCGGGGCGGCGGCGAGGCGGGGGCGGCAGGCGGGGGCGCCGGGAGGGGCGCGGGCAGGCACGAGGGCACGTGGCGGCGGTACGAGTCCACGAACTCGAGCGCGATGCCGTCTCGCAGGTAGCCGTGTATCTCGGCGTAGTTGGGAGTGTCGCCGTTCTCCAGCGCGTCGAAGCGCGGGTACAGGTAACTCTCCGACGTCTGCAATAATTCACGCGACACTTTAGTGTTCGAAGGGGCTACGTTTTAAATCGTCGGCGATGCGAACGAGAGAAGGATGACCGCGATGCGCGAGAATTATCGCAGACCTCGAAGGTTTACTATACCGTTTTTTTTAAACTCTTCCCGATATACATACACACTTTAATTTCCGAAATATTAAACGTTGACGTCGCCCGGTAGTAGACTTTTACAATATTGAACGTCCAACCCTCGCGCGCATCGTCATTTGTTGAACCAAATCAGTTTTTGACCAATTATTTCATCCAAGATTGCAAACTTAACTTAGTAATTAAAAAACAAGTTTAACCTAGGTAACAGCACCTATTTTTATTTAATAACAAATGAGTTTCAGACTCGCACCAGTAGGAAGGAGCGATGTCGAACGAAACTAAGAACAAAATAAATATCGTTATGTTAGAACCTAAATAAGATCATCACTTCAGTATAATAAAACATTACTCATCGTTTACCGTTAACCAATTTTGAAAACTATTTTATAAGTGCTCTTAAAATCGAATACGTAAATAAATAGACTAACATCATTAGGATGTTTGTTTTTAACGGACTAGATCTAGGTACACAAACTATGTTATTCTGAGGTATTACAGCAAGTCTGCATCATGAACAGTACATTAAGAATAACATTTCAGTGTCTTCAATAATATCAAGTATCGCTCAAAACCAAAGACATGATAAATAAGACAATTTCTTATGGTAGGGGAGGCGAATAGGGGATTTCGGGATTTACTCGAGCGCGGCAGATTAACATAAGGGGGGCAACCTTGCACCTTGTGAAGTATTCTCACCAAATCTGAGCCCTCTATATAGTGTCGAACGTCTAGGGTAGCCCGTCAGATTAGTAAAAAAAATCGATGGTTTGAAATACTCGAGCGCGTCAGATTAAGGCAAGGTAAGTTAGTTACATGCAAAATAGTGTACATTTCAATAATCTGAAAATTTGGGCGTGACGAAAGAAAATTGGAGACTCGCAAAGTTGCAAAAAAAAACGTCACCTGGATTTACTCAAGCGCGATTAGTTTTTTTTTTATTTTGAAGGAAATTAGTCACGAATCACGGAAATATCTTAATCTGCCGATTTGCACAAGCCGAAGTAGCTAAAATCATTATTAAGTGTATAGTCCAGGAATATTATGAGTTTCACCTCAGAATGAGAGATAGTCAGCTATTAACTTGTATAAACCTTTATTTTGACACCCTAAAACTTGTCTCAAAAGCTATTTATCTTAGGGTGCCCGCGACTACTGATTTTTCAAGGTCAAACGTCAAAAAATCTTTTATTGCAAATATCTCGTTTCCTATGGGTTTTTTGGTATAAGTATTCATAATAAATATTGTAGAAGATTAAATTCTTTACAACTTTTGCCCAAACATTTTTTCGATATCTTGAACCATTTTCGAGATTTCGATATTTTTTATATATTTTTTTTTTCAAACCGTCAGATTAAGGAAATTCCTCAACATAATTGTCAGATTATGGGTCAGTACAACAAGGCCATCAAGAAGAACCGCCTGTATAAAAATCTGACGCGCTCGAGTAAATCAAGGTCACGATTTTTTTTTTGCATTTTCAAAAATCGACCCTGACTGATGGTCGCGTCCAAATCGTCAGTCTTTAAAATGGGAGCTACTGGAGGGTTCACTTAACATCCCTTATCAATGTCTGACGCGCTCGAGTAATTTTATTTTTTAAATATTTTCGACCCCTTCGTACGGCCGCCCCCACCACGCAAAACGGCAGATTATTATTTTTCCGTTATCAGACAGACGTGGCGCGACTACCCTATTAATATCTGACGCGCTCGAGTATTTCTTGGTGACTGTTTTTTTTTACATTTTTGAAACCCTGTAGACGCTCCCCCCACCGCTGAAGGGGAAAATATCACATAACCTTTTTTTCTTTATTCCACCTAATCTTCAAATTCCAGTAGGTCCCAAAGACGCTCGAGTAACTACAAATTTAGCATCATTGCCTCCCCTACCATTAACATGCTGCTATAAATAAAATGTATCTTGTAAAATACAATAGGGCTAGGTTAATAGATAATGAAGCAGAATGCACATATTGTCAATGTAAGCAATGAACATGATTACTTTAACTTAAATACATCATGCAAGAAATAATAAACAACCGAGTGGTTTAAAAAAACTTAAAAAGAACATAACTACTGTGATTAAAAAAACTTATAATGAAATAAGAAAGAAAAAATTAACTGAACATTGTTGTGGAATGACATTGTTTATGCTCATTCATTAATAAAGACCTATAATAATTATGTTACTAATTATAAGACATAATATGCTGCTGGTTTTCCGAATAAAAAAATAAGGGAGTTCCAAGTGTTGATGCTGGAAGTTATTGATAAAACTGAAGAATGGGAAACTCGGAGCATTTTAAATTTTGCTCTGCTACGGTTTAACGTACAATAATTAATCTTTGATAAAATATACATCAATAAAGTTTCATAATTCATTTGAATAAAAAATTATACTTACTGTAGGTCAAAGCCAAAGTCAAACTCAAAACCATTTATTCAGTTTAAGTCCTTATGAAGGTCGAATTAGAGAAGTTACCACCGAAGGTTCGGAAGTCAGCCTTCAACTGAGAAGAACCGGCAAGAAACTCGGCAAGGTTACATTTTTTAAATATTTTTGGACCATCTGACTATATTGGCATTTTTTTTCAAATGTTTATCAATTTAAATAAAGGGTATACTATACATACAATAAAGTATGTATGTTTCACTACCTAACTACTCATTTTAAATGTACTAAAAATGAACCTTGCTTCCTCATCTCACAGCCCTGACCTGAGCGCGCCTACAATGACAGTGATTTTATTATAGGAATACCCACTCTTTAGTCAAAATATATTTTTTCCGTCTATAGGCATTAGCAATACCAGGGGGTTTGCCAATGTGATTTACACCTTATCACAAGGTCTTAAAGGCAAGCAACAATTTCCTTTTAATAAAAAAAATTATGAAGTCAATTGATTCATTTTGGCGATTTTCATGGATAGCGCCAGACGGCGTCGAAGTACTCGACTGGAGATCGAGACGACACTGGGATCGTCCGCATCGGAGTCCGCCTGCACGCTGCACGGGCTCGCGACGGTGTCGCGCCGCGGCTGTAGCGCGTGCAGCCCCCGCAGTCGCGCCAGCAGCGTGCTGCCACACCCGGATACTATCGTGTCGGGGGGGGAGGGGGCCGCCAATGTGGTCGGGGGGGATGACAGGCGCGCGTGGAGCTCCCGCAGCCGCGCGAGCCGGCCGGGGGGCGCGGGGGGTGAGGGGGTGCACTCCCACGTGGGCATGCGGCGAGGCGGGCGGCCGACCACCTCGGAGGCGGAGGCGGACACCTCGCTGGGCGCGTCCTCGTCGCCGAACCGCGATATACTGGCGACCAGCGAGCGCACGTCCACCTCGGTCTCGTCATCGCTGCACTCGACCGACGGGGCCGTGAACGTGAACGTCAGCGAGGGCGAGGGGGGCACACTCACTTGCAGCGCGGAGTCGGGCCGCGCGTCCGCATGCCCTAGCTGGACCATCTCGTCGCCGACGTTGACGTCCTCCTCGGTGGACGTGTCGAAGAGCAGCACCTCCACGAGCTGGTCCTGCGGGCGTGAGGCGAGCGTGAGTCAGCGCTAGTGTGTGGGTGGATAGAGCGGATGGATGGAGCGGATGGATGGAGCTGGTGTGTACCTCGAGGTCCCTGGCGACGAGGTAGGCGACGAGGCGGCGGTCCCTGACTCGCGCGAGCAGGTGTGTGCAGGCGGCGCGGGGCCAGCGACGGCCGGCGGCGGCGGGGCGCACGGCGGCGAGGCGCGCCCGCAGCGCCTGGGCGGGCAGCACGGCCCACTCGCGCAGCAGCGGCTTCAGGGACGAGGCGCTCACCGTCTCCACCGTGCCGTAGTCCACGTGCCGCACCTGCACACCGCACACAACCGCACACAACTTATTCTCGACTCGGAGCAGTGTACACAAGTCAATATAATGATTCAATATTGTATTTACTTTGTACTTGTACGTATTTATTTTGTACTGTGAAACTATTTTTAAGAATTAAATGTAATAAGACTGATTTGCTTTTTTAAAGAGTAATTGCAGAGTTTATTACCGGCTCTTCTCAGCAAAAGCAACCTTAAGAGCCATGCATTAGAGTAAAAAATATTTTGTAATATATCAAACATGTGCCGATTAAAAATACTTATAATAAGTTTAATAAAGATATTTTTGAATATAAATTTGAAAAAATATTTGAATATTGTGACCGTGCCATAGTTACTGATAGATAAATAAATCCCTTTTCTTAAATATTTGCAACAGTGAAGTTGCGGGGTGGTGGTTAGTAGGTTGCGAGGCTGCGAGGCTCCAGTAGTGAGTGTAGTGGTTGGTACCTTGACGGTGTCGCTGTCGATGAGCTTGACGATGAGCGAGCGGTGCCAGTCCCTCTCGTACAGACTGCAGCAGTAGTGTCCCACGCGCACGGCGCCCAGCGACAACCACCGCTGGCTGCCCTCGCCCACAGAGTAGTACGCCCTGTACACACACACACACACACATACACATACGACTATATTTTATACATATTTATGTAAAAAAAAGAGAGTGCAAAGAAATAGAAACAAGGACAGCCAACGCATGGAAAACATACTGGGTGCACAAAGAAATGATTAAAAACAAAAATGTTAACATGTTTTTCACAATATAAACAGTCTTCAATAATACCTATTTGGAGGCAAAAGGTAACCTTATTATGATAAATAGAGTGTAAAGACTGGCACCCATAAAACAAATAAATATTTAATGGAAATCAAAGTGGGTGACATAGATAGATGGATATGGTATGGTACTATAGTCAGATGGTCCAAAAATATTTAAAAAATGTAACCTTGCTGAGTTTCTTGCCGGTTCTTCTCAGTTGAAAGCTGACTTCCGAACCGGTGGTAACTTCTGTAATTCGACCTTCATAAGTGCCCTACTAGGGTCTAAACTGAATAAATGGTTTTGACTTTGACTTTGTACTGACGTCATTTTGTCCATCATGTCCTCCATGGCGAGGTTGTATCGCTCCCCGAGGCGGATGAGCCAGAAGTGCGAGGGCGAGTAGACCTCGGCCACCATGACGCCCAGCATGGCGCCCGGGGCGAGGTCCTCCAGCCGCGCGCTCGGGATCGACTCCATGAAGTGGATGCAGTCCGCCGGGAACACGTCCGGGTCCTACAACAACAAACAACAACTATAACTATTAACTAACTGGGGGCTGGTCTGTGCGAGTTTGTTGTTTATTAAGTCAGTCATAATTAAATTCTATAGATTACTATTTTTGCCGCCATAACACGCAAATATTGTCTGTCAGTGAGACTAGATAAATAATAATTATTGAATGTAATAGGTGTAAGTTGTTTTTGAAAATAGTAATTGCTGAGTTTATTGCCGGCTCTTCTCAGCAAAAACCACCTTCCGAACCGAGCATTTAGAGCCTGACTATTCATAAGTGCCTGTGAAGGCCTATTTCATTTCATTTCACTATACGATACGGTACGGTAACCACTTCGGACACCTTCTTTTAAGGCGATGATAGCTCAGTGGTAAGTGACGTCGGATACCGCGGCGAAGGTCGTGGGTTCGAATCCTACAAAGAGCTTGAGCTTTCGGTGAAGGAAAACATCGTGAGGAAACCATAGCACGGTGGTAGGGTACTTTGTAGTACCCGACTGGTTGGCTACCACCCTTAAGTTGAAAACCTGTCGCCAAGCACCTATCGGTGTTCCGACAGCTGCACTTGAGAGCCAGTTCCCATTTAGGCTTTGTGTGCTTACCACCTTCGGCCACATCATCACTTACCATGGTGAGATTGTGGTCAAACACAAGCTTATCCAGAATTAAAAAAAAAACACCATCGGGCCGGGCCGGGCGGACGCGAGCCGTATACTTGTTTGTATATTACATACAACAAAAGGCATAGTTTTGCATAAGGTAAAGGGAAGTGCCAGCATCTAGAAAACGTTTGCTGAGAGGTTGGCTGACCAAATTTTGGATACCTCTAAGCTGCACATCATGTGTAATGCTGGGTCATCCTTTCTTTTTGTTTATCTTAGTTATTCATACTTTCTTTGACAACGTCAATTACCATCTTAATGTCGTGTTAGTCTTTAATTGTATTTTCACTCCTCTTGCTCAAAAAGACCATCATTGTGGCGTACCAGAGCGAAGAAAAAATAGCAGTTCTTCCTCTAGGGGAAAAAGTTTTTTTTTTTTATTTTTGTGTGTCAAATGACCTCGCTAAAGCTCGGGAGTAAAACTACCTCGTATATAATGGGTCATTTTAGCTCCTTGTATAACAATCTACTATTAATTACTATTTAAGACCGGCCATTGTGGAGATCCTTGGGGGAGGCCTTTGTCCAGCAGTGGACGTCTTCCGGCTGATATGATGATGATGATTACACTATGATAGTTTTTACATTATTTAAGTTTAGTTTCAAAGATGCTGTGTAATAAACGTTGGCAAAACTAATAAATAAATAAAATAGAGTTCGAAATAGCTCTTTACAATTTTATGCCTACTTACAGTGTTATAACCCTGTAGTCAGAAAATTAATTATTCTGTTTAAATAGTACTAGCTGTTCCGCGCCGTTTCACCTGCGTTCCCGAGGGATTTTATCTTTTCCCGGGATAAAAAGTAGCCTATGTGCTATTCCAGACTATAATCTATCTCCATGCCGAATTTCATCCAGATCCATTCAGCCGTTCTGGCGTAAATGAGTAACAAACATACATCCATCCAAACTTTCACATTTATAATATTAGTATGATGTGTGTGTACTCACAAAGTCGATCCCGGGAAGCGCGTCGTCAGCGTCGACATCGTGCCGCGTGTGCACGTGGAACAAGGGGCGGGGCCGGAGCCGGGAGCGCGCGGCCGCCAGGGCCGGGTCGGAGCTCGCGGCCGGGGCCAGGGCTGCGGCCGGGGCCTCCGCGTCTCGTAGCAGCAGGTCCCCGTCCCCGGCCGGCGCGCGGGACGAGGTCACTCCCTCCACGGCACACACCAGCCCCGCGATGCTCGTGTACCCAAACCGACTGAAGTTCAACTCGCGTGCGTACCGCTCCCTGTACACAACATACCTTTTGCAACTACACAAAATCTTTTGAGTCTTCTCAGTTTATGAGTATTCTGAACCGATGGTGGAGTCAATTATAACGTTTACGTGCCTTATCAGGGACGAAACTAAATAAGTGAGTTTTTAAAGTTGAGATGACATAAAATAAAACCGCAAACATAAAAAAAATATAAAGGTATCCCACTAATCCTACTAATATTATAAATGTGAAAGTTTGGATGAATGTATGTTTGTTACTCAATCACGCCAGGAGTGATAGCTCAGTGGTAAGTGACGTCGAATAGCGGGGAAGGTCATGGGTTCGAATCCTACAATGAGCTTGAGCTTTCGGTGAAGGAAAACATAGTGAGGAAACCACAGCACGGTGGTAGGGTACTATGTGGTACTCGACTCGCTGGCTACCACCCTCAAGTTGAAAATCTGTCGCTAAGCACCTGTTGGTGTGTTCCGGCAGTTGCACTTGAGAGCCAGTTGCCCTTGCCCTTAAGGCATTGTAATAAGGTGTACAACACGTTGGCAGTCCCCCTGGTATTGCTAATGTCTATAGGCGACGGTAGTCACTTACCATCAGGTGACCCGCCTGCCTCGTTGTCACAAGTGACATTAAAAAAAAAAGAACGGCTGAACGGATCTGGATGACATTTGGCACAGAGATAGATTATAGTCTGGAATAGCACATAGGCTACTTTTTATCCCGGGAAAAGATAAGATCCCTCGGGAACGCGGGTGAAGCCGCGGGGCACAGCTAGTAATATTATATGGGTATCTGAGGATAAAAGGCATTCTGTGTTTCCTGCATGTTTTATGTATCATTACATACTGACCAGTTAGTCAAGTGAAGTTTAACATTTCTAGCTTTAATGGAGATACATCAATGCATGAAAATCATATCAAGACATATAAATAAAAGTATGGGCTCAAGTATGTTATGTATTTTTGTATTACTTTAAGAATTAAATTGTTAAACATTTGAAAAAAAAAGCCAATATAGTCTGATGGTCCAAAAATATTTAAAAAATGTAACCTTGCTTCGTTTCTTGCCGGTTCTTCTCAGTTGAAGGCTGACTTCCGAACCGGTGGTAACTTCTGTAATTCGACCTCCATAAGTGACTAAAATGGTTTTGACTTTGACTTTGAAAGCTGTAATTTTGCACATATGATATTAAACACTGGTGATACCACAGAGTGAGAAGCAAGATACCTGATATATCACTCACCTATACAACCCAATAAGGTCAGTACATAAGACTCCATCGGGATGACTAACGATCACTGCCCGTATCTCAGCCTTCAACTCCCCAAGTTGTGTCAACTTAGTACTGCTGCTAGCTGAAAATATTCAATATAATAAACACAGTGTATCTTGTGTCCTGCCGTAATGATATCCTGATAAAAATTACTTACTCGAAGATGTCTGTCGCCCTGAGTCAGTGTCACCTTTGGATGATAGCTTGTCAGAATCTTTTTGAGAGTGATTACTATCTAAATATTGGGAACTATCATACTGAGGAGTACGTTTTTTCATAAAATTAAGGAATACACTTTTAGAGGTGGTTGTGTCCGGACTATCATTTGGTTTAGTATTATTTTCTGTGTCCTTCTTGTCCAAGTTAGATACTGATTTATGATTAGTGATAATATCAGGTGGTACATCTTCAGGTATTTTATTCTTGACTGCTACTGGGCTACATTTTGGATATGTTTTAGCTATTAAATTTTGGTTAGGTAGACGTAACTTCGATTCTAGAATACTCCTTCTTTTGCCTTTGCTGTAACAATATTTAAATGCAAGTTAACAAATTAACACATTGACCGCCAACGCGGTCAATATTGTGTGATGCTTAATTATCTGTCTGTCTGTTTATCTGACTAACCCCGTTCGCACACGGCGTCGTATCGTAATCGGCGCGTACGACGAGAGCAATACGAGCATGAACATTTTCAAACAAGTCAGCACACAAAGCGGTGTTGTGTTGCAGCGAATCGAATCGTAGGTGGTGTTTATTGTCATTGTGTCGTAACGATACGCTTACCCTACGACGCCGTGTGCGAAGGGGGTAACTCCTCCTAAACCACACAACGGATTTTGATATGATTCACTATAATTCAGAGAATTTCTTCTGGAAGGTTTATATGTATGTATAATATAATATAATACTATACATATAAACCTTTTATCATATCTATAGTAATACATAAAGCTCAAGAGTTTGTTTGTTGGTATCTTTGAACATACTAATCTCAGGAACTACTGGTTCTAATTGATAATAAATTGTGGGGCATTGGTGTATGATTCATTTAAAATAAATTGGCTGTGTAAATAGGTTTAAATATGATGATGATTGTCAATGATGTCGAAAAATCATGCTTGTATTATATCCTGATAATACACTACAAGAAAAAACAATGTTGGCATATTATGCTATGCTCTATCCTTGCGAAGCAGGGGCAGGTCACTTGTTATATATAATTAACTTGCAAGTTTTGGAGACAACTTACATACAAACCTAGCAAGTTAAATAAAAGCTTGTAAGAATTAATCCCTTTTTCCCTTGGTCACGCCATCACTTGAGAAAAACTTTACTGATTCCATTCATTTTTTTTAAGTCTTACTGAGGGGTAAATTAAGTAATTTTCAAAATTTCAGGAAACTATTTTAACTTTTGTGTGTTTTACAGTTTGATGAATGGTGAATTCAACAGACATGCATTTTTACATTATTTTTAAAATAAACTGTTACTTAATACATTTTCTATAAAAAGTTGACTTACTTTATTATAATTCTAACAAACCATTTACATTTTACAATAGTCTCAAAAAACTTTTTACTCAATAAACTAGAGAGCCATGCGGGTCAGCTTATAAGCAAATTATCTTGGTGCCACTGTCTGTCAGTGCAAAAGACAGTTTGAACACAAGCCTGAGACATTGCCCCATGACCCAAAAAGAAAAGTGTATGTTTTATAGCAGTTAATAATTAGGTAAATTATATAAATAATGCGATAAAAAAAAAAGATGATAAAGATATAGGGTACTTAGTTACATATTAATATAACTTACAATTTAACATTGACAGATGCTTTTTGGCATTGCACAAATTTGTCAATGTGTTTAAGTGTATCTGGCACAATCAGTGTTAAAACTGGATTTGTTGATGGACCCTGAAACTGCATGAACAAATATAACATTAACTTTCATTTCTAGACATTGAAATAATGGCTGGTATTATAATTGCATTACCAAAAAGCAGTCTTCACATCTTTCTTTGAGGAATACGACAGGGTCTCTATATCCAAACTTAGTGATTGGCACGGGTGCCCCCATCATGCTGCGGTAGTCACGAAGCAAGGAGCGCACATCCACCTGAGCTGGACTGGAAACGACCAGGGATCGCAGTATGGTCTTCAACTCTTTTATCTCATTATCCATTTTTATTCTGTAACGGTGTACAATATTGTATGTTTACACGATTATTTGTCTAAGGTTTACACTCTCCAATTCGCAGAACTAGCATTCCAATGTTTCGATTAATTATCGTAAGTAATAAACCCAATAGTCACATTTTTGGGCATACATATGATAGCATTTTTTTAAAACTACCGACCGACTAATCAAATCCGCTAAATTACCATGCTATAAATGTGACATTAAGTTTTTTTTAACATAAAGTTATTCATTTCTAAGGTGAGTGAACAAATGAAAATCGTACCTGTAAGTAAAATCTAATTTATCAAAATTAAGTTTTTAAATATTTTTTTTATGTCCTTTTAGAGTTAGGTATGTACCTACTTCTTTCTTTTAGACTGCCTTTTTTTTTAGAAGTTTTGGCTTGGTATCTAGATTTTTAAACCATTCCTTTTGTTATAAATATTCATTTTTTATGTTATAGTCACGTTTATTGTCTTTTTTACTGTAAAATCTAGTCCTCGCCCTTGTATGGACGGTCCGGTCTAGTTTTAGTGAAATTGGCGGTTATTCCACGAAAACTTTTCACGGACTTTTTGGGACAACCTGGAAAGTCACGTTTCAAGATTTAATTTCACTTCACTTGTGCACTTAGATTTATCTTTATTGGGCAAACCACCACCGAAATTATTCAATAAAACTCAAAATACACGAATTTAATGAAAATAAAAAGAAAACGCAATGTCACTTCACAAGTTCCCGCCAAAAAGTCCTTTAGTTAGACTGACTCATCTCAGTCAGACAGAATGTAAAGATCTTATAATCACTACGTGATTACAGTATATAAAAATTTACTTTGTGGAATGACTGACTGAGAGAAAGGTCTTTATAAACATAGCGCTTGGAGAGAGGGGCGTCTTTTTGCTGGCAATCATCCTTTCTTTTAGGACATTTCTGCCAATTTCAAGTATTATTATTATTTTATGATCACTTTAAATATCACATTCACAGTAAAGTTAGTCATCGTCAGTAGTTAGTGATTTTAATATGTTATGCGTCGCATGGCGAACGCGCCGGTCAAGATATCAAGCCAGAAACCTTTAAAAAAAAATGTAATATGGTATGGCAATATTTACACGATGTTTTCAATGTCAATTTGTCAAATTTTGACGTTTCGTCATTACCACAGAGTACATGTACATTTTATGTCATTACTTCTGAATTGTTATGGTTTGATCGAAAGAAAAGGAATTACGTAAGTTGATTGGCCCGTGAACGCAATGTCTATATTGTTAAAACGCACCATCGGTGCAGGTAGCAGCCTAGGGCGCATTGTTTTAAATAATGCCAAAATACCGGTCTTGCAGCGGGCGGCGACGAAGACCGATCAAGCCGCCCCTCAGTCAGAAACACGACCCACTGTAGCTAAATTCGACCCGTTGCAAAAGGCTCAACTCAAGGACTTCGGGAAATACATAGCTGATTGCATGCCGAAATATGTGCAAAAAGTGCAGATCACTGCTGGAAATGAACTAGAGGTCCTCATACCTCCCGATGGTGTTGTACCTGTTTTGCAGTTTTTGAAGGACCATCACAGCGCTCAATTCGCCAACCTCGTCGATATCGCTGGCATGGACGTCCCGTCGAGGCAAAATAGATTCGAAATTATCTATAATATTCTTTCTCTTCGGTATAATGCTAGAATCAGGGTGAAGACTTACACAGACGAGTTGACCCCCATTGACTCGGCTAATGAAGTATTTAAAGCCGCCAACTGGTATGAAAGAGAGATATGGGATATGTATGGAGTATTCTTTGCTAACCATCCAGATTTAAGGAGGATTTTAACAGATTATGGCTTTGAGGGTCACCCATTCAGAAAGGACTTCCCTTTGAGTGGTTATGTAGAGGTGCGTTATGATGATGAACAGAAGCGTGTGGTGATAGAGCCACTGGAGCTCGCACAGGAGTTCAGACGTTTTGAGCTCAGCGCACCATGGGAACAGTTCCCCAACTTCCATAGCAACCCTGCTACTGAGGAAGTCACCAACCCATCAGAAAAGAAAGAGTAGACATAGATTTTTGTCAAATAGCTTAATTATACAAACTTATGTAAATAAATTGATCACTATAAAGCGGGGATCACCAATTAGTTTCATTTGGGAGTTTTTTTATAATTATGACTGTCACAGTCTGTTTCCTTAATATTTTTTTGTTGTAGATAAGCTTGTGTTTGACTGCAATTTCCCCATGGTAAGTGATGATGTGGCCAAACATGATAAGCACACAAAGCCTAGATAGGAACTGGCTCTCTGTGCCAAGTGCAGCTGTCGGAAAAATAGTCACTGCTTTGAACTAAAGTGCTGCATGCTTCCCCTCCACAAAAACTGGCAAAAGCAGAGCAAAAACAAAGAGAGAACCAATTTAAATTATATACTCATAATACAATTTAAATCTAAGATTTCTTTTCTGTTATATTTTGTATTGTTCAAGTCTTAGGTGGAAGGTTTGAAGGTCCACACAAAATAGGTTTTGTCTATCAGTTTTGCTTTCCTAGTTATATATTTGTTTTAACCCTGAGGAAGGACTTGGTAATGAAATGAAATGAAATATTTATTCATCCAAATAGGCCTTCACAGGCGCTTATGAATTGTCAGATTCTAATGACTCTAGTGCACGGTTCGGAAGTTTGCTTTTGCTGAGAAGAGCCGGCAATAAACTCAGCAATTACTCTTTTCAAAACAATCTTAGAATTATTACATAAATGTATGTCCTGCAAGTTAATATGGTAGTACGCCTTCTGTAACACATTCCTTAAATGTATGTATAGGCAAATTTGGTGGTATCTTATTATAGAAGCGTGCACCCAGTCCTAAAAATGTGTCCTGCACTTTATGGAGTCTATAAGCTGAGGTCACAAGTTTGTGCTTATTTCTAGTATTGATTGAGTGCATGTCACATTTCTTTACAAAATTGCTAATATTTTGATGTACAAATAATATGTTTGCATAAATATACTGTGAAGCCAGTGTGAGGATACTAATTTGTTTAAACTTATCTCTGAGAGAAGCTCGAGAGCTCAAATTATAAATAGCTTGCACTGCTTGTTTTTGTAAAATAAAAATAGTTTCGATATCAGCGGCTTTGCCCTAAAGCAAAATGCCATTGGACATAACACTATGAAAATAGCTAAAATAAACTAATCGAGCTGTATCTACATCTGTAAGCTGTCTAATTTTTCTAACTGCAAAAGCAGCCGAGCTAAGTTTCCTCGCAAGACTTGATATGTGGGTGACCCATTGAAGTTTTGAGTCTAAAGTAATACCTAAGAATACTGTTGACTCAACAAGACTGAGAGATTCATTATTTATCATTAAGTTACAGTCTAATTTTTTTACATTGGGTAGTGCAAATTTAATACATTTAGTTTTCTTTGCATTTAAGACTAGATTATTTACAGTAAACCAATTTAATACCTGGGTTAATGCACCGTTTACGTCGTCATATAATAGAAATATAATCTTTATTAAATGAAAATTATTACTTACTACATTTGTAAATGTCGTACAGTTACTTAATGTTATTTGTACTTGTAAAGTTAGAAACAAATTAAAAAAACAAATGTTGTTAGAATAATATTTATTCTAAGTAATGCTGTTATCATAATGGTTACCGCTCACAATTACATTGCTTACAAATATCTGTATATATAAAACTAAATCCCTATCTCCCTTGGTCACGCTATCACTTGAGAAGGGCGGGACCGATTTGGTTATTGTTGGTCTTAAAATGACCGTAATAGTCCAAACAAGGTGTTATGAAAAAAAAACATTGGAAATGTTTCCGGGAAGTTGGAAAATTAAGGGAAACATTGAAAGTACTTTTTCTATGGGATTTTTATTGGACAGGACGTCTGTTGGGTCAGCTAGTTTCATATACAGGGTGTCCATTAAGTAGTACGACACACTTAGAAGTGGAAGAAAGGTGGGCGAGTCACCTAAAAACTTAAGGCGATGATAGCTCAGTGGTAAGTGACGTCGGATACCGCGGCGAAGGTCGTGAGTTCGAATCCTACAATGAGCTTGAGCTTTCGGTGAAGGAAAACATCGTGAGGAAACCACAGCACGGTGGTAGGGTACTATGTGGTACTCGACTGGCTGGCTACCACCCTCAAGTTGAAAATCTGTCGCCAAGCACCTGTTGGTGTGTTCTGGTAGTTGCACTTGAGAGCCAGTAGCCCTTGCCCTTAAGGCATTGTAATAAGGTGTACAACACATTGGCAATCCCCCTGGTATTGCTAATGTCTATAGGCGACGGTAGTCACTTACCATCAGGTGACCCGCCTGCCTCGTTGTCACTAGTGACATAAAAAAAAATTTAAAAAAAAATTACCTCAGTAAAAAGGTCATAATTTTCGAGATTAAGTTATTTGGATTTTTATGATTTTTGAATATTAGATATCTCGAAAATCTAGGTTCAATCAGTTCCCATCTAGGCTTTGTGTGCTTACCACCTTCGGCCACATCATCACTTAACAGAGTGAGATTGTAGTCAAACACAAGCCTATTCAGAATAAAAATTAAAAAAAAAAATTGTGACTTTACTAAGGTAATTTTTGTATATTTGGTAGGTGACCCGCCCCCCTATCTCCCCCTTAAGTTTGTCGTACTAATTACGGAGACCCTGTATAGACATAATTGTTGACAATAAAATTGATTGAATATAATAGAATGATAGCGAGTACAGTCTACCGCCTGTATCTGTATCTCTTGAAGTGGAACCAGAGCTGGAAGATGTTGTTGTGGAAGTGGCAGCGGAAGCCGCGCTTGTACGAGTACTCCCACTCGCGGTTCACGATCTTGAACGCTATGTCCTCGTACGGAGGACCAGCGTGGAACCGAAGCACTGCAAACTCCGCGTTCTCAGGACAAGGTTTCTGGAAAAATTATTCAAATTGAATAAGTATGGTAGCTGATGAAATGTGAATATGTTTGATTGGTTATTTTTATACTGTAAACACTTAAAATGACTAGGATTATAGTAGACGACAACGAGTAGTATTATCGGCCTGATGAAGGTCTGTTTAGACTGTTTTTTTTTGTTTGTTTGTCTATGTCACACAGCAACGGAGCAATGGACCGACTTAATTTTTGAATACGTCCAGTTTATAGGCTGGAGAGCTTTTTTTTAAGTCTAGCAGTGGAAGGCCTTAGGTGCACCCGTACGCGGACTATTCAGGGAGCGCTTAGGGCTCCCACCTGGATTGAAAAACTTTAGGCCACTGGCTGCTGCTTCTGTTTTATATATATAGATGTACTTTACATATACAAATGTATACAAACCAATGAGAACTCAGGCGTGGCCGACTTGTCAATGAGGTCTGGGTAGAATATATTGAACTTGTATCCCTGCACGATCTTGGGTGGCGGGTTGTCCATGTCGTAGTGGGTCTGATTGTACTTGTTCCATTCGAAGCCGGTGTGCACCCTGTTAGACACATTACATTTAATTAAGAAAACAAAAAAAACGAGTTATCCTCACAGTAGTCGCATATGATGTAATTAAGTTACAATACATGTACCAACCTCTTTGACTTTGAGGCTGCATGGGCTGAAATCCTTTGCCTGCACTACAATAGAGGAAATGTACCTAACGCTACCAGGTGGCTTCCGTTACATACTTTCGGCCCTTTTCGAAAGCGAAAGGAAAGATGTTACACATCAAAAATACGTAAATCTAATCAAATCTGTAATCATGGAACAATTAAGAATGTACACTATGATTTTTACTGAATATGCAAAGCGATTATAGCTCTGTGTTAGGGACGGCAAATTTCGTAGGTTCGAATCTACTATGGACTTGAGCTTTCGCTGATCTTCCAACATGCGATTTAAGGCGATGAACCGCGACGAAGGTCGTGGGTTCGAATCCTACAATGAGCTTTCGGTGAAGGAAAACATCGTGAGGAAACCATAGCACGGTGGTAGAGTACTTTGTAGTACCCAATTGGCTGGCTACCACACTCAAAATGAAAAATCTGTCAACCAGCACCTATCGATGTGTTCGGACAGCTGCACTTGAGAGCCAGTTCCCATCTGGGCTTTGTGTACTTACCACCTTCGGCCACATCATCACTTATCATGGTGAGATTGTGGTCAAATACAAGCATATCCAGAATTAAAAAAAAAAATTATACTTAGTTGTGGCGCGGTCGCGATAACCTGAAAGACTGGCGGAAAATCTTCCCTTTTCAATGGAGGAGTCTAACACCCCCGACTACATAGACTAAACAAATAGAAAGTATAAACTCACCTGTTGAAGTATCTAGGCTTCCGTGGCCTGTACTTGTCAGCCCACAAGCAGGGCTGGTCCGGCAGCACGTGCTCCACACTGAACTGTACCTCGTCAGGGGACGTCCCCATCGACCGACGAGCCTCGCTTTCCAGGGCGGTCCCCGACCTCGGTGTGGCAGCCCCCGGCCCCGGTGTGGCAGCCCCGGTGGCCCTGGTGGCGTGCACCCTCGCCCGCAGGTACGCGAGGCGCTGCAAGTCCTCGCTGGGCTCCGTGAGTAAGGTGCCGGGCTCGAGTATAGTTGGCGGTAATGGCGGCGGGGAGTACCGTCCTGCCCGGTACAGAGCCACGCTACCCGCCTCGTCCTCGTCCTCGTCTTCGTGTTCGTGTTCGGGCTCCGTCGTGGCTGGTGCCTCCTCCCGGTCCTCCGTGTCTCCGCTCGTGCTCGCTTGGGGCTCCGGGGTTTGAGATCTGTTACTGCTGGTTATACAAACAAATATGGTTATGTAATACATATGTTATCTATTTTTTTTACACCACAAGTGATAACAAGTCTGGCTGGTCACCTGATGGTAAGTGATTACCGGCGCCTATAGATATTAACAACACCAGGGAGATTGCAATAGTCCATTCCATATGGATTGGCAATAAAGGTCATTAACTGTCCTTTACCATGTTCACCTAAACCTGTCCCTCGCCATACAAAATGATACCGAGACATGTACCATGATAATCAACCGATAGCAGTTTTGCAATATACATAACACAGTAAATATAAATAATGTCAATCAAAGTTGTAGTAAAGTTCTGACCTGTCCTCATTCTTGACATCAGTGTTGACAGGCTGCACTCCTTGCTCCTGCTTCAGCAGCAGTAGTTTCCGTCTCAAGTTGTGCTGGTGACGGTCCCGTAGACGAGCGCGAGACATGTGCGCTGAAATAACGTACGTACATATGCTACATTATAAAATACTAGTATTCCACCCCGCGGAATCATCTTTTCCCGGATGAAAAATATTCTATGTTTTATTCCAGGGTATGATCGACCTGTCAAGTTAATCAAAATCTGTTCAGACGTTTTAGCGTGATTGACAACAAACATAGAAACATTAACATTTATAATATAAGGTTAGGATGTGAGCTGCCGTCAATAATTAATGATGTAAATACCCTTGAGCTGGCTGAGCAAGCTCTCCCAGTAGCCGATGTCGACTCCGTCGCGGCGGCCGCTAATCTTCACCTCGATCTGACTCTGTAGCGCCTCCAGCTGCACGCCCGTCTTGCCTTTGAATATCTGTGTAGTGTACAAACAAACAAACAAACATATCAATACTTGCATATAGTGCATCAAATAGGAACCATACAATAGTTTAGTGTAGTGCATTGTGGTATAGTGTAGTGTAGTGTTGTGTGGTGTGGTGTAGAGTAGTGTAGTGCAGTGTGGTGTAGTGTACTGTAGTGTTGTGCGCTGTGGTGTAGTGTAGTGCAGTGTGTATGGTGTATAGTGTACTGTAGTGTAATGTGGTGTGGTGTAATGTAGTTCAGTGTAGTGTAATGCAGTGTAGTGTAGTGCGGTGTGGTATAGTGTACTGTAGTGTAATGCGGTGTGGTGTAGTTTAGTGTAGTGTGGTGTAGTGTAGAGTAATGTTGTGCGCTGTGGTGTAGTGTAGTGCAGTGTGTATGGTGTATAGTGTACTGTAGTGTAATGTGGTGTGGTGTAATGTAGTTCAGTGTAGTGTAATGCAGTGTAGTGTAGTGCGGTGTGGTATAGTGTACTGTAGTGTAATGCGGTGTGGTGTAGTTTAGTGTAGTGTGGTGTAGTGTAGAGTAATGTTGTGCGCTGTGGTGTAGTGTAGTGCAGTGTGTATGGTGTATAGTGTACTGTAGTGTAATGTGGTGTGGTGTAATGTAGTTCAGTGTAGTGTAATGCAGTGTAGTGTAGTGCGGTGTGGTATAGTGTACTGTAGTGTAATGCGGTGTGGTGTAGTGTAGTGCGGTGTGGTATAGTGTAGTACGGTGTATAGTGTACTGCAGTGTAATGCGGTGTGGTGTGTTGTAGTGGTGTAACGGTACCTGCGTGACGTCGTCTGCGACGGCCTGGTGCACTCCGTCCCGCGTGGGGTGCGGCGCGGCGAGCCGGCGCAGCTTGTTCAACTCGTCCACCACGATGGTCTGCACGTCCGACCAGTACGACTGGTGCGCGTTGTTCTCTAGCTCTTTGTACACCTGACGTGTAAAACGGAATGTTAATAACTATTAGGATCATATCGACGGCGAAGTGCCAATATCTAACATTTTTCCAAAATTTACTTATTAATTTCTATGGCGAAGTCGATTTCCGCTTACTTTGGCGTAACCACAAATCTACATTTTTAACTACAATAAGAAATAAAAATTGTGGAAATACCGACGAACTAAAGCGTAAGTATCTGATTTATGAAACGTTTTTTTTAGTTCCTGTAAAGTTGTGTTCTTGTCAGTTAGAAGATATTGGCACTTCGCCGTCGATATGGTGGTTGGGTACTTTGTAACCGTCTGGTCTGGTAGTCGCGTAGTCTATATAGATCCATCTACAATATAGACCACGATAATAACGATCACGACTTTAATAGTTAGGGAGCAACAATACAAATAAATCAATCGCCCATCTTACTTTGATATCTTCAAGCAGATCTTCCAGGTCTTGCGACTGTAGCCCATTGAGGTAAGTGTATGGTTCGTGCATCTCTAGTGCATCCACACAATCCTCGGAGCTCACGTACCAGGCGAGCAGGTCGATCGGTTTGGCTAGAAACAAACATGATCATGTTTATTTATAAACAACAAAACTATTCCAAACAGGAAGCTTAAGAAGCTTGGTTGGAGCAAGCTTAAGTTAGTCATGCTCGCTTTAAGGCCTGTGCTTGCGGCGGCGTCGTGTGGCGGGTCGCTCACTTCCCTATAATATGTGCGAGGAGGGCGGTGGCTGCCACACGCGTCATACTTGTGAACAGGTGCTGCTTGTGAGGGCTGGTCTGCTTGAGTTTGTTGTTTACTAAGTCAGTCATAATTAAATTCTGTAGATTACCTACTATTTTTGCCGCCATAACACGCTAAACAAATAATTATTGAATGTAATAGGTGTAAGTTTAAGGTGATCTTCTCAGCAAAATCAACCTTCCGAACCGTTCATAAGTGGCTGTGAAGGCCTATTTGGATGAATAAATATTTCATTTCATTTCATTGTGACTTTGACTTTGACTTTGGTCAGGTTTGTAAGTGTGGTGTAGTGTAGTACCTCTGCCGTCACGGATACGTATGTGCGAGCGCAGTCGTGCCTGGTGCAGGTGGAAGGCGTCCTCCTGGCGCGCCCAGCTGTGGAACTGGAGCGCTTCCCTCGCGCGCGCCGCCCCCGACGCCTCGGCCTCTCGCTCAGCGCGCTCGGCCTCGCGCTCCAGTCGCCGCTGCTTCACCTGCACACAACACACACACAATCTTGTAAGAATAGACAAAAATGTTATCTTCAATCCATTCAGATGCTAATGTGCTCGGGTGACGGTAGTCACTTACCATCAGGTGCCCCACCTGCCTGCTTGTTAAACTACTAACATAAAATAAAAAAGACAATGAGCATCTTGGTACCCAATATGGGTTGTCCAACTTAAATTAGTGTACCTTTTCCAGCTCTATTTTGTTCTCAAGCTGCTTCTGTCTATTTGAGGCTTCCAGCTCCTCCCTCGACACTGTCTTCACCCCCTCCTTGGCCAGTTTCTTAGACCACACAAAAGTGTTGGTGAGTGCGGAGTCTCCAAATGGATTATCCTGGTTGGTGTAGCATTGATACTCATTGTCCCAGCCCATACGCTCGCGGCGTTTACGTTCCTTCTCCTGTTTCTCACGAAGGCGACGGGTTCTATAATAATCAATTATGCATTACTTTATTTATTTATTTATATTTATTACAAAATCCACAGCTCTTAGAAGTGTAGCTTAGGTATATACTTATATAAATAAAATTTACAGCCAATAACGGATTTACAATTTTTAAATACTATTTTATACATATGGGGTTAGTTTAGTGAGGTAGCTGCTCCATTGCAGTACATGCCAATCTATGTTTTAATAGAAATGATGAATTTATGAAGTTAATTAATAAATACCAATATAGTAAAGTAAAGTGTGTATGCGTGTGTGTGTATGCGTGTGTGTGTATGTGTGTGTGTGTGTGTTTGTGTTGTGTAGGAATAAATATTTATTTATAGAAATTTATAGATAATGTATACTACATTATCAAAATCAAATAATTTCAACCAGAGTTTAAAATTTTGGTTACTTCTTTTTTAAATGTGTAACCGGTAGTGTTAAAAATGTCTATGTCTTTAGTCAAAATTAACTATTTTTAAAATGATTTTGAATTAGTCCATAAACCTAAAACATATCATCAGTTAAACAAGGGCTTTTATTTGCAAATACACCAGAAGAATAACAAAATTGCTTAAAAGCTTCCTATTGGGAAGCCTTTAAGCTCCAATTAAATTTACATATATTTCAAGTAGAAATTTTTCACAAGATGAAGAAAACGTTATCACACTCACACCATCAGGTCACCTTTCTGATTTTCAGATTCTGATATTAAATATAAAAAACAATGTTGACCTGTGAATTATTCAAATTGCACAATGGAATGAAATAAAATGTGTATTCATCCAAATAGGCCAAATTTGAAATAATTATGAATTGTCAGAGTCTAATGCGCATTAATGAAAGTTGAAGTTTGCACAATATTATATTAAAACCTTGGAAATTTTATCATTGTTATTAATAGTTTGGAAATGATCCTATTATCTTGAGACAGTTCCCATACAAACTTCATAGTTAAATATTGAATGCTTGTAAAAACTACCAATGAAAAAAAAAACAGAAATTGTTATTCAAATTATTATCTACTTAGTTCACAGGATGTAACTATATTTTTGCAGGGTTAAAATACAATTGATAACCTTGGTGATGTTGTCTATGAGCTGGTAGCCGATTACCATTAGTATGTTGTATGCATGTTGACTACCTTGGTATAAAAAAGATCTGCATATGTTACCTTTTTTCTTCTGGTGTCTCATTGGCCTTCATTTGTTCCTTCTGCTTATGTTTCTCCTCTTTTAACCTCAATCTCTCAGTTTCAAGCCTCTGAAGCAACTTCAGCTCCTCTGCATCACTGTCGCTGCTAGAACTACTGCTGCTTGAAGAGTGCCTCTTCTTTTTTTTACTCTTCTTTCTCTTCTCTTTTGGTTTCTTACTTCTACTTGTAGATCGCTGTTGGGATTTTGCTGGTGAATGTGACTCTGACCTTCTGTTGTGATGCCTAGATCGATCTTTATGTCGCTCAACTGAGTGACTTGTGGAGTTCTCTCGACGTCTGACATCGTTTCGGGATGACCTGGTAACAGATAATGGAATACAACTTATGAGACTCAATTTGAAGAGTGTTGTGAAGACTACAACAAATATCATCAGTGAGACTAGATAAATAATTATTGAATGTAATATGTTTAGTTGTTTTTTAAAGAGAGCTACTTTATTGCCAGCTCTTTTCAGTAAAAGCTACCATCCGAACCATGCATTAGAGTCTGACTATTCATAAGTGCCTGTGTGAAGGCCTATTTGGATGAATAAACACTCAATTCTACTCAAGCTAATTTTGGTATTATAAAAATTCATCAGCTGTTTTTTTATTCTTTGTAAATAATTTTATAAAAAGGAACAAAAGAAGTGGGTTGAATATCGTGCCCCTTCTATAAGTAGTACCATTCAAACACCTAATTACTTATCAAAGCCTAACAAGTATATTGGTGTGCATATCAGAAAAGTGTATGTATAATATTATGTTGTAATGTTTGATAATGTATACTGTTGATGTGTCTTTTTCATAAATAAATAAATAAATAAGTAGTAAATACTTACATTTTAGTTTGTGAATGCTGCTGGCTGCAGAAAAACGAATATCTGGTAGATTGTACTACGTCTTCACTTGAGTAATATTAGTAGCCTGTAGAATGCAGGATACAGTTTTAATCAGGGAAAAGTACTAAGTATTAGTTTTGGTATTAGTATAGTATTTACCATAGAACACTATTACTCTAACGAGGTATTTCCTATTAGTTTCCGTAGTGTTTTTATCCTCTTTGATTAGTTTGTTTGTGGCTCATAATAAATAACCTAAGTAATTTTTTATTTTTTTTACTAATGGATATTTTTTTAATTTAATGTTTGTTCATGACCATAGATATAAAGTCTTTCAGTCGCTTACATATTCAGTTCCTTGAATATAATATTCTTATATTATGTTACAGTCACGTTATATTACATCCGCTGTAAAGTCTAGTCTTTGCCTGTACTAGTCCGGTCAGGTTTTAGGGAAATTGGCGGCTGTTCCAATAACCTTTTCACAGACTTTTGGGACAACTTGAAAAGTTACGATACATCACTTTCGCACTGTCAAGAAATATATATTTTAAATGGATAGGTAACTCTAAATACTTACTTGAAGCAAATACCCTCGGAACAATAAATAACTAGCTATTGTTCCGAGTATGTAGCTAGCTTGTATTTCCTTTATGGATAGTTACTATACTCTTTGCTTGTATTGTATTATTGATGACGATGAAAACGTCTGAAATGTTGAAATCGAGTTGAAGTTGAAATAAATAGTTAAATTTACCTCCGCTGAAATTGAGGTACAAACAAACTACCGTAATAAAATTGATTTAGCAGTAATTTAGTCAATGTCACATAGTGCTGTGAAGTGATAAGAAACTTCGTTGTGCATGTGAATATTTCACTTTCGAAAATGTCCTTCTTGCGTGGTTCAGAGAACTACGTGTGGTGCACTACTAGTGTCCTCGGGAAGGGTGCTACTGGCGCCGTATTCCAGGGGGTCAATAAGAACAACGGAGAGCCAGTCGCCGTGAAAACATTTAACCAACTTAGCCACATGAGGCCTCACGATGTTCAAATGCGAGAATTCGAGGTTCTGAAAAAAGTGAAGCATGAGAACATAGTGAAGCTCCTCGCGATCGAGGAGGAGCAGGAGGGCCGCGGAAAAGTAATCGTCATGGAGCTGTGTACCGGAGGGAGCCTGTTTAACATCTTAGACGACCCTGAGAACACATACGGCCTTCAAGAGCTCGAGTTCTTCCTTGTATTAGAACACTTAACGGCTGGAATGAAGCATTTGCGCGATAACAATTTGGTACACAGAGACTTGAAGCCAGGTAATATCATGAAATATATAAATGAGGATGGCACAACAACATACAAGTTGACAGATTTTGGAGCAGCTAGGGAATTACAAGAAGAAGAACAGTTTGTATCGCTATATGGCACTGAGGAATACCTACATCCAGATATGTATGAGCGTGCTGTGCTCAGGAAGCCGGTAGGGAAAAGTTTTGGAGCTACCGTAGACTTGTGGTCTATAGGTGTGACTTTGTACCATGTGGCAACAGGGCAATTACCTTTTAGGCCCTATGGAGGCAGAAGAAATAAAGAAACTATGTTCTATATCACAACTAAGAAGGCTTCAGGAGTTATTTCAGTGAGTAAATGATACTTGAATTGATCCTCAATTGTAAATATAAGTAATATAACCTCGAGATTATGAAACCTTGTATATTAGCTTTCATAAAATGATAATGAAAAAACTACCTACTGGGTATTAAAATTATAAATAAATGTCACTTGATAACATCTAAACTGGATTTGGATGAAACCGCTACACAGATCTTTAATCATTCCTGGAGATAAGATTCCTTTGAATTGTTGGTAAAACTTATAAATTTATGTTTGTGCTTTCTAAAACAAATTGTAAGTATTGCAGAGATATTGAAACCTCCAGTTTCTGCACAAAATAAATAACCAAACAATTTCCTAGGGTACTCAAACAACAGAAAATGGTCCAATAGAATGGTCAAGAGAACTGCCTTCACATTGTCAACTAAGTGTGGGTCTCAGGAAGCTGGTGACTCCCCTGCTGGCTGGCCTATTAGAGGTGGATCCTCACAGGATATGGACATTTGATAGGTTCTTCTCGGAAGTCCAGGTAGCAACATCCACTACGCCTGTACATATCTTCCATGTAAATAAAGCTGCTAGCATAAAGGCAAGTATATGTCACTATGTATTTCTAACTCAATAATCTACACTTGATAGGTTAGTTTTGACTTAGAATGTGTAATGATTTCAATGAAAATCTTATAAAAGAAACTGGACATAATGGAAAGCTAACATTTCACTAATCTGGCTATAATATGTGATTGGGTTACTTGGCAAATAGGATCCCACCAAAAACATTCAATGTAAAATTGGTGGCCAAGATGCACAGGCTCATAGTGCTTTCGCTGTAAAAAAGTTATCAGATGCCAGGAAAACCAAAGCCCCTAAACCCTGAATTTACCTAACCCTACACCATCTATCTCCCCCTTTAGTTTGTCATACTACTTACCGGGACACCCAGACACCCGGTATAACTGCATCAAAACTGATATGGTATTTTTTGTATGCTTTGTTAGTGAAAATTAAAGTTTATGCAATTTATTCAGTCTAGACCCCAAGAAGGTATTAATTTGACGGGCCGGTTGGCGTGGTTGGTTAACACACTGCCTATCACGCCGCAGGTCGTGGGTTCGATTCCCATCCAGGACAGACATTTGTGTGCATGAAAATGTCTGTTTGTCCTGAGTCTGGGTGTAATTATCAATTCATAAGCGCCTGTGAAGGCCTATTTGGATGAATAAACATTTCATTTCATTATTTAAGTATGTATTTACAAAAAAAATAAAAAGTAGTATGTGTCGTATATCAGTCATCTGGTTTCCATAGTGCAAGCTCTGCTTAGTTTGGCATCAGATAGCCGTGTGTGAAAAATGTCGGATGATATTTATAATTTATATAAATAATTCCTAATATATGTTACCAACTGAAAAATTTAAAAGTATTTACTAAAATATTTTACAAATGATACTTTCTCACTTCATTGTGTATTCAAAATACGAATTAGTTTTGCCTAGTGAATAAAATGTTCTTTAAGCAAACAAAGAAGTTATTTTGATTTACAAACTAAAAAGGAAGGATACTAAGCAACATAATTAATTTGTAATGTCGGTTGTGTAAGACCTTGTTACGCGCGGCGGCGACCTAGATTTTGCCGAAACACAACGCCGCGCATTGTTTTAGATTGTTCTATGTCGATTCGTAATTTATGGCATGGTAATGAACGAATGAGGCTGTAGCTTTCATAAGATTTGTGGATTACATAGCTTTAGACATGCGATACGCGTACATCACACTACCTACCTACCATGCCATTGGTTGTGGGTTCGATTCCCATCCATGTAAGAGATTTGTGTTCATGGACATTTCTGTTTTTCATGAATCTGGGTATTTAAAAATAGGTTATATTTAGTATATCAGTTATCTGCCCTTGGGTTATGTAACTTTGCAAACAGTTTCAATTAAAAACAATCTCTAAATCAATATAAATATGGCATAAATGGTTTCATTCGCAATGGTAGTACTGTTTGTACTATGCAGTTACTAAAACATAAAAAAAAACTGTTTTAAAGATTGAAACTGGTTTCCATAGCACAAGCTATGTGTGAAAAATGACCTAGGATATTTATTTTATTTTAATTGGTTAATTTTGCATTTAATTCATTTTTCAGGTCTTCCTCAAACCTGACGAAAAATATGAACACTTTCAAAATTATATTTGTGAACAAACAAGTGTAGTTGCAGAGTCACAAATACTGCTCTATAAGGACAAGTTAATATTAACAGAGATTGACGACAACACACTTGGTGAGTTGATTCAATTTAACTGTAGAGGGACAATGGTAGTTTTATGTGGCTGCCACATGTCACTGCAACTTTTTTTATGATAGTCAACTGATGGTTTGCCAATTTAATTTGGAATTGCATATCTATGATAATATAATCTCTATTGTATGGCGATAAAAGGTCAAGTTTGGTATGACCAGTCATTTTTTTTTCAATAGCATAGCAGCAAATGTCTAATGTTTTATGTTTTCAAATGAGCCTGAGCTTTCTATGGAGCAAATCAGCTCACACAGGGTAACTTGAGTAGGTGGCTCTGGCTAGCTATCACCATCAATTATCCTTATCCCAGAAATCCATGATGGACTGTTTCTGCCAGTTCACTCTACTATTGAAAAGAACTTGCTTTTGAAAAGAGTTTCTGAGTTTATTGCCGGCTCTTCTCAGCAAAAGCAACCTTCCAAACCGAGCATTTAGAGTCTGACTATTCATAAGTGCCTGTGAAGGCCTATTTGGATAAATACACAATTTCATTTCATTTCAGAACTTCGTTCCAGAAACTAATCTGTGCATCTATGTGTACCTGCACTTAAGAGGGAATTCTCATCTCAGATTTGTATCCAACATAAAAATAAAATATAATAGTTGTTGGTTTCAGGTAAGCACTACCCTGAAACGACAGCTGAAGAACCCCTAATGTTGTTCAATAAAAATAACAACAACGTCAGTATGGCGCCGGAGCCCGAAATACCCAAGTTTCCTGTGTTCCCCAATATTGTGTCGGTTGAAAATGATGCTAGTCAAGCTAAGGTAAATGTTTCATTCTATTTATTGTCTATTATTTAAAGCATCAATAGGTTATCAGGTAAGGTATCATGTGAACTATTACATTCTAAAGTGAAAATAAAGGTGTACCGGTGTACCCTACCCTGCGTACTTTATTGTACCCAACTGGCTGGCTCCTCCAACCCTCATGTTGAACATCTGTCGCTAAGCACCTATCGGTGTGTTCCGACAGCTGTAATTGAGAGCCAGTTCCTATTTAGGCTTAGTGTACTTACCATCTTCGGCCACAATCTGTGAGCTTGCAGTCAAACACAAGCTAATCAAAAAGGTAAAAAAGCTTTTAACAAGTGCGGGTTTTTATGTAATTGACTTTTGTTAAACAATTGAATAAAAAAAAATTGCCAATATATTCAGATTCACAAAATATTAAAAAAAAACTTTTTGAGCTTCTCAGTTGAAGGCTGACTTCCGAACTGGTGGTAACTTGTGTAGCTCGACCTCCATAACTGCCCTAATACTAAAACTGTGATTGGTGTTGTTGTGTCAGACGTCGTGCAGCGTGGGCCACGTGGTGAAGCGTCGCGTGGAGCGGCTGTGCGCGGCCTCGGTGCTGTGTGCGCAGTGCGTGTCTCGGTGGGGCGCGCTGCTGGACGTGCGGCTGCGTGGTGTGGCCGCCCGCGCCGCCGCGCTCGCCGCACACGCGCAGCGCCTCGCGGCCGCCGCGCGCGCGCTCGACCTCGCCACACGAGCCGCCGCACTCGCCGACCTCGACCCCGATCCCTCTGACACCCAGGTACCGTACATGACTACTTCATTTATGTAGGCTGATCATCATTTTGCTGTACTAATATTATAAAGAGGAAAGATTTGATTGTTTGTTTGCATTGAATAGGCTCTGAAACTACGTGACCGATTTGAAAAATTCTTTCATCATTAGAAAGCTACTTTATCCCTGATGATATGAACATATACCTATATATTTGGCTATATTTTGTCCCGGGAAAAGATAAGATCCCACGGAAACGCGGGTGAAACCGTTGGGAACAGCTGGTTAGTAATAAATCAGTGTCGCAATGGCACTCGCGCGAGATGGTCTTATTATTCACAACCGGGAACCGCACTCCGTCACCATCAAGTAGCTACTTGTGCTTTATACAAGACATTGAAGCACACGTGTGTTTTGTTTGTTATAGGGCGGCGCGGGCGGGTGTGTGGAGAGCTGGTCGTCGCTAGCGGGTTTGGTTTCCGGCGAGGCGGAGTCGCTGCGGGCCGGGGCCGCGGCGCTGGTGGCCCGGCACGCGGGGCCGGGGCCGGGGGCCGGGACGGATCACGAGGTGGGGCCGACGCGCGCGCTCAGCGCCGAGTGGGACGCCGCCGCCGCGCACGCGCCCTGCCCCACGCAACTTCGGCTGCATCTCAAGGTCAAGACGCTCGTAGAGAGGTACTACTACCCTACCTACACCTACACGTGCCGGTACCCAAGTATGGAGCGGTCCTCCACACACACACCCTAGCGCGACAACTATCATGTAGAAGGGGGGGTCTTCCACGCGCCTCATTTTTTATGAACGGGTGTGTATTATGTCTTCCATTCAATCTTTCATTCCTTAAAATTTCCAAAAACTTGGATAGAAAGAAAGAAATACATTTATTCTTGACAACACACAACATTACATTAAAATAAAAAGAAAAGAAATAACATAAAAAGACAAGACAAACAAACAAACAATAATGTAATGTTGCGTGATGCCAGGAATAGGTCTCGACTCAGCATAAAGCTAAGGCTAAAAGAAGCCCTCACGCTGATTTTCAGTCGAGGCCCACGTCCGGATGTAGTTATCCTAGTGGATGCTATAATAGGAGCAGAGCTTGTGTGCAAATTTATTTCTGCCCCATCTGTTTAGGCTGTATTATGATACATGTATGTACCGAGTGCTATGTGTATGTTTAGGTTGCGCGAGTCGTGGCAGCACCTGGTGCGCGACCGCGCGACTCGCTCGCTCACATACAATGACGAACAGTTCCACGTGCTCGAGCGCATCACCGTCGCCGAGACCGGCCGCCGAGCGCGCGCGCTGCTGCAGCGAGCCGCGCCCCTCGCCCGCGCACGCGCAGACGCCATCGCAGACTGGTGTGTCTCACGTCTCACCCCACCACACTACACTACACTAGTTTTTTTTTAAATTCTGGATAAGCTTGTGTTTGGCCACAATCTCACTATGGTAAGTGATGATGTGGCCGAAGGTGGTAAGCACACACCGATAGGTGCTTGGCGACAGATTTTCAACTTGAGGGTGGTAGTCAGCCAGTCGGGTACTACAAAGTTCCCTACCACCGTACTATGGTTTCCTCACGATGTTTTCCTTCACCGAAAGCTTATATTAAGCTAATTGTAGGATTCAAACCCACGACCTTCGCCGCGGTATCCGACGTCACTACCACTGAGCTATCATCGCCTAAAGCGTTATGTAGCACTATCACTTATACATGTTGTCGCCGGCGCAGGTACAAGGTGGCGCAGACGGTGTACCTGCAGACGCAGATCCTGGACAAGGATGTGTCGGGCGGCGAGCTCAAGCTGCTGGCGCTGGCGGCGCGCCTGCACGAGGCCGAGGTCCGCACGCGCACCAGACTAGACACCGCCAGGGGACACGCCCCAACCACACCCACCGCCACCACGGTCAGTAGCGAGGTGGGGGCTGCCACACCACGCTTACCTATTTCACTATTTACTTATATCGTTCCCTGTAGCACCAGCGAGTTAACTTTCTCACTTCCTTCAATATATGGGGAAGTGGGAGGGGCTGCCCCGCGCTTTGGATTACTTGTATCTTACAATCATTTAATCATGTAATGGAAAAATATGTAGGAAATTGGAACACAACAAGCCTGTGGTAGACTATATTTTCTCGTTCACCGTTCCATTCGTATCCAACTGATTTTAAAAACACTTGACAGCATAATACGAGTTCGAGCAGCAGCCACCCTGTGGCGGCCCCCCGCGAGCGGCACAGGGAGCAAGCGGCCAGCGGCGGCAGGTCGACGCGAGGGGCCGGCGGCGGCGTGTCGGCGCGGGGGGCCGGCGTGCGGGCCCTGCTCGCCGCGCACGACGAGATAGCGGCCGCCGTCGGGAACAACTCGGCCATCATCGCGCGGCTCACTCGCCTCACCGAGCTGCAGCCCTAGCGGCCGCCGCCCGACACCGACCCAGACCCCGACCCGTCGGCCGACTGGTCCACCACCGAGTCGACTTCGACCTCGACCTCGGCGTCGGTAGAGTCGGCGGCACGTACTGTTATCTACGAGTCGGTCTCGCACGACGCCTCCATGGATGATCGGTGTGAGGTACGAAGTGGCAAACCTTCCTGTGTTATTGTGTAGCTGATGGTAGACATTGTAAGTTGTTGGTGCAGGTGACACACGATAAAAACATTTACAATGTTTCTTCAAATATTTATGTGATATCCCTGCAAGACTAAATAAAATGGTATCATTCCGTAAAGATTAAGTGCTGTGTTTTCCCTAGCTAGGACGATGTAAATATTAGGAAATGAATTAATGATTTTGATACTTAGATAGTCCACTTTGTTTTCATATCCTATTTATATTTGCTGTCACGATAATTCTATGTAAAAATATTATAAAAAATTCTAAATTCACCGTCCTCAGAGACTTTCATCCTAGTTTAAGGTATATCGAACTAAAGTTTTATATTTTGTTCCTATGATACAGGCTGTACTTATTCTATAACAGTTAAATAAGTAATAATAGGTGTATCACACATTAATCAACATTCCTTTTTTAGAGACTCAATTTGATCTCGGTAGGGCCAAAATAGTAAAGGTTATCATTATTTTTCATTAATTTTAATATTTTATAGATCTGAAGCCTGTGAAACAAACAGTTAATAGTTAATTCTGTAAATAATTATATTTAAATAGGTGCATAACCTATTTAAATATAATATATAATATAAGTGTATGATATTTTGTATAATTCTGTAAATATTTAATATAATGTTATTTTATATAAATTTGTAATAAGAAGTGTAATATGTAAAATTGTTAATTGAAAAATAAACAAAATGTGGAATGCATAAACATTTTTATTGTTAAAGTATATATATATTTACAAATAACATCAACAAGTTATGACTTATTTAGAATAAGTATTTTGCCCGCCATAAAAGTGTGGTCGTATCTTAGGTACAGTGCAGCATTAGCATGTCAATTATACAAAACTCGACTGCTATCCCTCTCAACGGCGGGAAAGGATAGCAATTGGCCTAGACAAGATGGATGGATTTGTTTTTTAATCATCGTGACGGGTCGATATTTCAAATCATGATTTTTGTATTATTTATTTAAGTTAGTTAGTGATTAATAACTTATTTTCTATTACCTTGTACATACATTTAGCTGTAGGATCATTAAAAATTTATTAGTTTAAAAAAAAAAATCTAAACTCATTTATTCAGTTTAGGCCCTGGTCTGGTAAGGCACTTATAAACGTTAGAATTGACTCTAACACCGGTCCGGAATAACTTAAACTGAGAACACTCCGGCAAGAAACTCTAAATTTAGTTGGTTTAAAATCGAATTAAAAAGTCATCTATGGACCTTAAAGAAAGTCAGAATTCAAATTGTATTGTAATACTTTTTGTTATAGTAGTTTTTAATAATCAATTAATATCATTCCCTTTTCCCATATAAATGTTGATCGATCAAGTTCCATCTTGTCTAGGATTAGCATGGATGATCCTTGGCTCGATTCCCATACATGAAAAACAGTATGCATGGGCGTTTGATTTGAAGTCTGCTTAATTTGGGATCAAATAACTTTATATTTCTTTAATAATCAATCAACTTCGAATCGTTATTTAGTCGCCTCAAAGATACATTAGGCTGTTTTAAATGCATGAAACGATGAATAAAAAAAATGGGTGCGTTCCGAAACTAAATACAGTACTTTTAAGTGTATGATAAAAATCTTCTTATATTATGCGCCCCACTTTTTGTCCTTACACCTTACAGTGCAAGTATCGATCCTTTCGCTAGTGCTGTCGATATGTATGTATGTATATGTCGATATGCAGCACTACAGCACTAGTAAAAGGATGTACACTTGCACTGTTAGGGATTAGGAAAGAGTGTGCGGCGCGTCTGAACGTAGGTTACGTGCAAAAACACCGTATTTAATTTTGTAGGACCTTATATATAAATTGAATCGAGATCGAAATATCATAGAGCCGCGTGCTATAATAAATTAAGGAATAAAAATATTCTCACAAAACATAACTTCATTTGATAACAATATAAAATTGCACTTTTTGTATTGTACCCATCAGAAATTATAACCAGAAAAAATATCATTTGGTACTAGAGCTTACACTCACAGATCAAATAAAAAAGGTAGAAGGAGTGTACGTAAACAATAATCTCCGATGAAGTGAAGCATCGTGCACAAAGTTGTGTGCGTGAACTGCTTCTTCAGAACGCGATCGGCATCTTTTTTCATATTCGGCTTCCTTTACTGTGCTTCACTTTAAGTGCGCAGGGCTCTGTCTACCTCTTTTATTTGGTCTAAGCTTACTACTAACTAGTGGTATTTATTTGTAACTAGCTTTTCCCCGGAACGTCCGCGTGGAATGTCTCTCGCGTGTGTTCAAGATCTACACTATCGCATTTATAAAATTAATTTGGATAAGCTATTTACAGATCAGTATATATTATTATATGGTGGGATATGATCCCGGATCCGCTGGAGGTAGATGTGGAGCGATGGCTACGAGTACCCCTTGTCTAGTAACTTGCCGCGGCTCCGGTCCACCATCTTGTATTCTCTATGCGCCGCTTGGACGCGTTTGAACTCTTCTAGGAGTTTGTCGAAGTCTATGGACGGAGCGGGCTCGGCTTTTGTTGTTTGTACCACTCTGAAATTATTTTGTTAGATATAGTATAAATAAGGGATAGATACAAGAAAAAAAAGAAGAAAGTATAAATGTCATTTTTTTATACCACTTTGTGGCAAATAAGCTTACGGCCCACCTGACACATACAATAAATCTATATTTGATAAGTGGGTCGGTCGGTATAAAGAAGTTTTATGAGGTGAAAGATGTCTTATTTTTACAGTCTTGAACACCGAAGTAACTGGTAAACACAAAGCCAAGAAGGAACTGGCTCTCATGTGCTTCAGTCGAAATACACTAGTTTTGCGACATACACTAGTTTTGCGACATAATTCAAATGGAGCCTAGGCTCAAGGTCACTCAGAGAGCTATGGAGGGGGCTATGCTTGGAGTTTCGCTACGAGATCGAATACGAAGTGAGATTTGTAGACGAACAAAGGTCACCGACATAGCCCTACGGATTAGTAGACTGAAGTGGCAGTGGGCGGGGCACATAGCTCGAAGCACCAGAAGACCGAGACGTACCGGAAGACGCAGAGTGGGCAGGTGGACCGACGACCTAGTGAGAGTCGCGGGAAATCGCTGGATGCGAGCAGGTCATCACCGGTCGATGTGGAAAACTTTGGAGGAGGCCTAAGTCCAGCAGTGGACGTGTTTCTGCTGATGATGATGATGGAGCCTGTGCCGCAGCGTGTGGCAGCAGCATAGTGTAGTGTACGACGGGCCGGTTGTCGTGGTTGGTTAACACACTACCTATCACGCCACAGATCGTGGGTTCCATTCCCATCCAGGACAGACATTTGTGTGCATGAACATGTCTGTTTGTCCTGAGTCTGGGTGTAATTAGCTATTTACAAAAAAAAAGTAGTATATGCAGTATATCAGTGATCTGGTTTCCATATTACAAGCTCTGTTTAGTTTGGGATCAGATAGCCGTGTGTGAACAAATGTCCCAGGATATTTATTATGATTGTACGTACTGTGTCAGTAGTGCGGGTGGCGGGGCCGCGTGCAGCCGGTGCCGCAGCGTGTGGAAGGCGTCCCCCTGAGGCAGCAGCATCAGCACGCCGTACAGCGCCGCACGCAGCTCCACCGCGCCGCCCGCACCGCTCCCACCCAACAACTCCAGCCGCATGTCTACACACAATAACATTTTTAATTTTTTTATTTTGTTTAAGCTTGTGTTTGACCACAATCTCACCATGGTAAGTGATGATGTGGCCGAAGGTGGTAAGCACACAAAGCCTAGATGGGAACTGGCTCTGAAGTGCAGCTGTCGGAACACACCGATACGTGCTTGGCGACAGGTTTTCAACTTGAGGGTGGTAGCCAGCCAGTCGGGTACTACAAGGTACCCTACCACCGTGCTATGGTTTCCTCACGACGTTTTCCTTCACCGAAAGCTCAAGCTCATTGTAGGATTCGAACCCACGACCTTCGCCGCGGTATCCGACGTCACTACCACTGAGCTATCATCGCCTTAAAACATATCATGCACCATAACGATATTCATCAACTGCTCATGGCACCAAATATAAATGTAGACTGCAATAGCACCGGAATCAACTCGCGGGACTATCCCTGAAATACGTCGGCAAAAAAAGCGGCGGGATATTTTTGATCAGGACAGTCATTAAGAAGGCTGTCTAAATAAAGTAATGGGCTAGCTTCACTTGGAGTAGCGTCCTACCTGCCAATAAGCCTGCATCTCATCTGATCATAGTCTTCATGATTGATCGCACGATAAAAAAAACCGGCCAAGTGCTAGTCGGACTCGCGCACGAAGGGTTCCGTAAAAATGGCAAAAAATCACGTTTGTTGTTGGGAGCCCCCCTTAAATTATTTTTATTCAATTTTGGGTCACTTATTGAACGTCATCTTATTGCTATATTTTAATGCTATTGTTACTGTTACCACCATTTCCAAATAAAGAACTACATCAATACATCATCTGTGAAAATTTCAACTGTGTAGCTATCGCGGTTCTTGAAATACAGCCTGGTGGGTGACGGACAGACGGACGGATGGTCAGACAGCGAAGTCTTAGTAATAGGGTCCCGTTTTTACCATTTGGGTACGGAACCCAAAAAAACATGAATGTAATAATATACGCACAGTTAGCGCCTTCATTGGTTTGAACATTTTATTCTTAAATAGCTAAATTACTCAATTAGCCGTATTTACTTACATGCGAATATTGGTGATTCGATGAGCTGCACCAGTTTATCCACTTCTGTTAGAAAGTCTACTGTAATCTCAAGGTCACCGCTAAATTACCATTTAGGAAATTATAGAAGCTTGAGTCATTATAGTAAACATGGAATAGTCTTCAAATATAAGGTCCTACAAAATTAAATAACGGTGCTTTTGATGTATGAACGTATCGGTTCTAAGTAAAAATATACCTGATAAATAAATTGGTTGCAGAGCGGTGTGAAGCCACGGGGACAGCTGACTACTTACTGAGCTTGAGCTTTCGGTGAAGGAAAACATCATGAGAAAACCATAGCACGCTGATAGGGTACTATGTGGTACTCGACCGGCTGGCTACCACCCTCAAGTTGAAAATCTGTCGCCAAGCACCTGTTGGTGTGTTCCGGCAATTGCACTTGCTAGCCAGTTGCCGTTAAGGCATTGTAATAAGGTGTACAACACGTTGATAATCCCGCTGGTATTGCTAATGTATTTAGGCGACGGTAGTCAGTCGACGGTCAGCGAGCATCGTGTGGTGTGGTAGAGCAGGTATTAGTAATAATAAATATCCTCGGTCATTTATTCACACACGGCTATCTGATCCTAAACTAAGCAGAGCTTGTAATATGGAAACCAGATCACTGATATACTAACATACTACTTTTTTTTTAAATACATACTTAAATAGATAATTACACCCAGACTCAGGACAAACAGACATGTTCATGCACACAAATGTCTGTCCTGGATGGGAATCGAACCCACGACCTGCGGCGCGATAGGTAGTGTGTTAATCAACCACGCCAACTGGCCCGTCAAGTTTTTTTTTTTTATGCCTCTAGGTTGCAAACAAGCTTACGGCCCACCAGATGGTAAGTCAAAACCATTTATTCAGTTTATGCCCTAGAAGGGCACTTATAAATCGAATTACAGAAGTTACCACCGGTTCGGAAGTCAGGCTTCAACTGAGAAGAACCGGCAAGAAACTCAGCAAGGTAACATTTTTTAAATATTTTTGGACCATCTTACTATATTGGCTTTTTTTTTTCAAATGTTTAACAATTTTATTCTTAAAGTAATACAAAAATACATAAAAAATTATAACCCACATTAGTTACCTACATGTAAACTAAAACAAAAATACCAAGCTAATGACAGCGTATTAAAAACAATGGCAATTAACAATTTAAAAAAAACAATGTGTAGGTACTTGTACAGAGTGCAGCTACTTCCAGACATCTTTATCCTCAATATATTGGGCTACCTTGTAATAAGCTTTTTCTTTCAAACAAGCGGTTACCGTAGCCTATGGACGCTTGCAACACCAGAGGCGTCACGAGCGCGTTGCCGACCGCCGACGTAAACCTTTTGCACGGTGGTAGGGTACTAGGTGGTACTCGACTAGCTGGCTACCACCCTCAAGTTGAAAATCTGTCGCCAAGCACCTGTTGGTGTGTTCCGGCAGTTGCACTTGAGAGCCAGTTGCCCTTGCCCTTACGGCATTGTAATATGGTGTACAACACGTTGGCAGTCCCCCTGGTATTGCTAATGTCTATAGGCGACGATAGTCACTTACCATCAGGTGACCCGCCTGCCTCGTTGTCACTTGTGACATAAAAAAAAAACCTATAAATTAGTACTAGTATGTGATGTGATGTAAAGGATACAAGGTGGCGATGAGCGTGTTGCAGTGGGAGTAGTTGTGCGTGAGGAGACACAGCGCCAGCAGAGACACCGGGGAGTGGCACCAGCACGGGTACAGCCACTCGAACAGGGAGTGCGTCGCCTGCCGTATGTGAAATGAAATTGTTTATTCATCCAAATAGGCCCTTATGAATAGTCACACCCTAATGCTCGGTTCGGAAGGTTGCTTTCGCTGCGAAGAGCCGACAATAAACTCAGCAATTACTCTTTTTAAAAACAACTTACATCTATTACATTCAATAATGATTTATCTAGTCTCATTGATAATTATGATAATTATTGCATGTTATGGTGTCAAAAATAGTAATCTATAGAATTTAATTATGACTGACCATTGATATCTAATAACTAAAGATAAACAATCCCCAGCAAAAGTTCTTTCAAAACTGTCTCAAATTGTGTTGGGTAATACTAGTTATTTTTTTTAAGGTTTATTCACAAAGCTATGTACAAAAGGCAATAAAATTTTACGACTCATACCTGCTAGCCAAAATATATCTTAAACGAGCACTGAGGCATGTTTCCCGTCGGAGCGTTCGAATGATACTAGATTAAAAGACCACCCAAATGTTGGAGTGGGTAGACATTCGGTAAGGCCATGTTTTGTCGCTAATTGTGCATCTTTGGTTATTAGATATCAAAGTGACTGACTTAATAAACAACAAACTCAAGCAGACCAGACTCTATCTCTACCTACAACTAGCTTTACTACACCATGCGTTTATAGCTCACTATGTAGACTAAAATATCCGAAAAATAAAAACCGGCCAGGTGCGAGTCGTACTCGCGCACTGAGGGTTCCGTACAAATTTTGTAATTTTTGTTATTTATTTTAGTAATTGTTGTTATAGCGGCATCAGAAATACATCATCTGTGAAAATGTCGACTGTCTAGCTATCACGGTTCACGAGATACAGCCTGGTGAATGACAGACAGATAGACAGCAGAGTCTTAGTAATAACCTACAACCTAGAAGTATCCTACTATCCTACTAATATTATAAATGTGAAAGTTTGGATGGATGTATGTTTGTTACTCATTTACACCAGAACAGCTGAACGGATCTGGATGAAATTTGGCATAGAGATAGATTATAGTCTGGAATAGCATATAGGCTACTTTTGATAACGGGACAAGATAAGATCCTTCGGGAACGCGGGTGAAACCGCGCGGAACAGCTAGTATTATAAATGTGAAAGTATGTTTGAAGATGTTTGTTACTCTTTCACGCAAAAACACAGGTAGTTCATATCCTAGAATAAAACATAGGATACTTTTTATCCCGGGAAATCGCTCGGGAACGCGGGTGAAACCGCGGGGCGGAAAACTAGTTATTAATAAAAAGATAGTGAGTGGAACCGGCTTATTGAAGTTCCTGAGCTGCAGCCGGAGGTCGTAGAGCTCGGCGGCGGTGAGCAGGATGGTGTTGAGCACGTCGACCATGGTGGACACGAAGCGCAGGTTCCCTTCCCGCACCACTATCTTGGACAACGCCTTGTAGATGTCTTCCGCGTTCAGCAACACGCACAGCTGGCTGGAACAATGTTCACTTATCATTCTACTTCACTTATAACAATAATAGCTCGTCCGCGTTCATTAATCAATTATGGGTAGCTTGTTTTTTATCCAATCTGCTTTTTCACCAATAAATATATAAATATCCTCGGGCATTTGTTCACACACGGCTATCTGATCCCAAACTAAGCAGAGCTTGTAATATGGAAACCAGATCACTGATATACTGCTTAAACTACTTTTTTTTGTGTAAATACATACTTAAATTGATAATTACACCCAGACTCAGGACAAACAGACATGTTCATGCACACAAATGTGTGTAAAGAAGAAAAGAAAAATAAATTTATTTTGGACACACACAAAGACGGCAAAAAACAGATGCACATTATACAAAACAGTTGTGTGAGGCCAAAAAAGGCAACTATCTCAGCATATGCTGCAGCATATGATGCTGCAGCGCTGGTTTTCAGATAGTGCCCTCAGCACGGTCAATCGCGGCACAGACATAAAAATATATATATGTATATATCAATGTAAAATAATAAGTAAATAAATAATAATAAAAATAAGTGTAGGCAACGACTAGACTTTACTGTGAGTGAGATATAACGTGACCATAACATGAGGAATATTGAAAAAAAGAGGAATATTGAAAATAAAGAAAACAGTTTAGGCTGATAGTCTTGTAGCTAAAGCCTTAAGAATAAAATTAAAAACAGAAAGAAATCAATATATGTCAATAAATTTTATAATCTGCCAACCCAAACCACACCAAGCAATACCAAGCCATAACAAGGTACATAATAAAATAATACGCTAAGTCAGGAAACGATTGTTTTTTGTTTGTTTAACAAGTGTTTTTTAAATTGGTTTTTAAAAGAAAATACTGTTTTTAAATCACGAAGAGGCGGTGGCAGGTCGTTCCAGCAACGGGTTGCAGCGAACTTAAAACTACCACGAAACGCAGCCGTTCTATGGCTCGGCAAAGTCATAAGATATGAGGAAGCCCTAGTAAGATGGTTATTTCGGTTTCGTGCCCATGATAATTTCGAGTAAAGATACTCCGGTCTTCCATGAAGTACAACGCCAAATAGTAGCGTGGCTAAATGAAGCTTCCTACGTGTCATCATTTTCATTAAGTTACCCTGATTAAGAAACGGAGTGATATGGCATCGAGGTGGAACCCTAAAACAAAAGCGTGCGCACGCATTTTGGACCCGTTGTATGAGCTTTTCAGTTTTGCTGAGTAGGCAAGCGCTATATAGAGTATCAGCATAGTTTAATTTTGACAGTATAAGAGTCTCGCATAACAATATACGCATACTCACACTGATGTATGGACGAACTCGATACAGAAGTTTAAGACGGTAAAAACAATTACGTACAGCCTCAAGAATGTGTGTTTCGAAGTTTAATTGACCGTCAAAGACGACTCCAAGATTGCGAGCCTCTAAAACGCGCTCTATAGAACAACCATCAATCCTAACATCAGGATTACCGCTCTGAATTTTGGAAATAATTTTTTTTGAACCCAATATAAGGTATTTGGATTTATTAGGGTTTAATACTAAGGAATTCTTTCTTGCCCATTCAGCAACACTGTCTAAATCCCTGTTTATCCTTAATACAGCTTCGGCACAATGCTGTGGGTGGAAGGACAGATATAGCTGTAAGTCATCTGCATAAATATGATATCTGCAGCTAGCTATACTGTTAGTGATATCTGCAGTATACAAGATAAAAAGCAAAGGACCAAGAATGGATCCTTGAGGTACTCCTCTGGTTACCCTGCTGATGGAAGATGACGCCTTGTTTCCATCCCTATCATTTGTTACCTGGACAAACTGTGTTCTGTTGCTAAGGTAACTATTGAACCACTCAACTGCGGTTATGTCAAAGCCATAGTAAGAGAGCTTGGAAAGAAGGAGAGAGATATTAATCGAATCGAAAGCACGTGAGAAGTCAAGTAGTGTGAGCACTGTTCCCATCCCCTGGTCTCTAGCCTCAAGAACATTATCAACAACATCTATGAGAGCTGTGGCCGTACTGTGACTCCGACGAAATCCAGATTGTGCAGATGGTAATATTCCATGCTGCTCAAGATACTGTCTCAGCTGGTTACATACTATCTTCTCGAGAACTTTAGACAGACATGGTAGCAGACTAATCGGACGAAGGTCTTTTGCAGAAGATGGTACGCAGTTTTTGGAATTGGCCTCACTATTGCTGTTTTCCACTGATCAGGAAACGTATTAGTAACAATAGATCTATTGATAATTTTTGTTATGGCTGTCAGAGAGTGCGGGAGTGTCATTGACAGCATTACCAGAGAAATATTATCTGTACCTTGCGCATTGGACTTCAAGCTATGTATAGTTTTAAGTACTAGATCTTCATTAACTGGCTTAAGATGAAAACTGTTTGATCCAAATCTGTTATATTCAAAATATGTCAAGTCAGAAATAGTTGAATGATCACTGCCGGGTACCTCCAAAAAGTGTTTATTTATTTCGTCAGGGTTATTAAAAAGAAAAAATGGTAAGTCCTGTCCTCGCTTGTTTGTGATATTAATAGTGGATTTAAGGTGAGTCCACAGTTTTTTAGGGTTGTTTTTATTGTCATTAATATATGTCCTGAAGTATGCACACTTTTCACTATCAATTGCAGCTCTAACAAGGTACTTGATATCTTTATAAGAATTTTCATGAATATCTAGCTTGGTGGATTTGAAACGCCTATGGCAATTGTCACGTAGTCTCATCATATCTTTAACTGTGTCAGTTATCCAGGGGTATGAAGTTTCCTTAATTAAAACTTTCTTGAGTGGAGCGTGCAAGTCAAATAACATGGTGATATAAGCATTGAAAGTCGCCACCATAATATTGACATCCTCAAGACTCACAATATAACTCCAACATATCTTATCCACATCATCATAGAATGCATCAATTAAAATATCATTAAGCGGTCTATAAGTTACCCAGAAGGGGTCAGGTTTTTCTTTTTTTATGTTTAGCTCGACTGCTAGCATCGCGTGTTGGCCAAGTTCTGGAATGTGTGATACGGAGACACTACGCACTCGAGCATCAGTGCAGGCGATATCTATTAGGGTTTCACTGTGATCAGTGAAGTGAGTCGGTTCAGTAATTATTTGGTTTAAGTTAGAGTACTGCAAAAAACAGTTCAGTAGTTTTGTCTTATTATCCGTTACATTTAGCACATTGATGTTAAAGTCGCCAAGCAGAAGAATCTTATCAGCATTGACAAAAGATGATAAAGAATCTGTTAACGCGTCGAAGAACACATTCACGTCCAGCCATGGTGGTCTGTACGCCGTGCCAATGATGACCGAGTGTGAATTAATGTTAAGTTGTAACCACATTTGCTCGACCATCGGTGCGACAGGATGCGGTATAGTACGCACACGAATGCCACGGCGCACATAGAACCCTACTCCACCACCTCGGCCGCCACGAACGTTAAGCGGCCGCGGTAGGTGCCGCAACCTATAGTTAGGGACAGTAGGCGCACGGCCCTCCTCGTGTTCCCTTAGCCAGGTCTCATTAATCGCCATAATATCCACTGCAAGCCTATCCATGGCCACGAGGAATTCCTCGTGACGCGACCCTAGTGACCCCGCATTGAAAAATCCAACTGTTATATGTTTATTTTTGTTCATTGCTGTTGATGTTGAGCTTTAACACATTAAGGGTTATTATTGAAGTGTGACTGGCACCGTAATACAAAGAACAAAACAATATATAGATAAAATATGTGAAAGGGCGTTGTCGCGTAACCAAACTATATAATATATACGAATAATAATATAATTTACAAGATTTTAAATATATACGTGTATTCCGAATAATATACATATAAATACAGTCCATAAAACCTCCGGACAACCAGATGGAGAAAGTTTTCCCATTGGACCTCACACAACTAACAATTATGTACACGCTGGAAAGTACAAACATTTTAAACATTAACGATGATGAGTTGAAAGAAATAAAAATAAAAAGATAGTACAGTATAAAAATCCAAGTACAACACATACAAAATGTTACGATAGTAGCCAAATCAGTTGCTCCTCTCCACAACAGTCTCAGAATCAAAGATACGCTCAAGATCGTCTTCAGAGCGTATGTTGTGAACTGGCTTACCGTCCCCCTGACGGACATATATACGGCCGCGTCTCGTCCAAGTGTATCTCCAGCCAACACGACGGCTAACTTCGCGGGCGCGGTGAAAAAGCTGCTTATTAGCTCTAGTGAGCCTCTCATTGAGGTAGAAGCGGCGGGCTGGTGCCGCGAAGCCGAGCTCGGCAGATGTAGTACCGCGACGCACGCGCGCGCTCCGCAGCAGGTCATCACGCAGCTGACACCGCGTCAGGCGCACCACGATACGCCGGCAGCGCATTCCTGCCTCCGCCTCGCCTCCCCTCGCACCTACCCTCTCTGCGAACACTATGTCGCGCTCGTCCAGGTTTACGCCGAGCTTCGCTGCCACAAGTCCGACCGTATGGATGGGGTTCTCCCCGTTGACCTCCGGTAGATTCGCTAATTCGAGGTCCGAGCTAAATGACTCCTGCTCACGGTCATTGAGCTCCAGCTTAAGCCGTTCTACGGTGCGCTGTAGTTGACCAATTTGATCCTCAGAGGGGGCAACGATCGATCTGTTTTCGAGTGCCTCGAGTCGGCTCTCAAAACAATCCGCACGCTTATTGCACTCCGCTACCGATAAATGGAGGTCTGCCATTTCGCGGCGGAACTCTCGGAATTCATCTCGGACCTCCCGCAATTCCGTCCTAAACAACCTTATTTCCAGACCTATGTCGACCTGAGGTGATTGGGTGTTGTTCTGGGCATCTCCGGTTTTCGTATCCCCATCCTTTCCACAGCTGCCTATTCCCTTGACCGGAGGACTAGGCACCTTCCCTTTACATTCAGGAACACATTTGCTACAGGGAGCACCACCTTTGGAGAGGAATTTTCCGCACCCCACACATTTGGCCATGATGAACAGAGTTGTAGTTAGGCGACAGTAGATGGCGTGCGTGCAGCGCGCTTTAACCGGAACAGGCACAAAACAACCGAACCACTTGACCGTGTGTTGAGCGCTACACAGTTGAGCAATATGTGTGCATGCAACACTGTCAACGTTTTCTAAGCACTTTCGGAGGTACACTGATAAATTTGGAAGAAGAAATTATAAAATAAATATTTCTATGTGACGAATATGCACTAAATTTATGTTGATATTTGGTAGATAACACTTGTACAAGTTATTTGAAATTAGATTTATACAATTACACGGTTTTTCCTGCACTTAAGAAGGTTTGTGTCGTGGATGGGAATCGAACCCACGACCTGCGACGAATAAAATCAATAAAATAATATTTGAATTTGATTATTTTAAAAAGTGCATCCGAATTTCTCAATCTCACTATCGTCACTTAGCATGGTGAGATTGCGGTCAAACACAAGATTATCCAAAAATTAAAAAAGGTATGTATTTGTGTGTGTGTGTGTGTGTGTACCGTATAATGAAGGCACCTCGATCCTCGAGCAGGTTGTCGTCGGCGGCCAGGAGCCGCAGCAGCGCCTGCAGGAACTTGTAGTAGTACGGGCTCGACTCCAGGTCGCCTGCAATATGGTCACACCATCATGGAAACGGTCAAGTTATCAAACATAGTATTTTGACAACTAAAAGTTTGTTTACGAGTAAGTGACGTCATGGTATCACGTGACATTATGGCGTTTTTGTGGCCTTTTTAGGGTTCCGTACCCAAAGGGTAAAAACGGGACCCTATTACTAAGACTTCGCTGTCTGTCCGTCTGTCTGTCACCAGGCTGTATCTCAAGAACCGCGATAGCTAGACAGTTGAAATTTTCACAAAATACTCAGTTGTATTTTTGCTTTAATAATAAATAATAAAATTAACATAAATATTTAAGGGGGGCTCCCATACAACAAACGTGTTTTTTTTGCCTTTTTTACGGAACCCTTCGTGCGCGAGTCCGACTCGCACTTGGCCGGTTTTGTTTTTATTAATATAAGAGATGGTAATTTTTAAAAGAAAATACAGAAATTCACAATGAATTAAGCAAATTGCAAATGTATGCTACAACGAACAATTTTAGATACTTTTCGAAAACTTGTCAAATACACTCTTATAGAATGTAATTCTTCTGATAAATCGTCAATATTACAGGGAATGGCAGGGATGATGATAATTGGGCTGCAAATATTGCCGCTGCAGATGGAGTCCGTACCAATTTGCCGCTGCGGGTGACGTACGTACCGGGTTGCGGGTGGTGCGGATGCCGCTGCGGGCCGCAGCTGCAGATCTCTGCGAGCACGGCCAGCGAGCGCCGCACCACGTCGTCGGCTCCGTCCGTGAGGCTGCCTACCACACTCACGAACACCTTGTCCGTCTGCACGAACATCTGCCGACGCACACGTTACGCGTATCCATCACCTATCACTTATCATCACGTTTGATCAATCCAATCAACATGGCTGCCACACGCGTCATACAAGTGCTTCTTGTGGGAGCTCGTGATAATTAAATTTTATAGATTACTATTTTTGCCGCTATAACACGCAAATATTGTCAGTGAGATTAATAAATAATTATTGAATGTAATAGGTCTAAGTTGTTTTTGAAAAGAGTAATCGCTGAGTTTATTGCCGGCTCTTCTCAGAAAAAGCAACCTTCCGAACCGAGCATCAGAGTCTGACTATTCATAAGTGCCTAAGAAGGCCTATTTGGATGAATAAACATTTAATTTTAACAAATACAAATAACTGCACGAACCTCACTCGGCAGCTTATTGTAAAGATGCAGTATCCAGTCCAAAGCCGCTACTTTGGTGTGAACCGAGCTATGGTGTAGCATCTGCGTGAGAACCTCCACCACCGCATCCAGGTTTAGTTTGGCCTCCTCGGGGGTTTCATCACCCCCCTCGGGCCCCTTGTCGTCCCCCTCCCCGGCCCCCTTATCATCCCCTTCACCATGAGTGGGGGAAGGTGAAGGTTGTTGGTCTGACACGACGAGTTTAGTTAGCTGAAAATTAACTGTTGCCGCCGTTTCGCGGATGCCTGTATACCGTTAAGGAAATTTTTGTAAGTAAGTGACTTTTATTTAACTAGATTCACAGCTTAACCATAACATTTTTGACCATCATTTTGGAAACAACATATTTTATAGAGAGTAATTTATTAAATTAAGGAATGCTGGCATATAAAAAAAATTCTTTATATAAATGGTGAGTTGTCGCGTGAAAGGAACATAATATTGTTGTTAATGTAATGTAATGTATTGTATTGTAATGTAATGTATTGTATTGTAATGTAATGTATTGTAATGCATTGTAATGTAATGTATTGTATTGTAATGTAATGTATTGTAATGTAATGTATTGTAATGTATTGTAATGTATTGTAATGTAATGTATTGTAATGTAATGTATTGTAATGTAATGTATTGTAATGTAAAGGATACCCCTCCTAGTGTCGTCGGTGTAAGCGAGGCACGGTAGCACGGCTCGCAGCACGCCGGACGCGAAGGGCAACATGCCGCCGCCCGACAGCTCCACGAACTCCTTCATCCAAGTTATCGCCGTCAACTGTCACAACACAACACGACCAAGCGAACTTACCAACACCGCCCATCGCGTATTGGTACACGCGTACACTATGTCACCACGATACATTTAAAAAGTATTTATTTTATTATGGATAGGCTTGTGTTTGACTACAATCTCACTATGGTAAGTGATGATGTGGCCGAAGGTGGTAAGCACACAAAGCCTAGATGGAAACTGGCTCCCAAGTGCAGCTGTCGGAACACACCGATAGGTGCTTGGCGACACATATTCAACTTGAGGGTGGTAGCCAGCCAGTCGGGTACTACAAAGTACCCTACCACCGACCTATGGTTTCCTCACGATGTTTTCCTTTACCGAAAGCTCAAGCTCATTGTAGGATTCGAACCCACGACCTTCGCCGCGGTATCCGACGTCACTACCACTGAGCTATCATCGCCTTAAAACATGTGGCGATTAAAAATACTTCTAATGAGTTTACTTAGAGATTTTTGAATTTGAATTGAATTTTGATGAACTACAAAGAGTAGTATGAAGGTATAGCTTATTTTATCCATCCTCTGGACGAAAAAAGTTGGATCACGGACATATTATGGCCATTTTGAGGATCGACGTCACTACCACAAAGTTATCAACGCCTTAATTAATAAAGTGAGTACAGTAACCTGCATCAGCTCCTCGGGCGACTGCGCGTGCGTGATCAGGATGTTGATCATCGCTTGGAAATCCACTCGCGATGGATCCTTCTTTATATTTCTTAGGAATTCATTCAGTTGAACGTCACACCTGCAATTTTACAACACATGAAATATTCCCAGCTATGCTTTATCTATAAGGCAAATTTTATTATAATCTGATCAGCCTTTACGGTGTGAGATAGTCCGATGATATTGTCAAGGAGAACAGAACCAGATGTATCAAATAACTAGCTAGTTGGGTCAGGATCCATTAACTCATGCAGCAGGATGTGGTGTGGTACAGTAAAGTGAGTGAGTGTATTACATTCTCCGTATCTCCGAGTTGGGGTCGTCGAGCATCTTGAAGAGTCCGTCGAGCAGGTCGGGCAGGTGTTCGAGCAGGTCGAGGTCAGGCACGGCGTCGAGCACGCTCACCCAGGACACCACGAACTGGCGCGCAAACGCGTTACGCGTGTACATGCGCTCGCGCAACATCGGCACGAACATTGACAGGTCGAACACACTGCTCTCTGTCACTATGTCCTGGTAAAACAAATAAATACAAACTCAAACTCATTTATTCAGTTTAGGCCCAGGTAAGGCACTTATGAACGTTAAAATTGACTGTACCACCGGTTCAACATACACTTCAACTGAGAAGACTCCAGCAAGAAACTCTACTACACACGTGACTACTCTAACAAGGATAGTATTGTGAGGTAACTATAGTTCTCTGGTTGATAGGATAATGTGGGTATTACAGCCCTACTATGTCCTCGAGTATAGGATAAAAGTATAGAATAAAACACAAATGACTAGGTGAGGTGATGTACGTATGTATATGATGTGATATAGTATACCTTGACGAGTCTATCGAGCAGCTCGGCGGCCTGCTTGACCTGCGGCTCTGGGTCGGCGGCGAGGCGGGCGAGCGAGTCGAACACGAGGGGGAAGTGCGCCAGGGACGCGCCGCGCGCTATCTTCACGACATTGAACAGCGCCTCGGCCGCCTGGTAGCGCACGCGCGACTCGCTCTCACTGAAGCACGCCACAATCGGGTGGATCAGCTCCGACAGGTACTCTATGCACCCCTGATTCAACATATTGTCTGTTTTCATTACTCAAAAGCATCAAACTAATTAGGACTTTATAGCACAGAATGTGACAGAAGTTCCAGTACAAAGATAATCCTACAAACCTTTCCAAGGCCAACTGCTACTGAAGAAAGACCCATCAGTGCTCCATTCTTGACGTTAGGATTTGTTGAGGACATCAGGTCTTGCCCGAGGACTCTGATCAGCCGCCGGATTTGACTTGTATTGTTAGCATCGCTGAAGTCTTTCACCATTCTGTAAATAATGTATTGAAAAGCTTTTATAAATTCTTTTATCAATCTTTTGAGTAAAATTCAGGTTGGCGTTGGGTTGTTACAAAACCATACAACCCTATTTAAGGTCTAAATTAATACTCTAAAATGCTAAGCCAAAGCTAGAACTGATTGCAAAGATTGCAGTAGATATCTTTTGTTTAATGTCTATTAGATGTGTGTCTAACTTTGTTTTACCATCCAATTTATTAATAATAATCTTCATTAATTTCAAAGCAAACCTATTAGAAATTGAAATATTCATTATAGCACTAATAAATTTAAGTAGGTATTCTATGGCTAGTTCTTTGAAGTCATATTATGCTATTTGATGGAAAGTCAACCAGGTTAGCTGTCCAGTTAATGGAAGTTGTTGGATACAACAAAACAATACTGGGCTCCACTGTACAATAGAGACCACTAGATTTTGGATTATTTAGGAAGGAAAAATAAAAATCAGTCATACTTTTCAATCTCAACTCCTGCAAATTTTCGCTTATCGTATATTTTGTCACACAGCCCGCGCACGCAGGCTATGCTTAAAGGTGCGTAGTCTCTTTCAGACATTATTAATTAATTAATTTTAACTAATATTTTATACTATTTATTCGCAAACTAAAATAATTTACGCTTACACTACTCCCACAAAGCTGTCAGTCTGACAAGCAATTGACAAGTGACGGACAATGGATTGTCTGTCATTATCAGTCAATTCAAAAATTCAATTTGTCAAAAACTAGTGGAACTGCTACTATTGTTCCGAGCGAGAGTGGAGTGGAACATTCCGAATCAGCTGAGCGCGATATCGTTGTCCAGTGAATTGTTAACATAATCAAAACATAATATGTTCAAATTAGCGATTCAATAAACAAAAGATAAGAAGTAATAGAAGTATCAGCGAGTTAATAATTTTTTTTTACATTTTTCTCTTTTTTGATATTTTTTTTTAATATGTAGTTTATTTACATTTAACTAAATAAATAAATAAATAAATATTTATTTAACTAAAGTGAGAACAATAACTTATTTACAACAAATGTACAAAATCTCGGAACAATAACTAGCAATTGTTCCGAGTACAGAATATACAAACAAATGTACAACTATAATATATTAAAAACTTCTTCGAGGCTGCCGCTGCTGCCGATCGGCAAGGTTTCCAGAAGGCAGCGTTTCCTCTTTGGATGGCCAAGCTAAGATATTTAATTATGTAATTGATGTTGATGAAAGATACTATTATGTGTTAAAAAATAAAACTCTTTGGTCTACATTTAAAAGCTGTCAAGCCTCGGAACAATAACTTCCGAGTGTCAAGCAAAGAGTTAAGTAATATACTTAGACGGATAATCCAATTGGATTATTCGTCATTATAATAATATATATATATAAGAAGAAATTGTAGTTAATAAGTTAAAGAAAAGTAAATAAATGGAAAAATAATAATATTTTTATTGCCCAAAATGTACACTGTGTACACAGTTTTTACACATATAGCTGGTAAACAAAAAAGAAAAACATGTGTTTGATGTTTCCTGGCCCCCAAACTAGGCTAGCCTGTGCTATGGGTGGCCTTATAATTATAACTTTTATTATAGATTGTATATTTTGTACATTTGTTACGAACTTTTATTCCTCTGTAAGTAAGTACAAATTATTCTGTAAAATATATATGTGTTTTTTTATTGTAATTCGTGTTAGAATTGAATTATTGGAAAAACTTGGGGGCAAGATCGACTCGTATGCTGATAGCGGAAAGTACCTAATATAATGCGTATGCTTTAACGGTAAATGACGTGTGTGTATAAAGGATGGGAAATAATTATTGTATACAACGGCAACACTACAGTCGGAAACGAGTTATACGATTCAAAGAGGATAAAAACACTATGATACGATTGACGAGGTGTATTATCAAAGAGTATTTAATTTAGTTAGTGTATTATATTATATTCTCTTTGTTGACGAGTTGTTTCTGTGTTTTATTTTGATAAACTGCGCCTGATTTTACAGGCTATCAAACAAATGTCATTAAGCTCAGAATAGTCGTGAAGTAAATGTGTTTATTAAATGTTTATACTAAATAATAACTTCTCTCACTTGTTAGTATAGAATAGTGCGCTACCGAGATGCCTGTGACTCTAGTGGACAGGTTGCCCTTGCCGAATCTCAAGGTTTATTCGGCGGGTAGTGTTATGCTGCTTTCTGTTGCTGTGTATTATGCCCTGAGTGTGACCAGTGACCCGAATTGGCGTTTGAATGCGACGCTGCAGCGGCAGGAAGGCATGGAGGAGGCTGGCAGCGGTGATGTGAAGGTTGCCCCGCTGCTGGATGAACCGGCGGCCAACGGCACGAGGAACTTCACTGAACAGTTCGTGGACGTGGTGGCGTTCATGATGCAAGAGCCACTTTGTATGTGGGTAAGTGCTACATACAGTCAGTCTTCCATTTAGCCTTATATCTAATAAGATTCTCTTAGATTCATTGTACTGTTACTTTAATATTTGTGAAAATGTTAAGGAAGTACTGTACATTAGCGCCAGTTAATTTGGGGCTTCACAATTATTTTTTTCGTGTAGTAACTCTTTGTAGTAAGAACTTTCACCAAGGCTTTTGACGCGATTTTTCGAGAAAAAAAATCCTATAGTTTCTAACTAATTCATAAACAAAAAAATAGTTTATATGTGAATTATGTAGTTACAAATTTTTAAAATTAGGTTTTTTTCTCTCTAAAACTGTGCGTTATCGCGTTTAAAGCCTTGGTGAATGTTACTACTACGAAGAGTGCTACACAAAAAAAATTAAAACTACAAAATATATTTTATTATTCATAAAATAAATAGTAGATCAGTAAGTAAATTGTAGAAACTTATTTCATCACGGCAATGATTCAAACTACCTAGGTACTTGAAACACTCATAATTTATTGAAATTTTTAGGCAAATAATAAATGTGTTTAATGATAATATGTAGGTAATAGGTATTGTACACACAACACCTGTTTACTTTATATTTTCATATTATTGAAATTGAATGTACAGGTGTTTGGTAAATTTGGATATTTAGCTAGTTACTTATATTGCTGACTGTACCTAAGTCAAAGTCAAAACCATTTATTCAGTGTAGGCCCTAGAAGGGCACTTACGAAGGTCCAATTACAGAAGTTACCACCGATTCGGAGGTCAGCCTTCAACTGAGAAGAACTGGCAAGAAACTCAGCAGGGTTACATTTTTTATATATTTTTGGACCATCTGACTAAAAAAAAATACATAAAAAATTATTATTATGGTCCTGTTATTGAATTATTTATTAACCAACTTCATTTTATATTACCAATTTCATTGTATGAAAGAAATAAAAATTGAGTGTGAACTTATTACACTAATTAACATGATGAAATTAAAAAAGTATGATGTTGAAGCATTTTCACCCTTATGAAGTATGAACACAGATATCAATTAATTTGAATATGGTGTCAATATAACTTATCATGTTTTATTGTAGTAATATAATTACACCACTATTAGTACTTATTTTATCACACCTATGTTATTACAATACTTCTATTCTAATATTATGAAATTATGTGTTTGTAAATTGCGTCTGCAAGTTAGATGTCTTCAGAAATATGTCACACAAATTCTATAAAAGTAGTTTACCTAAAGTAGCTGGTTTATTTTAACAGGTTTGCCATGGTATATCTTTTTTTTTAATTTTTTTTTTATTGGAAGATTTACAGCTTGATATAAGTATAAATAACAAATATTCTGTAACTGTATGCCATTTACAAATCTTCACAGATAAAAAAGAAAAAAAAGAATAATCGTGGGAGAAAAAAATTAAGTGCTACAACTAACAACTAATACATTTGGTGGTTTATGTGGTGAAATTCTGCATGGATATTATAAAAACGTCAAAATGGGTCCAGCGGTACATACACACATAACATAAGTATTTTATCCTGGAAATGATAAGATCGCTAAACACCATGTATAAAGCTTGTTTACCTAAGCACTCTCAAAACTGGATAAAAATAAAATGATTTAAATTGTTGATGAACATTTAACATTCAAATTATTGGTAACTGTAGGTGACTTTATTTGAAGGTTATTGACCTTCATTAAACTTGATCAGATTAGTAGACTACTCACATACCTAATTGAATATATTTATGAAGGTCACACAGACAGGTTCTATTGAAAATAGAACTAAGTAAATATGTGAACTTTAGTTTACCTTCTAACGGGCCGGTTGGCACTACTTATCACGTCGCAGGTCGTGGGTTCGATTCCCATCTAGGACATACAATGACTCGTCTGACTCTAATGCAGGTTCAGAAAACTACTTTACTAAGACATCTATGGAGGAGCGAGGTGTTAGACACCTCCATTGAAAAGGGAAGATCTTCCGCCAGGCTAGGTCATCGTGCCTGGGGACCGCGGTCCAATTGTTGATGTTGGAATCTTGTATATATGCAGATCGCTTGGAAAACTTCGTAAGTGCGATGTAGGTTTTCGGAGCGCCATCTATCTAGGAGTCGTGCGAACTATATCTATGTGTAGATAGATGTCGCTACACATCTATTAAATATTCAATATTGTACAGGCCTATTACAAATAAATTAATTAGCTATTTTTCTAAATGCATTCATTGATTTATCTGCAACAAATAACTTACTGATTCATGAACGACAGTGCATCTGGAAATACCTATTTCGCATTGTAAAATGTCCATAAACAACTGGTAATTATTGTTAACAATAAACGTTTTACTGTTATGTGGTATAAAATAAAAGTATGTATAATAACGCTAACTTTCACGACTCTCGCCATTGTTTATCAGTCTGATCAATAATATGATAATAGTATGACGGCATAGCAATTGCAACGTACCTATCACTCCCAGTATCAAGTACTATGATTATTACATTAATTTATCCATCACTAGTTTACTTAAATTATACCTAATACTTTCTGGCCTATAACATTTCAAGTGTTTTCATATACCTACTTAAGTATCTTTACAACATATGTACAAAATATACAAACAAATGTTAACTATAATATATTCTTCGAGGCTGCCGCTGCTGCCGATCGGCAAGGTTCCCAGCACGCTGGCAGCGTTTCCTCTTTGGATGGCCAAGCTGATGCGTTGGCGGAAAATGCTCCCCGCCCGCCGGTCACCCGTGGCCTTTCTTTCGCGGTTTCACCCGCGTTCCCGTGGGATTTTCGCTACATACCGTGTTGTTACTCATATATTAACCCATATATACCCCTTCTTCGATAAATGGGCTATCCAACACTAAAAGATTTTTCCAGGAAAATCCAGTAGTTCCTGAGATTAGCGCGTTCAAACGAACAAACTATTCAGCTTTACATTATTAGTATAGTATAGATAGATAAACCTTAAACCTACGGTAGGTCCAGGTTTCTTTCTCAACTGAAAATTATAAACGAAATAGTTTTAATAGTGGTAGAGTCAATTGTAAACGTTCATAAGAGCCTTACCAGGGCCTAAACTGAATTAATCAGTTTTTATTTTCAAAAGCATTTGGCATCTTTTGATCTTCATAGAATGAGGAGTCATCTTGTCCGCATTAAGTGACGAATGTTATGCGCCATAACAATTTTCCTGCATCATACGTTCCAGACACGTTTCAAGTCCGCTTCGACCGACACTAATGTAAATTACTCACGACTTGCCAAGTTGTTTTATCCTTATAAAATACTTTGATAGACTAAAAAGTCAAAAATGTCTATCTACAATAACTTCTGAAATTGAGACCTTTACGGTATCCTATATGTAATCTCCAAAATCCGTAGGCCGAAGCTTGCCCTCAGCGAGCCGGATGATCCTACAACTTTAGCTCATATTAAGGATAGGGAGGCTCGCGCAGTCCTGAAAAACACAACACAGAACTGCCCGCGTTTCCGCCCTCGCCGGAGAGGCCCGTCGCGTCCCATTCAATCTCAGTGTCGTCCCCCGTAATTAGCGGCCCGAGCTGCATTTCAGTAATCCAACCATGCCCTAAAACTCCTCTAAATCGCTTATGCGAAGTCCGATCCACAACTTTTTGTGCCCATACCGGTTGAGAGCCCTAAGCGCTCGCCGAATAGTCCGCGTAAGGGTGTCTATGGTCCCTCAGACCTCCACCTTCTAGTCCTCCCGAAAAAAAAAGGTATCCATAACGAAGGCAGAAGCATCTTCTGTTTGTACTCAATATCAAGTAAATCGTATACCTTATAATTATTTCAACTGTACTTCCAGACCTAGTTTTTCTAATTTAGATTTTAAGCCTAGATTAAATAAAGTGTTTGTTCATATGAAATGAAATGAAGGAATGTGGAATCAATGAGTATGTGCGGTGGGTATTCGCGCGCGAGTCTTGATTCCCACATGACCCACGGTAACCTTCTTTCGGTCAATAACCTTCAATGTTAAATGGTTTACCTACATACAAGCCGTAATCTAAGGTGAAGCCGCACATGTTTTTTATTTTTTCTAAATCCAACAAAAAATGCAATTTTATGCAACACCATGATAGAAACAATATTAAGAATGGTAAATGTACCGGTTCGGAAGATTGCATTGCTGAGTAAGAGTCTGCAATAAACTCTGCACGAGCATAGTAAAATTTCACAGCAAAGTAGACTATCGAAACGTAAGAAAAACGAATACCTATGATAAGGGAAAGGGACCTTTATCGCGTGAGTATGACATTATTATATGACTCACGCTGCACGCTCAAGACCTATAAAAATGATGTTAATTAATACAATACAGGTACTACACTACACTACCTGACAGCTAAACCGATCGATAAGACCCGTATTATACCTATTTCGTTTAAATATCTGAAATGGTGAAGTTTTTCTTATTAATTTATGCCACCGTGGATGTGAGCTCATGAGCTGTAGACCTTAGTTTTTAGTTTTATGACGTATTGAGTTTTTTTTCGCAGTTTTTACTTTCCATTTGTAGTACCTACTCCGCCATTTTGAAAATTTCCATAACCTGAATCGACAAAAAAAGATCCATTTTATCGAATCTGCTCACAAATTTTCACGAGAATCTGTTGAGAAATGCGACCTGTAGAGGAGAACAGACGGAGAGACGGACAGACATACGAAATTTTTGTCCAAGCTGAAACGGAGACGCTTCGCTCGCTTGTTCAATAACTGTTATTATTTTAAAAAAAACTGTGCTTAAAGTGTATTTTACGTAACTTTCCAAACTTGATAATGTTCCTGCAAGCTGCAAGCTCGACATCGAGCCACTTTGAGACTCGAGAGAAAGTCAGTATTCAGGTTTTAAAAGTATGAATCTTTAGCACCACGTAACTACATTGTTTGAATGGTGCCACCAAACTTTGAACCCAAGTGTCATTTAGGTGTTTAGATCCCACTCAATAACAAAACAAAAGCAAATAATTTCAACAAAACTGACGTCTGACGTCAAACTTCTCCGTTATCTGTCCCCAAAGAAATAAACATTTTTCTAGGCTACGTACCACATGATGTCATGTCTTACTGACCTTATTTATAATCTTGTTGTTATACATATTTGAATCCAGATAAGCTCATTTATAATATAATACCTATCGTATCCAATTAAGCGTATATAAACTCCAGATCAATTAGATATGCACTAAAATAGGTACCTATAGCTATAGGCTCCATGTAATGTACCATTGATTTCTCAAACTCAGAACTATTTATTCAGCTTAGGGTCCGAAAAGTCACATATAAACGTTACAATTTGATTCTACCACCAGTTCGGAATACAGTCACATAAACTGAGAACTTTTTAAGGCGATGATAGCTCAGTGGTAGTGACGTCAGATACCGCGGCTAGGCTTTCGATGATGGAAAACATCGTGAGGAAACCTCGGCTATTTACCATTACCATGGCAACGGATATATTTTATACATACCCATGTATAATCAGAAGGGGGGGGTCACAGGGGACATAGCCCCCCCAAAATCGTGCACGTAAATTAAAACACCTTCTATAAACAAAACAAAATAAAAACTGCCCCTATCTGCGATGCATTTACTCGACATATTTTATTATTCGTGACCCCCTGCGACCGCGCCTGTGTATAATACTAAGTACAAGCTCAGTTAAGTTTGGGATCATATGTCCTTGTGTGAAGAATGTCCTTGTGTGAAGAATGTCCTTGTGTGAAGAATGTCCTTGTGTGAAGAATGTCCTTGTGTGAAGAATGTCCTAGGATGTTTATTTATGATCCTTAGAACAAATTACATAAATTAAAGAAGTTACTTTATGCGTTATTCGTAAATAATTGAATTTACTTTATTCATTTAATAATAACTGTCACAAAATAAATGTGTGTTGATACATGATCATGTGTTATAAAACAGAAGATGTTTCACGGACGAATAAAATTAGCTCATCATGGTTGGCATAAGTGACTAAAATTGGCTTAAATTAAATGTGTTGGAACACGCAGAAATTACCCACTTTTTCGGTAGAAAAGGTAACCTATGTCTCTCTCCGGCCCATAAACTAACTCTATGCAAAAAAATCAGGACGATCCATTGTTCCTATTCTTAGTGAAAGGTCAAAAAAGCAAACCGATAAACACACTTTCGCATTTATACCTACCTTATATTAAGTATTTTTTTATCAAACTAAAATTGGAGCTACCTAAAATAGCAATGATTCATCGTGATTGTAAGAATAACAAAGTTGTAGAACTGGTAAGATCAAGAATACCTGTGTAATCGACTCAAGGCGACGCGAGATCTTTTAATATCAATCGGAACGCAGACATTATGAAGAATTGTTCGTAGGTATATGAAATAAATAAATATTCACGACATGATCTGATCCCAAACAAAGCAGAGCTTGTGCTATGGAAAACAGATAACTGATATACAACTTTTGAAATACATACATTCAAAATAATTACACCTAGACTCAGGACAAACAGACATGTGTCACGCAAATGTCTGTCCTGGGTGGGAATCGAACATTGAACCCACCCCTGCGGCGTGATAAGTAGTGTGTCAACCACCCAACAAGTCAATAGTTTTTGTGCCGTCGTAAGTGTGTATCATAATAAATAAAATTAAAAATTGAGAAGGAGTGCAGAAAGCTAATATTTTTATATTATATCCATTAGAAAAAAAAAACATTATCCTCCTTTGTTTGTGAACCGATTTGTTTTATTGACAGAAAAGAGTTTGACATTTTCCCTAAAAACTTTATGGTCGAATTTCGATCAGTGGGCGAAGTAAAAATAAATGGAGAGATGTAGCGTGCCAACAGAAGAGCCAACAAAATAGTCACCAGTTTGTTTACATGTCCGATGCGAATCACGCCAGCTTGTCGCCACGCCACGCCCACCGACCGCGACGACGCGCGACCTACCATTTATAAACGTAAACAAAACCGATCGGAAATCACTTACTAACGAGATATTAATTTAAACGAATCTTTCCACAGGACTTACCAAGTGCAAGTCATTCAATGTCTTAATAGACCGATTAGGATGATACTAATTGCCATTATATTATTCTGAATCATAATATTGTCTACCGTTAATGACTTTTATCATTAACCCGGTTAGGTTTTTTGAAACACTTAAAAAAAAATTTTGTACTGTGAAAGTTTGTTAGGATGTCAAGATATTTCTTACTTTCACGGAAAAACTGCTGAACGGATTTTGATGAAACTTGGCACACATGTAGATCATATCCTAAAATAAAACAGGATATTTTTTATCCCGGGTAGTGCGGATGAAACCGCGGGGGACCGCTAGCCACATAGCAGGGTAACATTATGTATCTTTAGTCTTTATTTCTTTACACGGGACTAATTCCTCGTCGCCAAAAAAGAAGGGAGGGGCAGAGTAGGAGAAAACTCGGATCGCTCATACCAGCAAACTTAGATCAATCATCTGTGGCGAGTCTATTGTTACAATCAAACTTAGATTGTACAGAAACAGAACAGTATTTAATCCACTTCACAGAAAATAATATAACATTTTATTAATTAGAATCATTATTCCTTTTCTTCTTGTACAACACGTCACAGAGTACCGACGAGTTGCCACCAGCATTTGTCAATCGCTCCTCTCCACAGAGTATAAATCTACGCATCTCGTAAGGTGGTAGCTTTCATTCAGAAATCTGTGGGTGGTAGGCAGCGGTGCGTTACAATATTCTTAAGACCGATGAGTATATGATGTGATTATATGTGTGTTTTCGGTGGTAGGGTACTTTGTAGTACCCGACTGGCTAGCTACCACCCTCAAGTTAAAAATCTGTCGCCAAACACCTATCGGTGTGTTCCGACAGCTGCACTTGAGAGCCAGTTCCTATCTAGGCTTTGTGTGCTTACCATCTTCGGCCACATCATCACTTACCATGGTGAGATTGTGGTCAAACACAAGACTATCCAGAATAAAAAATAAAATAAAATAATAGTTGATTGTTCTGTCCATGGAAGTTACCCATCGTTTTTGTTGTTGTATTGATTGAACCGAAACAAAAAGTACAATGGATGTCTTTTGTTCTTGATTAATACTGTGGGAATGGTAGGTACATTTATTTCTATAAGATTGGATTCCTAAAAAGGCAACAAAAGCGAAAATATAATATGATAGCCGTCCTCCGCAGTTTTACTTAATTTCCCTATTTGAATTTGATTTTGTTCACAATTTCATGGGTTTAAATTATTTTGCGCGTAACCCTTATTCTTTTTCTAAAATAAAAGTAGCCTAAGTTTTAACATTAAGATCCACGAAGAAGCGCCCCACTCTTTTTCCTAACCTAAACCTAAAAACTACTGAAACTATTCAATAGAAAGCTACCATTACCCCTGTCGAATATAGGCTACATTTTTATTTAAATCCCTCGGGAACGCGGGTGAAACCGCGGGGCGTAAGCTAGTGCTGGATATAGATCTCTGGTTACTGATTCTATTTGCCTTGGACTCGGTAAGTTAACACCAACCTTGGCGGAAGAATGACCAAGCTTTGGACAAACTATGTAATAACTGTAGTTATATTGGCCTACGTTACAGATTATAAATATAAAAGATTTCCTTTACACTTGATTATACAGAGTGTCCGGTAAGTAGAAGGTACGACAAACATAAGGGCGGTCACCTACCAACATATACAACAAATGTATTTAATATCTGAAATTCAAAAATGAATGCATAAAAATCAGAAATATCGAATTATTGAAAATGACCTTTTTTATTGAGGTAATTTTTGTATATTTCGTGGGTGTACCGTACCGGCCACCTATCATATACAGGATATGGAAATTATGTTTATCGAACCACATTGTCTACACAGAAAATAATAAATGAACTATAAATAAAAATCATTTATCTGCTTCCGGGTTACAAAACGAAAGCAATCAGCTTGGTCAAATAAAAAAAAAACGTTAACCCATTCAAAACTGGTATTTCGTTCCAGCTGTTTACAGTTATAATTGCAACGAATCAGCGTGCTAAAAACATTGTGACTTTTCAACTCATAATTTAATTGTTTTGATCAAATATGTAAACAAACATTGGTCAATATTATTTATACAAAAAATAATAATGATGTGTTATTGTTATGATTTATTCTGTGTAAATAGGCTACGTTCATCTATTTACATTTTATATACAAACTAGCTGCTCCACGCGGTTTCACCTGCGTTCCCGTAGGATCTTATCTTTTTCCGGGATAAAATATAGCTTATGTTCATCAGGGATAGTGTAGCTTTCTAATGGTGAAAGAATATTTCAAATCGGTCCAGTAGTTTCAGAGCCTATTCAATACAAACAAACAAACAATCAAATCTTTCCTCTTTATAATATTATTATTATATAGTATAGATAATTCAAACTCAAACTCACTCAAAACTCATTTATTCAGTTTAGGCCCTGGTAAGGCACTCATGAACGTTACAATTGACTCTACCACCGGTTCGGAATACACTTAAACTGAGAAGACTCCGGCAAGAAACTCAGCAAGGCAATTTTTTTTTTAACAGTGGATCTTACTTACATTTTTATAAGTACATTTAGATACATTTTCAAATATTTTACACTAAGCCAGGGGGATGCAGGTGCAGAGAGAAGCTACTACAACCATATATTTCTGTCTTCCATGTAATGAGCCACCTTATAGTAGGCTTTGTTCATTAACCTAAGTTTAATAAAAATTTTGAATTTAAAGTAAGACATTCCAGCTACCTCACGTGGGATCCTATTGTAAAAACGAACACAATTCCCGAGAAAAGATTTATTAACTTTCGCTAGCCTGAATCTAGGGGTCACAATTTTATCTTTGTGTCTTGTATTAAAATGATGATGATTACTGTTTACTTCAAACAAATTTAAATTTTTTCGAACATACATTATATTTTCATATATGTACAGCGAGGGCAACGTTAATATCTTAAATTCCTTAAATTGATTTCTCAGTGACTCGCGAGGACCCAAACAATAGATCGCGCGAATCGCCCTTTTCTGTAAAATAAAAACAGTATCCAAATCAGTCCCTGAACCCAAGAGGTTATAGGACATCAGACTATGAAAATATGCAAAGTAAACTAACCTAGCTGTAGCAATATCTGTTATTTGTCTAATTTTCTTTACCGCAAAAGCAGCCGAACTCAATTTGCTAGCTAAATTTTCTATATGAGGACCCCATTGTAATTTACTATCTAAAGTTATACCAAGGAAAACTGTCTTGTCAACTAGTTCAAGTGTTCTATCATCAACTAGTACGTTGGTGCTGCTCTTAGGAACATTTGGAAGAGAGAATCTAATACATTTGGTTTTGCACGCATTAAGCATAAGATTATTGGTGGCAAACCATTTTGACACTGTTGCTAAGGTCTCATTGAGATGGGTAAGGTCAGCGTCTTTTCTATCTACTCTAAAAATTAGGGAAGTATCATCCGCAAATAAAACTATATCGCACAAGTTATTTATCATGTAAGGCAGATCATTTATATAGACCAAGAACAAAAATGGCCCTAGAATCGATCCTTGCGGTACGCCCGTTTTAACTAAAGACCCTGGGGACGTAGTACAACCGATACCTACTTTTTGTTGCCGACTAGATAAATATGATGATACAAGACAAAGAGCCGTGTCACGGATTCCATAGTGATGAAGTTTTAAAACTAGGGTCTGATGATCCACGCAATCAAAAGCCTTGGAAAGATCACAAAATACGCCGACCGCATCTTGAGAATTCTCCCAGGCCTCAAAAATATGCTTAAGAAGTTTAGCCCCTGCGTCTGTCGTGGATCTCCCTTTAGTGAATCCAAACTGGTTAGTATGCAATTAAAATTTAAGTGCTGCAATGCCAATCTAATTACTAAATAAATACGGTAGGTCTACGAATAAGTAATAAGTTATTTAGAGCTCGTTCACACGACCTCTCATTCGTAGCGGAAGGTACTTATATCAAAAATAAGTTTTTGTTTTTCTGCTTGTTCCGGCTAATTTCCGAAACGGCTGGAGCGATTTTGACGGGTCTCTCACTGGCAGATAGATGATGATGAACCGGGGACAATATAAGATCGCTCGGGAACGCGGGTGAAACCGCGGGGGACAGTTAGTATTACATAACATTATAAACTAAAAAATATTATGAAAATACTGTACCGTAGTAAGTAAATACAATTAAAGTCAAATAACATGTTATTGAAATTCTGTTGATTGTGATCAAACAATATAGAATCGACAAATAAATAACATGGTATTTATGCATATTTTATCTATACATACTAATATTATAAACGGATACCGCGGCGAAGGTCGTGGGCTCGAATCCTACAATGAGAAAGCTTGTGCTTTCGGTGAAGGAAAACATCGTGAGGAAACCATAGCACGGTGGTAGGGTACTTTGTAGTATCCGACTGGCTGGCTACCACCCTCAAGTTGAAAATCTGTCGCCAAGCACCTATCATATCACATCACTTACCATGGTGAGATTGCGGTGAAACACAAGCTTATCCTAAAGAAAAAACAATGGCACCATCTGACAGACAACTCTACTACCGAGCGCGCTCATTAGTCAATAAATGAATTTTTAGTTTGAGGCTGTATGGGCTATACCCTTTGTCTGCCCTACAATAGAGGAAATAAAATCATAAAAATTACAAACTTCCGCCCCTTTTTACCCGCGACGGAACGAAGGCGGTATCACTTGGTAGTATGTGGGCGGTATATGCGTTTGGGGTGAGAGGATGTTTGTCATGAAATCACTCCCACAGATTGCAGAAAAGCGAGAGGAAAAATGTTACATATCAAAATAATGTTTTTCAAATTCCAACAGCAATGGCGTGAAGCCAAGTCTCCTTTCGCATATCACACATACCCAATTATGAACAGTGTAGGTATTTAAAAAAACATCGTCCAGCTATTTACAGTACAGCTATCTGGGTAGAGGTCGTCCACCTACTTAGCTTTATACGCTTCGTTGTCAATGTAAATAGTATCATCATAGGTACTTTAAAACTAATTAAACAGCCGTCTGTCTGTATTTTTTTTTTTAAGAAGATTTTAGGCTTGGTATCGAGACCTTTAAGCCATTTCTTTATTTTAAATATTCATCTTTTAGGTTTAGTCACGTTTTATTGTCACTTTCTCTGTAAAGTTTAGTCCTCGTCCGTACAAGTCCGGTCTAATTTTAGTGAAATTGGCGGCTATTCCACTAAAACATTTCATGGACTTTTTGGGACAACCTGGAAAATCACGATACACGCTTTCATTTCATTTCACTTCACTTGTGCACCTAGATTGGTCTTTATTGGACAAAACACCACCGAAATTATTCAATAAAACTCAAAATACACGAATTAAAACGAAAACACAACGTCACTTCGCAAGTTCCCGCCAAAAAGTCCCGTCTGTCTGTAAATACCTAATAGACAATGATATTATAGTAAAATGTTGTAGATAGGTTATAAACGGTAGCTTTAAAACTGACTAATTATAGTCGCCATTGTCAACGGATGCACTTCATGTACCTAATACAATCAAATGTAAAAAACTGGTCAAGTGCGAGTCGGATAATAGTTTTATTTTGTTGTTTTTTGTAGTTTAAGAATTTAGAAAATTAAAAGAGATACTATACATATTATCATCAGGACAAACTGACAAAATATTTCAAAGTTAAAATAAATTAGTTACAAAGTGAAGGTAAAATGTGGAGTGGACATGCAAATGTTTGCCTTGACCATGGAATATTGGATGTTAATGACTGGCCGTCTCATCTCATCTCATCTTCCTCACCTTGTATCTGTGCTAGTTTGGATTACATAATTCTCTACAATAACAAGGTTGATGTCACAGATTCCATTTTGTTTTTATTTTAGACTGTTTCCGTCCCGTGTTTTCGAAATAAAAATTGTAATATAGCACGCTGGGATTATGTAGCTTCCTTATTAGTGAAAGGTGCTTAGCGACAGATTTTCAACTGGGCTCCACTGTACAATAGCGCCCGCTGATTCGGGGCTTAACTTTTTTTTTCGTGTAGTACTCTTCGTTGTAAGAACTTTCACCAAGGCTTTTAACGCGATAACGCACAGTTTTCGAGAAAAAAAATCCTGAAGTTTTAAAATTTCCAACGAATTCACGTAAATAACATATTTTTTTTCTTAAATTTATTTTAAAAGATCTTTTCTATTCAGAATCAACATGGCTTGATTAAGTTAGAAGTGAACGAAGATCGCAAAGCGCAGCGAGCGATCGCCGTACACAGGTTTTTTTTTTTAATTAGAAACTTTTCTAAAAAAATTAATCGCGTCAAAAGCCTAGGTGAAAGTTCTTACTACGAATAGTACTACACGAAAAAAAAAAGTGAAGCCCCAAATCAGTGGGCGCTATTGTACAGTGCTTCCTTCAACTGAAGGGTGGTAGCTAGTCAGTACTACAAAGTACTTTAAGGCGATGATAGCTCAGTGGTAAGTGACGTCGGATACCGCGGCGAAGGTCGTGGGTTCGAATCCTTACAATGAGCTTGAGCTTTCGGTGAAGGAAAACATCGTGAGGAAACCACAGCACGGTGGTAGGGTACTTTGTAGTACTCGACTGGCTGGCTACCACCCTCAAGTTGAAAATCTGTCGCCAAGCACCTGTTGGTGTGTTCCGGCAATTGCACTTGAGAGCCAGTTCGCCTTTAAGGCATTGTAATAAGGTGTACAACACATTAGCAATCTCCTGGTATTGCCAATGTCTATAGGCGACGGTTGTCACTTACCATCAGGTGACCCGCCTGCCTCAAGTACTGTTATAATTTTTGTTTTAATTTCAAATGTACGCTTGCTAAGTTTCTTGCCGGTTCTTCTCATTTGAAAGCTGACTTCTGAACTGGCGGTAACCGTAGCTCGACCTTCTTAAGCCCTAAACTGCACTTTGACTTTACCTCTAAATTGTATGAATTTATTTTAATAAGTAGATAAATAATCTTTAGCATTTTAGAGAGCTATAAACAAAGAGATTCAAAGATAGATTTAAAAGTCTTTGACTATAAATAATGTAAGTATTATCTAGCTATTAGAATTATCGCCGTTTAGTAATAAATCATCAGACGTATTTCCGGATCGGTCAGACTCAAGGCAAGATAACATTTACACAGTTGATTAAGTACACGAACTGTAAATAAATGTGATAATGTCAGGACTCAGGATCTCTACTGACTGCACATATCTGCGGGATGTACCTACATGTGCTAGTGACTTCCCTTACACCTTCCCGAGCAATCCCCTATTACCCCCGATAAGGGGGTAAAGCCCTTACTGGATGTCCAAGTTACTTATAAGCACGTTGATGCAAATTATCAAGATTTTATTCCAGATATACCTACAGGTTACTGAGACTTTTTTTAAATTCAACTTCTGAGAGGGGCAAAAATAGTAGATCGTGAGTGAAACCGCAGAGCAGAAAACTAGTCTATACCCTTACATTATAAAATAAAGTCCCCCGCCTTGTCTGTCTGTTTGTATATTCGCGATAAACTCAAAAACTAGTAAACAGATATTCTCTATCAGATTCTTTTTTCTTATTTCAGAACTCTGACAAGTAGGCAGGTCGGTTGCCCGATGGTAAGTGACTACCGTCGCCTATTACACATTACAATACCAGGGATATTATAGTCGAATTTGTTGCAAACTAAAAATGTCTAGAAGGAAAATTGTGGTCCAAATTGCACACATACGCCTAAGCTCAAAATCAAAGCCACTTATTCAGCTCTTGAATGGCACATATGAAGGTCGAAGCAGACGTTACCCGGTTCGGAAGTCTGCCTTCAACTGACAAGAACCGGCAAGAAACTGTGCAATACATTTTTAACTTAACTCAACTGTAGCTGTATTGTTTGTTTGTTTGTTTCAGACACTTATCAACATAGCGTATTGCTCGCTCGCCCTGTTCGGGTTCGTCATCCAGCGGGTCGTGTTCGGCCAACTTCGGGTCTCCGAGGCGCAGCGAGTGAAGGACAAGTTTTGGAACTACGTGTTCTACAAATTCATCTTCGTGTTCGGCGTGATCAATGTACAGTATATGGATGAAGTATTGCTGTGGTGCTCTTGGTTCACGCTCGTCGGGTTTCTGCACCTGCTTGGACAGTTGTGCAAGGATCGATTTGAATATGTAAGTATTAGCTGCACCGGATTTTGTTTATAATATCATGGGTTTTACAAATAAAAGAAGCCGAACTTACTCCTAATAAAATCAGCTATCTGCCAGTGAAAGTCTCATCAAAATCGGTCCAGTCGTTTCGCAGATTAACCGGAACAAATAGACATACAAAATTACTAAAATAATGATTTAAGTACGGTCGGCCAAGAAAGTGGTGTACCACCCTTAGGTTGAATGCCGCTTGCAGATTCATAGGTGATAAAGATTAATTTCGCTTGCAGATCAATATGACAACTCATGTCATTATTATGCATCTCTTTCAAGTGATATCTTTTTAGTTTGAACCTTGTTGTAATTTTCGATGACTAGGAAACTAAATCAAAACTGACACACCACTTTCTTGGCCGACCGTACCGCAAACACTTTAGGTATTTAGTAAAGAGCTGTGATTTTGAATTACGAACAGACACTTAAATTGTATTTATTTGTATAGATCAAAACACTGACATTGGTAGCGTAGGTACACTATTTAATTAATCAGGGATTTAACATTGATCAGGCTTCAAAAATCTGAGGTTAAGGCTCTTTACCTTTCATTGTTTAACTTTTGAATCGAATAGACAAAGTCGTTATCTATTGTGTCGGAAAGCTTCGGAAAATTTCGGAAAGCCTTCAGCTAAGATTAGTTGCCCTTGCCCTTAAGGCATTGTAATAAGGTGTACAAAACGTTGGCAGTCCACCTGGTATTGCTAATGTCTATTAGGCGACGGTAGTCACTTACCATCAGGTGACCCGCCTGTCTTGTTGTCACTAGTGACATAAAAAAGTTTCTGAACCTAACTTAATATTAAGGGCTCGATGTGGTTGGTTAAACACTTACTTATGAAGCCACAGGTCGTGGGTTCGATTCCCATCCAGGTCAGATATTTGAGTGCATGAGCGAACATGTCTGTTTTTCTTGAGTGGGGTGTAATTACCAATTTAAGTACTTATGTATTTTAAAAACATAAGTATTTGATTATATTAGTTATCTGATTCCCATAGTACAAGTTCTGTTATAGTTTGGGATCAGAAAAATATGCTATTTATATTTTTTCGTGATGCGGTATTTTACCTAAATACATTTACATAATGTATGTATAGGTAGAAATGTTTGATACATCGTTCCACGTGGACATTGTGTGCAAATCGAATGACGCGGGGACGTCCCTAACGGAACATAGGTTCATACATATTCATAAAGGTAAATGTTAACCGTTATATGTTTCTTTTATTCATCCTTGTTAGTGTTATTTTTGTTATTACTGCAGTCGCTGAATAATGTATATCAATATATTTAAAAAAAATACATAATTATTTACTTGAATACCTTTGTATTTTAATAATAATATCATTTATTTGATTTATTTTATTTAAATAATAATAATATAAACATATTGGTTTTAAAAATATATACCTACAGGTCATGCATGTTTTGCCATAATGGCGTGCAAATATTATTAGTCACTACATTCAATTATTCAAATTTAAAATATAAATTTACAATCCCGCCGGTTGGTATTGCTTTGGATGAATAAATAAACATTTCATTTCAGAACAATGTTTCTGGGGTGATCTACTTAACTGCTATAAGCTAGTAGGTTCTTTAAATAATTTACAATGCGCCCATATTGATGTTGTACAAACATCGACGTCGAACAATACCTCAAGTGTGCTCAGGTGTTTTATAGAGTTCAATAAAACTATTTAACATACACTTATCTGTTTTATCAGCTATAGAAAAAAATGGATGAAAAGATGGATGTTTCGATGGAGCCTTACCAGTAGAGTTAATTATTCCCATACCACTGTACATATAGGTATAGTTGTAGTATTTTATACCACGCTAAATGTCCATGGGTGACGGTATTCACTTACCATCAGGCGACCGTCTACACAATTACAATGTTATGGCAGCTATCGTCGTCCCCGAACACGGCGCGATGGGCGCACGCTCGGCTCATATGTCTGCTGGGGGGCATCCTGGCTGCGTCGGTGGCGCTACTCGCCGTCGCCACCGTGTGGGGCCTGCCCGCTGGACGGGACACCTTCTTCTTCATGGCTGCTGAGGTATAACTTACAAGTTACAGCTGCATGGTCTGGCTGCTGAGGTATAACTTATAAGTTACAGCTGCACGATCTGGCTGTTGAGGTATAACTTACAAGTTACAGCTGCACGATCTGGCTGCTGAGGTATAACTTACAAGTTACAGCTGCACGATCTGGCTGCTGAGGTATAACTTACAAGTTACAGCTGCACGATCTGGCTGCTGAGGTATAACTTACAAGTTACAGCTGCACGATCTGGCTGCTGAGGTATAACTTACAAGTTACAGCTGCACGATCTGGCTGCTGAGGTATAACTTACAAGTTACAGCTGCACGATCTGGCTGCTGAGGTATAACTTACAAGTTACAGCTGCACGATCTGGATGCTGAGGTATAACTTACAAGTTACAGCTGCACGATCTGGCTGCTGAGGTATAACTTACAAGTTACAGCTGCACGATCTGGATGCTGAGGTATAACTTACAAGTTACAGCTGTACGATCTTCGACCTTTTTTTTTTCGGATAAGCTTGTGCTTGACCACAATCACCCCATGGTAAGTGATGATGTGGCCGAAGGTGGTAAGCACACAAATCCTAGATGGTAACTGGCTCCCAAGTGCAGCTGTCGGGATACACCGATAAGTGCTTGGCGACAGATCTTTAACATGAGCGTGGTAGCCAGCCAGTCGGGTACTACAAAGTACCCTACCACCGTGCTATGGTTTCCTCACGATATTTTCCTTCACCGAAAGCTCAAGCTCATTGTAGGATTCGAACCCACGACCTTCGCCGCCGTATGCGACGTCACTACCACTGAGCTATCATCGAGCTGAGTTATCATCGCCCTTATTATTAGGGAACTGCGTACTAATATACAGTAAGACTGTAGAAAGCTCCTCTTAAAACTCAAAACCTTATCGTGTAACAGCGAAGTCTACAGCTTAAGGGCTCACATCGAACCAGCACTTGGAAGACTTGCTAAATGCAGGCAATGCAGCCACTTTTTCCTTTGTGAGCCCGAGTTAAAAATATTTTTTTAAAACCTGGGTTCTTATAAAATTTGATTTAAAATAAGACAGTATGTGAGTACGCAGAACTATCTCTCATGAAAACTTAATTTCTATTTAGATTATCGTATCGCGAAACCCTATGATATGCCTAGCATAATTGTCTGATTTTCCAGGATTTAATAAGTATGTATGTATGTATGTGTGTGTGCAGTGCGTGCTGGTGGTAGTATCGGCGGTGCACGTGTGTGCGCGGTATTCGCTGCAGCTGTACGAGGCCGACGCCGCCGGCCGGCTCGCCTACTACACGCATCTACTCTTCGATGTAAGTACTATACTACACTATCACTGCAGTACATTACACTACAACACACTTCACTTAACTCTACTACACTCCCACTCGCTAGACTTCACTATCAATACACTACAATACACTTCACTTCACTACATTACACTACAACACACTTCACTTAACTCTACTACACTACCACTCGCTAGACTTCACTATCAATACACTACAATACACTTCACTTCACTACATTACACTACAACACACTTCACTTAACTCTACTACACTACCACTCGCTAGACTTCACTATCAATACACTACAATACACTTCACTTCACTACATTACACTACAACACACTTCACTTAACTCTACTACACTACCACTCGCTAGACTTCACTATCAATACACTACAATACACTTCACTTCACTACATTACACTACAACACACTTCACTTAACTCTACTACACTACCACTCGCTAGACTTCACTATCAATACACTACAATACACTTCACTTCACTACATTACACTACAACACACTTCACTAAACTCTACTACACTACCACTCGCTAGACTTCACTATCAATACACTACAATACACTCACTTCATTACACTACAACACACTTCACTTAACTCTACTACACTACCACTCGCTAGACTTCACTATCAATACACTACAATACACTTCACTTCACTACATTACACTACAACACACTTATGCTTTACCGTGACCTATGTTGCTTATTTCTGCACGGTGCGTAAATGAATTGACCAACTTCACTCATGTAGAAAACATATTTAAGTCACTTGAAGCTTGAACACTTAACTCTACTACACTACCACTCGCTAGACTTCACTATCAATACACTACAATACACTTCACTTCACTACATTACACTACAACACACTTCACTTAACTCTACTCCACTACCACTCGCTAGACTTCACTATCAATACACTACAATACACTTCACTTCACTACATTACACTACAACACACTTCACTTAACTCTACTACATTACCACTCGCTAGACTTCACTATCAATACACTACAATACACTTCACTTCACTACATTACACTACAACACACTTCACTTAACTCTACTACACTACCACTCGCTAGACTTCACTATCAATACACTACAATACACTTCACTTCACTACATTACACTACAACACACTTCACTTAACTCTACTACACTACCACTCGTTAGACTTCACTATCAATACACTTAACTTCACTACATTACACTACAATACACTTCACTTCACTACATTACACTATCATTACACTACAATAAACTTCACTACATTACACTAGACTTCACTACAGTTCACTTCACTTCACTACAGTACACTTCACTACATTACACTATCACTACACCACAGTACACTTCACTACATTACACTGCACTAATACCAGTAGATTATATTTATTCATGATTTTGATGAAATACCCGTTAGCCCCTCTCTCTTTACAATGATCGAAATTATAATGTATGGATATATTTTTGACATAATAATTAATAATAATAATAAATATAAAAGTAAAGTTTGTTGGAGACTGGGCATGGGCTATGCACTATGCAGTGTATGAATGAGTAACGTTGTAACGGTGTGATCTGTTTGGTGGCGCAGTCGACGTCGCTGGTGGTGGAGCTGGTGCATGTGGTGCACATGGTGGTGCACAGCAACATGGTGGTGTCGATGGCGTCGCTGGTGCTGCTGCTGCAGCTGCGGCACTTACTGCACGAGCTGCAGGCGCGCGTGAGGCGACACCGCCTCTACACTGACCTCGCTGACCATATGAGCCGCAAGTACGTGCAATTACTTACTAAGCTTTATGCTATAGTCTACGTACGCTATCTGCTCTACTTCTCTTTGAGGAGTTTGTAGAAGAACTGTGTCATACAGGCACCACATCCTCTACTCTTTATTGAAAGTATAGGGTTCCTCCAGGGATCAATATGAAATGAAATGAAATTGTTTATTCATCCAAATAGGCCTTCACAGGCACTTATGAATAGTCAGGCTCTACATGCTCGGTTCGGAAGGTTGTTTTTGCTGAGAAGAGCCGGCAATAAACTCAGCAATTACTCTTTTCAAATACAACTTACACCTATTACATTCAATAATTATTATTTATCTAGTCTCACTGACAATATTTGCGTGTTATGGCGGCAAAAATAGTAATCTATAGAATTTAATTATGACTGACTTAATAAACAACAAACTCGCACAGACCAGCCCCCACAAGCAGCACCTGTTCACAAGTATGACGCGTGTAGCAGCCATCGCCCTCCTCGCACATTTTATAGGGATAATATTGGCCCCTTATCTTTTGTTTGATTTTTAATTATTAATGCAGAAATTCCGCTTAAGTAAAACTACAAGGCGTATAAACTATTTTGTTGTTAAAGTAGTTGTTGTCCTTGTGATAAAAATAATTTAATTTCATTGTTGCCATCTGAACTCGACTATAATACTTCACATATGTATGTTTTGATTAGTGTGATTTGTTTACATATTATCCGATCGTATCAATATTGGACATTGATAAAATTGTGAGCTTTAATATCGCTTAGTGTTTGATATAAATCAAAATAACAATATCTGTAACAAAGTTAATTAAAATGCTTCCAAAATATGTCGCCAGTACTCCGGGACTTTCACGCAAAAACTGGTGAACAGATTCCGATGAAACTTGAAATACTATACTTTTTATCCTGGGAAAAGATAACATGAAGAGAAAACCGCGGTGTATGTTATAACTAAAACACCAGAATAAATATAGTAGCTATTCTTAACATTTTCTATATTATCCCCAGCTACCCAATGGCGAGCAAAGAGGAGGTAGAGAAAAACCAGGACAACTGCGCCATCTGTTGGGAGCCCATGAAGGAGGCTCGGAAACTGCCCTGCTCGCATCTCTTCCACAAGTACGTACTGACGTGATCCTGTCGAAACCTGCCTCATATAATCTATATCTATACTTACTATACCAATATAAAAAAAAATTGTGTTGGATCCGCCTATTTATCGACGAAGGCTATATAACATCACGCTATGTTGAGAAAATCACTCGGGAACGCGGGTGAAGCCGCGGTAGACAGCTAGTTTTGTAAATTAGGGGAGAGATTTTTGAAAGGGACACTTCAAATTTCCGTCTAAATAAAAATCGTTTGGAAAAACACTTTATTTCAGTTATATGTCAACCCCGATGTGCGGGATATGCTGGGACTTCGTCATTTTGAAGTGTCCCTTTTAATACGTGTCCTTTTCATGCCATTTCTACGATTACATTTTAAATTAATCTATTACATAATTTATTTTATTAATTATAATTGACGATACTCTTTGAAATCGTCATCATCAACATCAAAGACGTCCTGAGGTGCTCGCATCCAGCGGTTTTCCGTGACCCTCTTTGTAATAACGTTATTATATTGGTGTAGCTTAACACAAGGCGGTATTTTTGTCCGCAGTTCGTGTTTATGTCAGTGGGTGCAGCAAGACGCGTCCTGTCCAACGTGTCGCCGCGCGCTGGCCGGGGCGAGCGGCTCGGGTGGGGCCAACGGGGCAAGCGGGCCGAGCGGGACCGGGACCGCGGCGAGGCCGGGCGGGGCGGCTCCGGGGGCCCCGCCCACCGACGAGGGGCCCATGCCGGTGCCCCTGCCAGGCAGGCAGCCCAACCATATGTTTCACTTTGACGGTAAGTGCGCTGTAATTACCCAGTCAATAGATTATGTTTTTTGCTGACGAAACTATAGCTGGACCCTTGATACTAAGGAAAAATAGAATCCTTCTAGGATCTCTTTACTATCCGTCTGTCTGTGAAGACCCCTTTTCTCAGGAACGCGTGGAGGTATTAAGTTGAAATCAATATCAAATAAATACTCGGGTCTGCAATCACTAGGAGCAGTGAAAAGATCAAACTTCTAAGTCAAGGCAATCAAAATATGCGGCATAAACTGTAAAAAAACTCTAAACTGTAAAAATCTTAGAGACGTGATTCCCGTGATGAACGAACTATTTAGATACTTACACGTTTGTACAGAATCTGTCGCCAAGCACCTGTTGGTGTGTTCCGGCATTTGCACTTGAGAGCCAGTTCGCCTGTAAGGCATTTAAGGGTGTACAACACATTATCAATCCCCTGGTATTGATAATGTGTTATAAAAATAAAAAAAAAGAACCCCGACCGGTGTTTTTTCTTTGATGGCAATTGACCTTTAGGACATTTCTGCCAATGTCAAGTTGGTATTATTTTTCTTTAATGTTGCCTAATCTCGGTACATCAAATTCATAGTAGAGCTGGCGGAAGACAGGTTAACTGGTTCCACTAAAACTTTTCATATACTTTTTTTAGGAAATTTGAAAAGTCTGGTGCACTTAGATTGACTGACTTGGCGCGCTCGAACTGCGCAACCATTTAAAAATAATAAATTTATTGGTACTATCTTATACGTTTGTCCCATTAATCAAAGGAAACAAAGCATTTAGCATGAAAAATATACAAAATAAATCTAATTAGCTTTTTTTTGTTTACAACCTGCGTATAATTTTAACTCAAACAAAACTCTTTACACTTCTGACGTACAAAAATATGAATGAATCCATGTCACTGTCATACTGTCGGTGCTAAATTGTCGTGAAGAAATGAAGATATAATTCAAGAGTTGTACGGGTCACGAAACAAAACGAAGAGCATGAGTTAGATGAGGCCTCGCGCCGCCGCCGCACTACTCGTGGTGGTCGGCGCCGCCATACTTTTATGTCTCACCAAACTACAATGGACAGAGCTAGGTAGGTTCTAGGTCAAGAATTATGTAAACTACCTGGATAGGAAGCTCTCCATACCTATTTGAATCAAATACCTAAGAATTGCGACACAGCTATGATGTGTTTAAGATGAAATATAAAATAATACTACTAGCCCGCCAAAAGCACAATTTTGATGCTGCCTTTAAAAATACGAAGGGACGAAGTAATCATAATTATTATCATGCGCACAATAAACACACTTCCGAACTGGCTAACCTCACTTGATAAATTGATTCATTTTTTATTCGGGTATCTTTCTATAACTCGCTTTTTTTTACTCTGCTATCTCTCGGCTAACAACATAGTCCGAATACAGGGGCAAACTGAAAATCAGCGCAACGTACACATGTTAATGTGAACGCTGAGTTTGTCCCATTGCCAGTACGATAATGTTAGATTACTACTTTTTTTTTGTTTAATAATTATTATTGTTTTATTTGGCTTTATCTAGGCTTCACGAATTGCTATATCTAGGTTGTATTTTGTGTTTTATTCTTTTTTTAACTTGTTGTATTTCTTTTTTGTGGCAATAAATTACTCTTTATTATTATTTTATTTATTTACACAGAGTTTCTTTCATTCAGGGTAAGTAGGGTTAGAAAGAGAGATTGTCCCAACGTAGTTGTTATCTTTCTCTAACTATAACTATCTCTAACATAAAATAATCGATAATATAAATTATCGATTTACTTCTCGGCACATACGATGCTTTACTGATGAATACCTTAAAAGACCCCAGCTAATAATGGCAGCCAAGTTTCTTGCCGGAGTCTTCTCAGTTTAAGTGTATTTCGAACCGGTGGTAGAGTCAATTGTAACGGTCATTAGTGCCTCACCACCTAAACTGAATAAATGAGTTTTTTTTTATTTGATTGAATGGTAGACGTTACGTATGTATTGACGTGTTGTGAACTTGTGATGTGTTATCTAGGGTCTCGTTACGTGTCGTGGCTGCCCAGTTTCTCGGTGGAGGTGACGCGGGTGCGTGCGCGCGACTCGCCGCCGCCGCTCCCCGCGCACCAGATCGACGCCATGGCCAGACAGGTAACACCACACACACACACACACACACACACACACACACACACACACACACAACATCCACATACTAATCTTATAAATGTGAAAGTTTGGTAGATAGATAGTCTGGAATAGCACATAGGCTACTTTTTATCCCGGGAAAAGATAAGATCCCTCGGGAACGCGGGTGAAAACGCGCGGAACAGCTAGTATTGTTCTTGTGTGTCTTTTTTTTATGCCACAAGTGACAATGAGGCAGGTGGGTCACCTGATGGTAAGTGCAACCATCGTGTTGTACACCTTATTACAATACCTTAAAGGCAAACTGAGTCTCAAGTGCAACTGCCGGAACACCAACAGGTACTTGGCGACTTGTCATGACTGTATGTTACCTCTTCTCGCTTAAACCGCTGAACCGATTTAGATGAAATTTGGTATAGAGATAGATGGAACCTTGGAGAAGGACACAGGATACTTTTCACCCCGGGAAAAGATAAGATCCCTCGGGAACGCTGGTGAAACTTCGGGGCGGAAAACAGACATCAAAGACGCCGAGGAAAAAGAAGAGCTAAACTATTTACAAGTGCAGTTGGAAAGTGAATGATGTAATGTGTTGTGTGCAGGTAGTGAGCATGTTCCCGCAGTACGGGGCTGGTGTGGGTGGAGTGGGTGGTGCGGTGGGGGTGGTGGCTGCGGACCTGGCGCGCACGCGCTCCGTCGACCTCACGCTCGACAACATACTCGAGGGTCGCCTGCCGCTGCCGACACACACCCACACACCAACACACACCCACACACCAACACACACCCACACACCAACACACACACCCACACCCACACACGCGCACCTCGTGCCTACAGGTGAGCACACTTATCTATACAACGTGTTACAAAATATCCCGTAAAAAATATAATTAATTTGAAAGCCACAAATTTTGTCAACCCTAGTAAAGCTGTCATGTTAGGGAAACAGATTAAATAACAGAAAGGCCTACGTACCTATTTTACCTAATAATTGTCTACTTTAATAGTTTTTCTATTTTTCATTCATAAATGTTTGCCTCAATACAAGGATGTCATTATACTCAAGTACTGGCTTCAAAAAATGACAAGTCGGAAAAAAATGATGATTTTTGTCGTTCCGCGAATTAGGTAGGAATATTCTGCGTAGTTTACTCTTTAATTTTACTGAAATAGGGTTTGCACATCAGTGAAAATAATAATATTTTTTTATTTTTTTCGGGTATGTTATACAGCGTTACTACGGTTTCTAAATATTTTGAATGGACTCGTTATAAGGCCCCATTTAACCTCCTTTCGGCTTTACGGGTAGTTTTGTAATACCCTGTATAGTATAGATAGATATATACATATAAATTAATATTGTATTTGAAACCACTGTTAGACGGAAGACTGGCCACCCGTAGCACAGGCTAGCCTAGTTTGGGGGCCAGTAAACATCGAACACATGTTTTTCTTGTTTATTTACCAGTTTATAATGTGTAAAATCTGTGTATACACTTTGGTCCATAAAAATATTATTATTATTTAGAATTATATCATGGTTGATTTGTACGTTTGTCTTTCTCTCGCGCAATGATTGATCGACGTGTTTTTTTGCATAGAGATAGTTTATGGGCCGCAGACTGATATAGACTACCTACTTTTAATTCCGGTAACGCGAGTCAAACCGCGGGGCGAAACCTAGTAAAAATATATTAGTTTGTCGGTTCGCTACGTATGATAGCTAAACTAGAGGAGTACAACTTAAACTGTAAAAGCAACAATATCATTAATTTTAATTATTTTTTTCAGAAGAATTAAGTCAATTAATAGATGCGCCGCTAGAACCGACGTCAAGCGAGCTAGAATCTTTACACGACGAAAATTTAAGGTACGTAAATATTATCAGTTTTTTTTATTTGTTAATGAAATGATAAAGCTTCTCAAAGTCTTGTCTTGTCTTGGCTCTAGGTCGACTAAATTTAAATAAAAAAAATACTTTTCACCTCACACGCTCGAAAAGGTTGTTTCTCATTCCATTTTAGCGTGCAAAATTGCGTTTTATCCGCTAGCGTGAGTAAAAGAGTTTTAAAATGTTATTCTTCAAATTGAAACCTGTCCTAACTAGTCTTAGACTATAATATGAACTTATTGCCTGTTCTTCTCAGCAAAAGCAACCTTCCGAACCGAACATTAGAGTGTGACTATTCATAAGTGCCTGTGAAAACCTATTTAGATGAATAAACATTTCATTTAATGTAGTCGGAACCGCAGCCCGAGTGGGAGCCCGAGTAGCAGCCGGAGCCGCAGCCCGAGCCCCGTACAGTTCGGTGAGGAGGCGCGGTCTCGCGAGACGGCGCTGCGTCGGCGGAAGGCCGCGCTGCTGCAACACGCACGCGCACGGTACCTCGCGCGCACACACACACACACACTCTGAACTCTACACACAATACGCCCCTTCGACAATAAACAATGCTGCTAACAACAACGTGGATTATGTTACTTTGCAATCACTTTATCTATAATACAGAATGTGTATTTTCAGATGTAACTTTTACAATGACCAAATGTAACGCGAATAATGATAAAAATAAAGCTCGCTCGATCGTATGTTCGACAGACGAAAATAGACGTAGATGTATGTTATACAGGTGAATTTTTCAAGTGGGCGTGGATGGCTAGATCCTTAACTAAAGGGAATATGCTAAAAGGAGTGTCGGCAATAAGATGACGTTCAATAAGTGTTCCTTAAGTGTCCCAAAATTTTATAAAACATTTTGATGAAAACTAAAACTGCATCAAGAGCACTTTCTTTTAGTTTGCCATATGTAATTAATTACTTTTGAGAATTTGATCCTTATTAGCAACATTATTGGATGGTGTATAATAATACAGGCTGTGTATTTTTTCCATATTCATCGAGTTCGATTCCTGGTTTGGGAAAATATTTTTAAAATCTAATGATGCAGTTTTAGTTTTCATTAAAATCGGCCCCGAGAATTTTTTCGGTGTTTTTCGCTATTCCCTTTAGTTTAGGATTTGGCCATGCACGCCAACTAGAAAAAAAGCACCTGTTGCAGTCAGATTATTTATTCTATTTGCAATTTCGAATACAAGCTGATTGTAACAAAGTTTCGTTGTAAAACAAAAGCTAATCCGCATCAAACAAAATGCAGGCAAATGGTATCCGAAGTGAAGCGTCGTGTAAAATATTCTTCACGAAAACGCACGCATACTAATGTAATACTTAATAAGACAATCGACCACTTTTGTTTTTTTTCAACGAAGTTCTTTTACGCGGTTTAAAGTAGAGTGAACTGGCAGAAATCGTCACGTAAGAAAAAAGCGTTACGTCGTGTATTTTTCACAATTTGTTTGTACCAGTGACATCGTGAGTCGTGTGACGACGAGAACTCGCTCCTTATACATGCAGATACTCCGCTGTGTTAAAATTATACCTTGTACATAAATAAATAAAGATGATATAATGAATGTTCCGAACTTTCGGTATGAGATAAAGTATGCTTTCGTGTAATGTTTCACTTTTGTGATATTTTTATTAGCTATGTTATATGTTAGTAATATTTAAATGATTTAATTTTAGTTAGTCCGTTACAGTTTAATTCTTAATGCCTAACTAAACTTTCAGAGGTGAAAATAAAAAAGACTCAACCATAACTTATTATACAATTACATATGTATTACACGCCGCGCGCCGCCACCCTACACACTATTCTGTTATACAGGATGTTCAGTAAGTATAACGACCAACTTAAGGGGGGAGATGGGCGGGTCACTTACCAAATGTGCAAAAATTTTATATCAACTTGAATCGCGAGGAATTTCTAATCAATTGTTATGCTATTGTTTGATTGGTACGCGCGTCCGACTTAAGAACCAATCGGATATCTAACATTCAAAAATCTCAAAAATGGTGATCGTTTTATTGAACTTATTTGTTGTATATGTTGGTAGGTGACCCGCCCACCTATCTCCCCCTTCAGTTTTCTTACTACTTACCGGACATTCTGTATAAAATAAATAATTTGTATAATATGTTTATGACTCTTCTTATTAAAATGTATTATTTTTAGTAATATAGTGTGGAAATTGTATAAAAAATAATATAAATAAAATGTGCTTTCATCCCTGAAAGTTTATTTAATTACAAAAAATAGCTGTGTTTACCTCTCATTGAATCTTAGAACTGAGCGAACGCGGTTTCAAAGAATATTTTATTTGCAGTTTTTTAAAGGCCTTGTCATAACTACGTCATGTTAAACAATTTATTTTTCTATGAAATCTTAAGAGTGTATTTTTGTATTGTATAAATTTATATTGCTAATCGTCCATAGTTATTAATTATAATTCTAATGTTCTGATATAAGCAGATTTTCTTTTTTGTCTACACGTGTTAAATTATTATTAAGTACAGATCAGTACTTGGGTTTATCTATTTTTAAAACACATCTATTTTAATAATCTTTTTTGTGCCTAATAAGTTATAATTAACCTCACGGTGCGGGTGTCCCATTTCACAAGCGAATTTACACCTCATTGCTAACTGTTTATATATCACGAATGTCGGTAGACGTCTTTTAGAGCCACTAGTCTGTATTTCGATCTATATGTAGTTAACAATACGGTCTACATTTGCTTGTGGTAACTCCCAAAGCAGTCACTATTCACAAAGCAACGCACCGTGTGATGATCATTTTATGTTATGTTTTATAAATTCTTATCCCATACAACTTTGTAGTCTGATATATTATTATAATATTTATTATATTCCTGCCCTTAACTGTCCAGTCAAATGGAGTCGACGGAAAAATACGACACGAAATAAAGTATTGTTTATTCGTGTGGAATATATAAGTGATTGACAATAATTTTATATTTGTATTGTTCCGAGTTACGAATAGAACACTTATTGCATATTGTGGACTGACACGGATCATAAATATGGAGGTATGTGGAAGATGATTAGTGCGACCCTTAATGGCGGGCCATCATCACGGACTTTGAAAATTAGTGGACTAATAAAGGGAAAATAAAATTCGAGGGAAAGTAGTGAAGGGTTTTTAAAAATCGGATCAGTAGCTTCGGAGATCACCTCCAACATACAAACAAACTTTACCTCTTTATAATATTAGTGTAGATTTGGTGATAAATCCGTGAAGGTGGCCAGCCAGAAATGGTCACACTGAGATTAAATTATCATGTTAAAGGTTCTACTGAATTTTCTTTTACTCTATTACCTATGTAATGCAGGTATGTGTGGCTGATCCGTGCCATGTTTATAACTACTATTTTTGTAATGTTATTGTTGTGTGACTTTTTTATCAGTTTGAATAAATACTTCTTCTAATAACAATTCTTCAGGAGTCGAAACGTTAACTCTTGCGCCTTTTCAAAAATTATGATAGTACTGTAGAAATAGGTACTATGATTGTTCCCATCAAGGCTCTATTGTTTCAATGTTTTTATTTTAGTTCGATAACTATGCGTGTTCAGTTAAAATCATTTTTTTAATCATTAGGTAATTTTACCAATACTTTTTATAGATCGTTCTTACCATGTTTACGTAATCTGTATTTTATAGGAATCCGATCCTTTTTATAATGTTGTATAAGTTGGCAGACGATAAAAGACTCAGCAGCTCATACAAAATTAACTCATAGCTGATTTGTTTGTATAAATGGAATTAATAAGTCATGACTAATTATTATTTATTTTTATACTAATAAGTTCTATTCATTCGTTCTGTTGCCAGCTACAAAAATATAATTGTACATAAAGTACTTAATTTTTTAAATGTAAACTAAAATCAGGGAGCGTACCACCCACTGTCTATCGTGATTGAGCTGTCCCGAGCGATTTCAGTGATCTATCTATGTGCCAATACGTTGAGTAGTTTTTGCGTTAAAAAGTTAAAAACTTCAATCCACACAAACTTTCACATTTATACCTATTATAGTAAGAAGTAAGATGGCAGTCAGTAGAGCTTAAGTTTAAAATCGCGATAAGAGTTGATGGTAGGCTGCGCAAATAATACCTACCTACGAACAGGCCTCACTAATGACTGCCATGCCATATGTAACTGCCTTGTTTTCAAAGCAATATCAACATAACACCGGAGAGTTAGATCAAACGAGGACTATATAAGTATTTTGACCAAAATAATACTTTTTTACCATGCAAATATTTATTGTTTGGTTGGATGTAATCTATTAGTTACGGAATAGGATAATTCGTTATAATGTAAATATTACTTTGAATACTTGCTGGTTATCCATAAATACCCAATTATTGTATAATAAAAGTTATTATGAAATTGTTTCATGACTAGTCAAAATAAATAAAACACTTATTTTTGTGTATTTATTTTATACATTGTTTACTGAATTACAGTTTTCGATGTTGCCAGTTTCTCAGTTGAAATTAATCCCCAAATATGAGTTTCCCTTGAATTTATGAAAGTGAAGAAAGGTTTGCGTTGTTAGTTCTTCTAAAGCCACGGATCAAACAAATCACAATATTATTAGAGAGATAATCCTAAAAATATTGTTTCATCATAAAATTCTGTTGGCACTTCCTGAACCATGAAAGGAAACTTGTAAGTGCAATACAAAAATGTGTAAGAGCAGTAGGTGATTGGTAGCCAACATGAGACTGGTGACAATATGAGTGAAATTGTATCTATTAAAATGTGCAGTCTCCACTGAACTTTACCAATATGAGACACTCGCACAGCCACTTTTAAAACCCATCAGCCTTAATGCCCTAGCCCTAACATGCATATTTTTATTAAATAATAGAACCTCTCTTACACATACAATAATGATTACATATTTTATTGACATAAGATAGAAAGTTAGCCAATGAAATTGATAACAACAATATGCAAAACAAGATGAGCAAATATGAAGTCTGCAAAACCTCGTTCTGCACTCAATCCTTGAAACTCATTCTTGTTCTCTGGGTTCACTTGTAGTCTTAAACACACTGAAAGAAACATATCAAGTTTTAAGTCATTTTATTTAGATACTTTGGCTATGGGATTGCCGAAACTCTGCACAAACATTATAGTAGAAAATAATATCAAGTATAAAATCAAATGAAAAGCTAACTTATTAAGTACGTTTTTAACAAGATCTGCTGCGACCTGTGTGATGTATGTTATATATGAGTACTATGACAACAGAAAAATCGCATAAAATGGATTTATATGCTTTTGTTCTGAAGCTCCTCATATGGTTAATAACTAAACTCGCAAGGAATTTCTAATCAATTGTTATGCTATTGTTGAGCAAGTACCCTTTCCTTCTAACTCAATCTAGGTATAACAAGAAATATTTAAATAACCTGGGACATTATTCACAGTGTGCAAACATAACAGAGCTTGTACCGACTATAGAAACCAACTATTACCAACTTTAAATATTCTTTCAGTGTCACGGTTTCACCGGCAAATCCCTCTTTATCTTAGAGTGTTTTATAAAGTGAATGCTTGCTTACCTCCAAGAACAAATGAGCTAACTGTAGAAATGAAGCCACTCAAAAATGAATTGAATGGGAATGTGCCGACAAGGCAGCAGTACACGAACTGTATTACAGCAGTCAAAAACACATATAGTAGATACGCATCGATGATTTTCAATCTCTTGGCAGTCTTCGTCGTGTATTCTTGATACAATTTAGGAATAACAGACGTTAGCGAAGTCATTTTATGACGATAAATAAAAACCTCGCTAATAACTTTTGGTTAGGTAGTAAACTAGTAAATAATTTACACGTCAGTGCGTGCCAACCAGTGTGACCGTTTCAAAAAAATGATTTTTTAAGAGGTTTTTGGCTTAGTATCTAAACCTCTAAGCCATTCATAAATAGATAATTACTAACACATTGTGTGGCTGGACGTCCTTGGTGGCTGGTACTGAAAGGAAAATATAATTTGACTAAAACTTACATCATATCAGTTAGGGTCAATAATTTAGTTATTTTTACCCGACTGCGCAACGCAAAGGAGGGAAATGTGTTTATCAGCCTATTTATGTACATATGTTTATTCCTTTGTGGCGTTCTTTTTGATTATTCTTACACCAATCAATTTGTCTTCTTGTGAGTCTATCACAGAAATCAAATCTATAGTATTATATAGGCACTTAGATTGATCTATGTGGCTTACGTAAGTTGTTTCGATCAGTTTCAATCGTGAAAACGGTTTAATATAAAGGAGATGTTTCAGATTTGTATGGAGTCTTGGACTGCACATTGTACACTTGACTAAAAGTAGTGGAAAAATAAATAAAACATGAGAAAAATACTTATTTTACGTTGTTTTCATGTACAAGGTGTGTTTCGACATTTTTAATGGCAATTTCATTGCATGTTTTTTTAATGGCGACCACTACTACATTTACGTCAATGTGTCAAACTGACATTAAATAAAACAAAAAGAATATATTACTAGATAGATAAATTGATTGACTGAAAATAGGTACAATTGATTTATTGACTTATCCATACAACCACCCAGTTTTACTTTTATAATAAATACTATACTACCAAGTTACTGAATTAGAATCTTCAAATTATTGATTCTGAGAAGAAATTGCATGAAGTTATTATTATGTGAAAGTCGAATCTGTTTTGTACATCTTGCTGGACACAAAGCCCGAATTCAAATACTCAAGAAACATTTTATTATTGAGCAATCAAGAACTCAAGCGCATCAAAATACAAGCATAACTTGCTTCATGTTAAAAACAATGAATAATGCCAGCAAAAGTTGTGGCTTTCGAGTTTCGTGCTGTCTGTCACATCCAAGAATTATGTATTCTAAATGGATAGGTAACTTTGAATACCTACTTGAAGCAAATACCTATTAATTGCGAATACATAATTCTTGGTCACATCTTCCTAGAGAGAGATGTAAAAGATAATCAATAAAAAATCTACTAAATAGATTTTTATTATCGAGTTAAAATAATCGATTAACTGAATTCTCTTTTTATTTTCACTATTGATTTTTACTGCTATGCTGCGAGGAAAGATTAAACAATACATTTTTTACACTTACCAAAGCTGTTATTTCTTCACCCTTGATATAGATTTTTTCTGTATAATTAATGTTGATCAATATTACCTACTGACTGTTGATTAATACTGTCGATTACCTAATTAATGAAGTTACAAATAGGGATATTTCAAACGTTTGATGTGATATCTCAAGATAATAAAGAACAAATTATTATTAAATAAAATCGATTATGTTAAATTATCCACATCGATTACTCTTTAATCGTTTAAAATGCTCTAAGTTTAAAATATCGATTATTTAATAATCATTATTTTATGTTGAATGTCTCATCCCTACAACAGCTACCCTTATTTTTTTTTAACAAGACCACGGAACTAGGTCTTGTTTGACCCTATTAAATAAATATTCGATGATACGGGTGTTTTTGGCGGGAACTTGCGAAGTGAACGTCACGTCAAAAAGAGTAAGATAACAACTACATTGGGACAACTTCTCTTTCTTTTATTCAGGGTAAGTAGGGTTAGAAAGAGAGATTGTCCCAACGTATTTGTTATCTTTATCTTTTTCGCAATTGATAGGTATTTGCTTCAAGTAGGTATGGAGAGCTTCTATCCAGATGGTAAACATAATTCTTGCGTTAAGCAATATGGCGGTCTAAGTTGCCCTGTGAAATATTTGGTAGTAATAAAAAATATTATTGTACAGCGTTTATCGACAAGAAAAATAAAATTAGATATTTTTTATCGGTTTGAATAATTATTAAGCTTATTTTTAATACGTGTACAATGTCCAGTCCAAAAATGAAACATCTCCTTTATTTAAATTTTATTTGAAATACTTTGTTTTAAATATGTAGAAGGTATTTTTTAAGAATGCTGTCAATACTTTTAATTGTTGTGTATACAAGTACAAAAACCCATAACATTTTGTAATTAATGATTGTAAGCATAATGTTAGTATTATAAATAAATAAATAAATGTACAAACAGTAGTTGATTGCGAATAGAATCATTTTCTGGAAAAACTTAAAGCGTACTAGTACCGATCTGACTGGCAAGTCTCATAATTCAGATTTACCCGGTCATCTGTGGGACCCAGATCTCATTAATTCACATTTCAATGCTGTGCCGGGGGGTAGCAGCGTACCAATATCGGATCTAACATATTATGAATATCATCGTCATGGCACATCAGTATTTGAACTAAAAAAGCACAGTTAATGAAAAAACCATCTTTAATATTATTAAATCTTTAAAGTCTAATGCGGTAGGAGCTGACGACATCTCACTTGATATGCTCCTCCTTACTCTTCCGCGTACGCTGGGTGTTATTACTGCTATAATAAATTCATCTTTAATTTCATGTAATTTTCCTGATGCCTGGAAAACAGCTTTAGTAACACCTTTGCCAAAAAAATCTAATGTTATTGATGTTAAGGACCTACGTCCCATCAGCATTCTTCCCTGTCTGTCTAAGATACTGGAAAGGGTTGTTTATATGCAGTTAGCGGCATATTTAGAAAGCAATAAAATATTACCAGATCGCCAGTCAGGTTTCCGGAAATCCCGTAGTACGTCCACAGCATTAATTGATATCGTAGACAATATTCTATCTGCACAAGATGATGGTAATGGTTCAATAATGGTACTGCTAGACTTCTCCAGAGCCTTTGACGCAATTAATGTGCCACTTCTGCTTTCCAAAATGCGATACTATGGTTTTGGGCCCTAAGTCGTGAAATGGTTCCACAGCTACCTTACTGGTCGAATACAGGTAGTAAAGCTTACGGATGTGGACGGTACCTGCCAGTTTTCAACACCATCCGCTGTCACTCGAGGCGTCCCACAGGGGTCTATATTAGGACCTCTTTTGTTTGTTCTCTACAGTACGGATGTGACGGGTGCTATTCATTTTTGTAAATTTCACATGTATGCTGACGACATCCAGGTATATATATCTTTTAAGCCTGAAGAAACACAGAGTGCCGTGGCCCATCTAAATGAGGACCTGCAACGCATTGTGGAATGGGCGGAACGTAATACTCTAGTTCTAAATCCCGACAAAACCAAGTATTTATTGCTAGGCTCCACACGTCAGTTGAATTATATATCGAACGGTGGCCTTGTGATTTCGATGCAGGGTTACCAGATCGAACGTGTAGCGGAGGCTCGTAATCTGGGTTTGCTCATGGACGAGAATTTGCGTTTTGAAGCCCATGTTACTGAGATGGTACGCAGGTCATTATATCGACTAAAAATTTTATATAATATACGCAAATTTCTAAGTACTGACCTGCGTATAAAACTTTGTGAAACGCTAGTACTTTCGGTTTTAAGTTATGCAAATATTGTCTTTGGGCCGCGTCTGTTAGCACGTACGGATAGACTTGTTCAGAGGGTACAGAATGCATGTGCTAGATACTGCTTCGATATTCCTCCACGCTCGCATCTCTCACATCACTCCTCACCTTAATAATGTGGGAATTTTGAAAATGAGTCTTCGAAGGGAACTGCACTTAGCATCTCTCCTTTTTAACGTAATAAAATCTGAAAATCCCGAGTACCTCTTCGAGAAATTGGAGTGGCGTTACAGCTCTGGCAACCGTGCTGCTAGACCTATAAGTAATCAACTTAAAATGCCCTCACATTGCACAACAGCTTTTAGAGGAAGTTTCAAATACACGGCCACCAAGTGTTGGAACAATATCCCACCTCCAGTTAGAGAAGTTAATACTATCTCTTGCTTTAAGTTAAAATTCAAAGCGTTTTTAGTATGCTACCAAAAAGATCTTCCCATAGGTGGCCGAGTCGTTCCATCATACTTAGCATAATTTTTTGGGTGTTAATATGTATGTAAGTATATGGCTATATTATATAATATGTATACTCGCATTTTTGATTAAGTTTACGGTACGTTTATTAATATATATATATATATTTATTTATCACTATTTATTATTATACTTATTTTCTATTTAACATATATCATATTAGTTTTGTTTCATTATCATTTATATTAAATACATCTGTCTGGAGCACCCCGCGAGCGCATCTCTAATTTTCAAAGGGCTCCACTGAAAATCAGTGCTGATGGTGCCAGCCAACAGCATACACTGAGTCGGTGTCCTTTTTGGCATCACATCACAGGTGATTGATTTATTTATTCTGTTTTGTTTTTTGTAATTACCTTTTTCTCTTGTACTACACTATATGCTATTCAAATTATTGTATTACCTTTAATTATTTTCTGTAAGCTTTTGTTTGCATATTATTTTATTTTCTTTTAAGTTTGTATGCTTTTGGTTTTTGTTGTATTTCTGCCTTCTTTCTGTATCTACCTGTTTTGTGATGTCAAATAAAGTTCTGTCTATTGTCTATTTTTGCCATTGTAATATTTAAATGAAATTAAAAAGAAAAACAAATTATTTCATACAAATAAAGCTTTATATGTACCCAAAACTATGTCTAAAAGTTATTTATTTAGAATTGCCGCGTAAACGGTACATCACGTGACCTCAGTGCGCGTGCGTGACGTCATCTGTAGGTATAATATAAACTATAAACAAACACACCAAAGAGAATATAAATACAGTACCGAGTGCACTGCTCTCCGCTAGGAGTGAATATGTTCCTTGGCACTGCTTTTACTACTGTCCTTTAATCATAAACTTTTATATTTAGAAATATAAAAGTAGTAGAAAAAGCACTAAGTATGTGTATCACGCACAATAGATAATGTCAAAGAGTATAGTAATATATACCAGTTTAAATTACTATACTCTTACCACACGTGATCTCGGAACAATAACTAGCATGGAAGCCGGGCTAAAATAAAAACCGAGTACTATACAGTTTATTCATTTATGTCAATTAGCATATCGTAATGTGGGAATGAAACAAAACATGGCTGTTTGTTTTTATTATTTTTGAACGTGTCACAAGCAAAATGTCAAATGGTCCTCTTTGGCCCTCTTATAATGCTAACAAATACAAAAGTTCTATCCAAGACGTCAAAATACTTACGTTGGCTATCAACTAAATTTTGTAGTTTTATATTTTGTTGATACGAGTCGAGAGTTTGACGAATTTACTAAGTGAAAAAAGCGAGTTAATTATTAATTTCTGTCTGAGAACGTGGCCAGAAAGTATATACGAGAGGTGTACAGTGCCCTGGACAAGATGTCTTGTGTTGTTGAAGGGTGTAAAGCCCATAGTTCGAGAAAAGAAAATAAGAACGAAACGTTAACATTTCATCGGTGAGTTTAGAGATATATTTTTCAATATTGGAAATAAAAAAAGTGATAGACGATAAATAAAAATAGTACTTTATGCCTATCTACTCAAAAGAATTCACGTATTTGCTTTATTTTATCATTTTTCTGAAAAATAAAATTGTCGCAAGTATACGTTACTAGTGATGTAAAAATGGTTATCGATAATCATTTCAATACTGTTGCAGATTTCCTAATGATGGTGAAATGAAAATGAAATGGAGTCAGTGCATCAATAGGTTTTTCTCATACAAACTTCCACCCCCTTAAAGGGTGATTTCTAGGATAAAAACTATCTTATGTTCTTTCCCGGGACTCCAACAATCCCTATCCGAATTTCATCTAAATCGGTTCGGTGGTTTAAGCGTGAAAAGGTAACAGACAGACAGACACACTTTCGCATTTATAATATTTTATAATTATAATATTAATTAGTAAATTAGTATTAGTATGGATTTTAATGATTAATAAAGACATTAAATTAATAATTGTAGTTTCATTTATACTTGTGTCAAATTCTTATCGTCTCTTTCCTACCACACTTGACTGATATTCCGACGCCGAAGTTCCGTCGTGGTAAATCCGTTAGTAAACCACAGCCACACTTGGCAGATTATCCGTCGACAGCCAGCGCCTATACTGATAATAAATTATAATAACATGGGAATGTTAAGAAAAGGATAAACTATATTAATTAAAAAATATATAATAGAAAACTATTCTATCTATAGGTACACATAATAAAAATGTAACGGATCGCTATCTGTACATGGAAGATATATGAGAAAAAATATTATTGGGTCCTTTATCAACGCAATAGCACCCAAAACAATGATTGTTAGAATTTTGTCTGTTTGTGCAAGCTAATCTCAGAAATGGCGTATTCTGATGTGATTTTCACTAATATATTGTGGTAAGCTTCACTTAACATTTAGTGTTTGTTTCATGTCAATCGGTTCTTAAATAAAAAAGTTATGTCAATTTAAAGAATCACGTCGAACATTTGTTAATAAAGTCACTATTCCACGCGGATGAAGTCAAGGGCACAGCTAGTACTAACTATATTTACTTGTTTGCTTTGATGACTTATATCGACACGACATTGTCGATGATAAGCCCATCACTAGCCAAAAAGTAGCTTGTGACAACCTGCATAATAACGAAACAGAACGGTATTATATGTCTCTTTCCCACGCATTATTAACGTCGAAAGAAAAAAAGGTAAAGTATATGCATTTCATTTCTTATTTTAGCCCGGCTTCCATGTTAGTTATTGTTCCGAGACTGGGATAATGTTGTTTTACGGTCTTCACGTCCTGTGATAGGTGTTTTGTTTGAGGTCACGGGCAGATTGAAAATATATGAATTATTTAATTTTATTTGTTGATTTAAAATTATATCATTATTATTTCACATAAATGTTTACTGAATGGCTGTTTTATTGTACAAACTTTCCTTCTAATTACATCTTAGTTTTTTTTCTGATTACTGTTCGATTACCTATTCGCGCAACATGAATATGAAATTGGCTTCTTAATTTTACTAAAACTGTAAAAATCGGCGATACTAGAATCACTTGGAAAAACTAATTAAATCAGTTCCTCCCTCCCTCTCGTTCGTTTTCAACATTTAACCGAAAGAAATGATTGTAAGTTTAAGTATCATATCGTGCGTGACTACTCACTAGGCAGTATGGTTAATAGACCATAGCCTGACCTACAGGGGCCAAAAAATATAGTTTTCTTTCCGATCTGTTCATTCCCTCCAAAGCAAAGCTCCAAAGAGTATGTTATATACATATCAGTACCTTATCATACATTATCCATTATCATATCCATTATCATACATATCAGTAGCTAGCTACATATCAGTTATCTGTGTATCAGTAATCTGTGGTTACATGATTCCCTCCATTTCACTTCACTTTACTTATTTGCAAATTTAGAAAATAGTACGCACACACTCAGCTTATTAAACTATATTTATACATATTTAATTTTATTACCTAAATATAGGTAGGTATTTTATTGTCTTGAGTGTGTGAAAGTTCATATTACTTTATAAATTGTGGTAAGTACAATTTTATTTTCATCATAATATCATCCAAATTGAGTAATTTCTGCTGATAATAATTTAATTGATTTATAGGTACATTATTGGTACGTTCCATACGTCACTAAAGTAGCAGATTTTGACAAAGAAAAATGACTGATATCTCCACCTTTGTAATTTGGAAATCGGGAACAACAGGGCTACCAGATAAAGACGACAACAGAACTAAACTTACGAGATTGAGTTTACTGGCTGTGTCGGCCGATCAAATAAAAAGCGGTAATAAACTCAAAGTGTTACCTTTGAATTTCTGCATTGACCCAGAGACTGGAGACTCTAATTTTATTGAGGAAGATCCAACTTTTGGTGAAATATTTGAAGAAATACTAGAGTTTTTAGAAAGCCTGCCCAAGCCAGTTTGCCTCATAGCTCAAAATGGTGATAATTTTGACTACCCAATACTGCAGGTCGAATGCAAGGAGGCAGAATGTGATCTGCCTAAAGATTTACTCTGTGTAGACTCGCTGGAGGCCTTTCAACTTTTTGTTGAATCTCATAGTCACAGCCTGGTGGCTATGTATGAGCTACTGACAGGCAAGGATATTGAAGCTTTGGATTATATTTCCAAGTCTCATATGCTTCTAGAATGTATAGTAGCAATAAAGGACGATTTCATTCCATGGGCAGCTAACAATTGCAAATTGCTTCACAGCATTGCACCCTTGCAACGCCCTTGGAAAATTGAATTTTCTTTTTGAAGAATATTATCAGTCAGGTAATTAAGAAATATTATTATTTTATTGTTCAGTTTTCCCCATATCCAAAGTATATCTGGGGGATTATTATACCATTTACTTAAGCAACTTTTTATTATATAGCCATTTATAAGTAAATGTTCTGGAGTTTTTGTAATACTAACTATAATTGATAATTATGTTACTGATTCTAATATTATAAATAAATAAAACATGATTAGTTAGGTACGAAAAAAAAATGTGATAAAAATATAATTTTATATTAGATATACATACTTAAAATGCTTTTTTGGTCTAAAATGTTCTGCTTGTTTATTGAACTATTATGTACATATGACATATTTTTTTAACTAAATGGATAATTTATGTTATGATAAAAAAACCAATTTAATATTACATTATTTGTTTTTTGTCACATAAGTAAAAATTATGCTAATCATTTGAATAAGTACCATCAGGTATAAAAATATATTTACGTTCCAGCTTTATATAACAAATTGTTTATACTACTTTATTTTAATTAAGGCAAAAATGTATGACTTATGTATAAGAAATATATTATATATTTAACCACAATTTATTTTAATTAAGTATTTTATTTTTATTTAATAGATTTGCCAACAGTTGGTAGGTACTCCAATAAAAGTAAAATTAATTCTCCTAAGTCTACACACAGCTAATGATAGGCAAACACAACATGCATATAAACTATAATGGCGGGTTGGCGTGGTTGGATAACACATAATCCCGCCGCAGGTCATGGGTTCGATTCCCATCTAGAATAGACATTTGTGTGCATGAACATGTCTGTTTGTCCTGAGTCTGGGTGTAATTATATAATTTAAGTGTACATATTTACTAAAAAAAAGTAGTAAGTAGGATATTATATAGGTAGTAGGTATATCAGTCATCTGGTTTCCATATTACAAGCTCTGCTTAGTTTAATATTTGTGAAAAATGTCCCAGGATATTTGTTATTATTTATTTATTTGTCAAACAAGATAAAATATAATTATGTAATAAATATTTTAAAAAGGACCGGGCCTTAATTTGATCCTTGTGGAACGCCTGACAACTACATAGAAAACACGATTATTCAGATAAGATTGCAGTCATTTCTTTCAAGAGGAATCTAGCAATGCCACATGCTGACAGTTTGTGAAACGCGATCGAAAGCCTTGCTGAAGTCTTGGTTTTTATAAATAAATGAGTAACTAATTGTTCTGGCTGCTACTACAAATTATAGAGTACTATGTACCTATAAATTAATATCAGGTGGTAATAGTAAATTCAAATATTCTTTTGGTTATGTGTAGGTACCTACTCTCAATCTTACATCGACATCCAAATCAATATTCAGTTAGTAGGTATTCTAGCTGTCATCCGCGTTTTCCCCAAGATCAATCTTATCTTCCCGGGAAATGTATCCTATGTTATATTTATCTCAAGATTTGAACTACCTGTGTGCAAAGTTTCATCACAATCCGTTCAATTATTGAACAAAATGCCACCGATATTATAAAACTCAAAATACACGATTTATTGAAAGTAAAATGAAAACGCAACGTCGTTCGCAAGTTCCCGCCAAAAAGTCTATTGATATTTTTTTTTAGTAATCTTTAGTCATAACTACAATGTTTTTCAGTCGCAAACATTTTCGTCAGTTTTAATTTCTTCTTTTTTGTTATTTATAAACACATTCTCACATTCACTGTAATGTCTAGTCCTCGTTCGTACAAGTCCAGTCAGGTTTTTGTGAAATTGGCGCTTGTTCCACTAAAACTTTTCACGGACTTATTGGGACAACCTGAAAAGTCACGATAAACGTTTTCATTTCACTTCACTTATGTACTTAGATTGATCTTTATTGGACAAAACACAACCGAAATTATTCAATAAAACTCAAAATACAAAAATGAAATGAAAATAAAACGCAACGTAACTGCACAAGTGAAGTGCGTCCCAAAAAGTCCGTGAAGTTTTAGTGGAACGACCACCAATTTCACTTAAACCTGACTGGACTTATACGGACAAGGACTAGACTTTACTGTGAATGTGATATACATGACTTAAACATATAAGAAGAATATTGAAAATAAAAATATAAATTAGGCTTGATAGTCTTGTAACTAAAGACTTAATTTTTTTTAATGCTATCTGTCACTGTCAGTCATAGATGTCTTATTTTCTGCTTGTCATTCATCCATTACCTATAAGTTTATTCTTTGTACGAAGTTGTCTGTCATTCGTGAAGATTTTATCCATTTCCAAATAACTGTCTAATAAAAGTTAACAATCAATATGTTAAGTGTAAGCGATAATTTTCCTGAATATGCAGTACCGGGTGCAAAGCAGGTTCGTTTCGAGCCCTATGCCGATAATGGTGGAAGCGTAGTGGCGATCGCCGGCGACGACTACGCCGTAATAGGCGCTGATACACGTCTAAGCACTGGATTTTCCATCTATACGAGAGAACAGAAGAAGCTTTTCAAACTAGCCGACCGAACAGTGCTCGGTGCGACAGGATGTTGGTGCGACACTCTTACCCTGACACGCCTCTTGCAAGCTCGTATGCAAATGTACGAGCACGAGCACAACAAGGCCATGACGACGCCTGCTGTCGCTCAGATGCTGTCTACGATGTTATATTACAAGCGTTTCTTTCCATACTACATATCGAACGTGTTGGCGGGACTCGACGCCGATGGCAAGGGCTGCGTGTACAGTTACGACCCGATTGGTCACTGCGAGCGCTCTAACTACCGCGCCGGAGGCTCTGCTGGCGCGCAACTCCAGCCTTTGCTTGACAATCAGATAGGATTGAAGAATATGCAGAATGTAACTGAAGTTCCTTTGTCCAGAGAGAAAGCATTAGCTTTACTCAAAGATGTGTTCATAAGTGCAGCTGAACGTGACATATACACGGGAGACTCAATCTACATATTAATCATAACTGCTAATGGCATTCAAGAAGAGAAGTTTGAACTGCGTAAAGATTAGTTTTGTAATTAAATCAATAAAATTTATAAAAAAACTGCATTGTGATTTCTGCCTACCTACTGCTTACTTGCATAATTAAAGATCTAGAAACACATACCATGTATGCTTGAATTATTAGAAAACAATAGGTTTCCAAATAATTATATAGGTATGTTGTATTGACATACATATTAAAAACAATAAAGTAAGAATTGTTTAGCATTCCTCATGCCTAGCCCTTTGCCTAGTGAATCTGATTTCTGAAAAAGTAGGATTTATTTTGAAAAATATATGAATAAATATTCATTTATGAAATTTATAGGCATGATATAACAAGTAACTGAATTTATTAATTACAAGTAACTACAATATAACTTATACACTTTTGTTCATAACTATATACATTTTTCTTATAATATAATAATTAAAATGAAGCTACAATTCATTTATTGTACTTGGGCATAACAAATATATTCTGAGGAAAGATTTTATCAAACATTTCATTCACTACATCTTGGCTAGAGTTATCACCAATTATAGTGGCTTTTAACCTTGGAGGTGTGGTGTTACCAGCAATAAGTGGATGGATATTGTAGCACAGCTCCACCTTACCCCTTGGAGGCACTGTTACTGATATTTTCTTGTATCCCGAGAACATGTAGGCATCAGTACCTTCCACAGACAGGCTTAGTCTGATTGGTTTATTTGACTTTCCACTCAACCTACATTTGAGTGGCACTGATGTCAGCAACTCAACAACCTCTGGATAATCTACTTCAATAAATATTGGACAGTCATCTATTTGAATTCCAGATAATGCTGTGCTACTCATCACACAAGTTCCTACTGTGTTCTTCCGCCGCCAAGTAATGTTATATAGGCCAACTCTAGTAGGATTCTCTTTAGGTTTGTATGTTGCCTGTATACATACTGCATCTGAAGCTATATTTTTTTCTGCCACTTCTAGGTTACTGATACACGATGAAGGTTTACTATTGTCTGCATGTCTGAAGCAATCTACTACCTCCAAATCTGTGTCTACTATCAAAAGATCCCATGGACTTAGAATTTTAATTTGGGGCATTACAACAAATGGATCTCCAATGAAGCATTTGGAGATTGGTTGAAAATTCATATCTACAAAGCTAGTGCTTACTTCAAAGGGTTTGATTACTGTTATTTTAGTTGTAAAATCTTTTGTACATTGTAATTTAGAAATTTCTGGAAGGTCTATGATGTAAACTACTTTAATCTGCACAGTTGATGTTGCTGTTCTATTTGTTTTCAAATAGAAAGTATTAGAGACACTTGATAACTTGCCGATTTTACCAATTGATAAATTTAATGGCTGTGCTTGGAGCTCCCCTACACTCAAACTCAATTCTGTAACAGAATCAGGTGTTGGGTTGTCTGGAGAGCTTAATAATGAGAGTGAAATTTGTACATCATATACAATGCTGTCTTCATTATTCATAATGGTAAAAGTTGTAGGGAACCATTCACCTTGAAGAGCAGGGCTTGAATTTGTGACTGCCATAGATAGCTTGCAGTCTCTCGAAGTAATAGAAGCTACTGTTAAAGGGACAATACAATCAAATTCATAGTCTGTTTTAGGACTCATAATAAAGTGTAACAACTCTGGGTGCATGGTACACTCTGGGGACTTATTCTCATCTATTTTGAAGTTAAGAACAATCTTTCTTTTCTTGTCTGAATCAAGCTCAAAGGACACATTTTTTATGTGCAAATCTGATCCACTGTCATGAGGATTTGATTTGAATTGGCATAAAAATCTCTTCACTTTGCCTCCATCTAAAAAAATTGTGCTATTACCATTGTCAGTTATTGGGATTTCAATAGTTTCAGTGTGACTAGACATAGTTATGAAAGCTTTCTTCACTTCAAGGGTAGTGGAATATGTCAGCCTCACATACAGTTCTATTTCTATAATCTCATCCATTCTGTACCTCAGCTGCTTGAATTTGGGCTTAACTTCTAAAAAACTAGATATATTGGCCATATCAACAGGAACTATCAGCAAATCTTTCTCTATAGCCATCTGCCATAATTCCAGAGCTTTGCTTTGTGAGGTTACTGGCAGATCTGGCTCTGGTCCAGGAATATTCAAATTTAGTACAGACATAATATTCCTGAATATTCTATCTTTATCATTGTTTGGCACTTGTATATGTTTAGAGAGTGCTTCGATGGAGAGCTGAAGGTAATCTTGAATTTTAGCTGACAGATAAGCACACTGCAATGCTCGATTTAATACATGCGAAGCCAGGAACCACCACTTCTCTCTCCTGTAATCCCAAAGCATATGACTTAACAATGTCAGGGCTTTCCCATAGTCAGCAGAGTAATAGTACTCATTAGCCATTTCTACCACCAGCTGTTTCCTCATTCTGGGAGAATGGAATGTTTTGAACTGTGAAATAGCACACCCTAGGAAACTGATAATCAATGCAGAGTGATTGAATACCCTCTCATTATATTGCAATGCTAACACTGCTGCTTGCTCTTTCTGTGGTTCATGAGGATCAGCACTCAGTCTTCCGGGGCGCCAGGGTCGCTGACCATAAAATTCCACAATTCCTTCCAAAGGATCTGGTGGTGGAGGGTATTGCAGGGCTTCAGTGCAGACTGATCTCATGGCTTGGCGCCGTTTAACAGTGAATTGAGCTGCATGTTGGTAGTAAAATCCAGGATGTTGAGATTGAATAGCAGGAAGTCCAGCTCTTATAGCTTCATCAAACAACTCTCCAAAAGCACTATACTGCCTTGCAACCCAAGCATAATGTTCAAACAAAAGTTCAGTGGAGCCAATCCTATTCTTGTACCGTTCAATGTGAGATTTAAGTTGAGCTATAGCGTCTCTAGGCAAGTTCAGTGCAAACAGCAACTTGCATAATTTATGATTGATGTATCCGGCAACCATTCTCACTTCATGTATGTTTGTATCAACAGTCCGCGTCTCTAGCAAGTTATTATACGCATGCATGTAGTGTTTATGAGCCGTACTCAAATCTTGTTTAAGTTCATTCAGATAGCCCAACTTGAACTGATGGCGAACAAACAAGTATTGATGAGTAGTTTTGTTGAGATGATCTCGGTGCTGCTTAATGGTCTTAGTTTCATGATGATAGTAGTTCTGTGCAATGTCATAAAATGCATTCTCCAAACGTATTATATATCCCATGAGGTGTTCACTGTGAGGAAGAACAAAAAGTGCCTTGGACTGTATTTCACAAGCTGCACACAGGGCCTGGGCTCTCTCGGCACCCAGCATGTACTCAGAAGGTGGTGGGGAGAGGCGGCTCTGTATAACGACCACGGCGACGCGTGTGGCGTGGCCCTCCACCGCCGCGCGGATAGACTGCACTTTGGACGCGCATTCGATGATTTTCTCATTCCATTGTGGGTCATTCCAATCCATGTCGTAGAAAATTACTACCACAGCGGGTATCAGTGAAACGCGCTTATGTATCCAATTTTTCTTGAGGATTCCTTTAGGTATGTACCATTCATAGGAGTTTCTCTTGGGCTTTACTACGGGAAATTCGAAAGTATTGTTGAGTAGTTTGAAGCGAACGGGAGTGCGGTCAGCGCGACGGTTGTTGGAAAATGCGTCCCATATCTCTTTGTGTACTGCATTATTCACGGCATCAAGTCCCGAGAGCCCGATTAGAGCCAAGGGCTTCAGAATAATCTCGGGCGGAAACTCTGTGTAGTCACTCGGTTGCGTAGCCATTATTCTAGTCGCACGGATTCAGGTATGGTAAATCTATTTCATGTCGTATATGACACAAAATAATTACTAATGAATCTAAATTTTATATACACTTCTCAATTTAACACAACACCCCCATCGTTCGCTAAATAAATTAGCCAAGCAAGAGCAAGCCAGTTGTCCGTCCGTCCATCTGTCAGATGAAATGCACAGATAAATAACCAAACCGATATAAAAAATTTAATGTACTCCGTCTGTGCAGCCTAGCGTAACTTTCATGTAAACTTTAAAATGTATGAAACTGGCTCTGCTTCTATTTAATTTGATTACCCCTGTATATATTTATATGATTATGTAGTATATATGTATCTATCTATATATATTTCTATGTATGAGTAGTGTAATTAAATGTGCAAAATATGTATTTATACCTACTGTTTTAAGCATGCTCAGCCATCTTTTATTGTGAATCAAATACTCTCCATCCAAAGGTTGCCTGGTAGAGATCGCTGTTAGTGATAAGGCCGCCCTTTGTGACACTGACAATGCTATGTTTTCGATTTTGTTATTTTTCTTATCTATTGGTGTACAGTCGAGTTCATTAATATATGGGCACTTTCAGGCTCCAAAAATATATGAGCATCAAAAAAGTTCATGATATTGTGAAAACTATAAGCATCATTAAATTGTGGTCAAGATTTGGATTCATTAATATGTGCCTCCTTTTTCTCAATAACATCTATACAACCAAAGGCACATTATTATATGAACAACATTAAGATCATAATTATCTGAACAGTGTAGGATTCATAATTATGTATGCACACAAGAATACAATAATATCTGAACAAGTTAATGTAATTCAAATTCAACCTTATTACTACTTCATAAAGATGATTTTACTAGCATAGGTCAAGGAGTTTGTTACATTTTTTAACACTGGCTAGATTTAATTCAAATGACGATAAACTTTTCTTTTCTAAAATTATAACTGACGCGCATGTAGGGGAAGGCAGGGTAATTACGAACACCTACGGGAATTTTGAAATAAATCAAAAGATAGTATATGTAGGATAACTTTAATAGTTTTTTCTGAATGGTAAGTTATCACACTTTAGACTACTACAATCGACAATTCAATTTTTTCTTTATATTACGTCTTTACCTATGAAATTGCTGTTTTGTATGAAAAAATTTAAACGATTTTTGTTCATGTATTTTTTTTTGTATTAATCGAAGTAATCACCCATGCAATCAATGCATCTTTGCCAACGCAGTGGCAGTTTATTGACCCTTCTTAAAGAAATCAGCTGGACGGGAGGCAACAAATTCTTCAAAGGCATTTTGTACTGCCTCTCGGGTATTGAATTTTTTTCCCGCCAAAAAGTTATCTAAATTCTGGAAAAAGTAGTAGTTTGTAGGCGCAAGGTCTGGTGAGTAGGGCGGATGACGGAGAGCTTCCAACCCCAGTTCTTGCAACTTGGAGACCGTCTGCTGTGCAGTATGAGGTCGCGCGTTTTCGTGCAGGAGCAGCGGAGACGAGCGATTGACCAATGCTGGTTGGAGATGTGCCAGCTTCTCCATCATTGTGTTCAGTTCTTCACAGTACAGATCTGCAGTAATGCTCACCCCGTTTGGTAAGAAGCTGTGATGAATCACACCGGCGCTAGACCACCAAACAGTGACCATCACTTTTCTAGGGGTAAGTTTTCGTTTAGGGCATTGTTTAGGTGCTGAACCAGGATCCAACCAACTTGCTGAGCGCTTGCGGATAACCGCAGAAAGAATCCATTTTTCATCGCAGGTAACAATGCGGTTCAAAATTCCTTCATTTGTGTGTCTGTTGAGCAGTGCAAGGCAAGCCTCGACGCGTACTTCGCGCTGGCGATCATAGAGTTCGTGGGGCACCCATTTGTCAAGCTTTTTTACCTTGCCAATTTGACGCAAATGGACCAATATTGTTTTGACGCTAACATCGAAAGCTGGTGCTAATTCAGCCGTAGATTGTGTATCATCAGCTTCCATAATCGCCTTTAATTCGTCATTGTCGACCAAAGTCTTCGGAAAACCGCGTAAAATTACTCGAGCGCGTCAGACATTGATAAGTAACGTTAACTGAACCCTCCTGTAGCTCCTATTTTAAAGACTGACGATTTGTACGCGACCAAAAGTCATGGCCGAATTTGAAAATGCAAAAAAATATCGTGACCTTGAAATACTCGAGCGCGTCAGATTTTTATACAGATGGTTCTTCTTGATTTCCTTGTCGTACTGACCCATAATCTGACAATTATGTTGAGGAATTTCCTTAATCTGACGGTTTGAAAAAAAATATTTGGTGATTTTTCCTGATTCATAATGTTTTTGACATAAATAATTATTTGCTATTTATGTAAAAAAAAATTGGTCAATATTAAAATTATTACAAGTTTGGTTATTTTCTCCGATACATCTTTTTGTGTGGAGGCGACCAATAATTGATTCAGTGGATAGTTTTTTGCTATGGGGACGGTGCAAAAGAGTGAGAGATCTTAAAACCTACTTATCGTAGGGTGTCCGCGACTACAGATATTCCAAGGTCAAAGGTCAAAAAATCTATTTTTTTACACATTTATTGCAAATATCTTGTTTCCGAAGGGTTTATTAAATGAATAAATACAGATTTTTTCACGATTTTTATTCTAACGTAATAGTTTATAAAGAATGCAAATTATTTAGAATTATACGTTTATCAATAATTTATAAACTTTATACGGCGTGTTTTTAATCGGGACTACAGGTTGAACTCGAATGATACTCATAGTTAAACACTGTGCGCGCTCTGCCCTATATCTCGAAAATGCTTCAATATATAGAAAAAATGTTAACACAAAAATACAAATCGCAAAAATCCGAGATATTTGCAATAAATGTGTGAAAAATCGATTTTTTGACCTTTGACCTTGAAAAATCTGTAGTCGCAGGCACCCTAAGATAAGTAGATTTTGAGACAAGTGTTAGGGTGTCAAAATAAAGGTTTATACAAGTTTATAGCTGACTTTCTTTCATTCCGAGGTGACTCCTAATATTCCTGGACTATACACTTAATAATGATTTTAGCTACTTCGGCTTGTGCAAATCGGCAAATTATGTTATTTCCGTGATTCGTGACTAATTTCCTTCAATCATCATTCAAAGTTTTTGGAAATTCCTTGCTGCTGGTGGTAAATATAAATGAACTTGAAATGAAATATCTTCATTTAAAAAATTGGTTAATTCCTATGTAAAATTGGGGTGACACTTTAAACTTACTCAATATTATCCAGGGTATCCTACGACAAACTTAAGGGGGAGATAGGTGGGTGGGTGGATCACCTACCAAACGTATAAAAATGAGTAAAAATTTCACCATTTTCAAAAATCTATTATATTAAAATTGATTGTTTAAAAGAGTTTGGAGATTTGTGCACTTATTTTGACGGGACTTTCACCAGCACAACTTTTGACTTTTATTTAAAAAAATAATTAGGGTGCCGCACAAAATAAATTAAACCCATTAAATTGTGAACAAAATCCGTAGTATAGTTATAGTAGTTGAAAGGCAGGTAGATTCCTTATAGGGAGTAGTTATCCGCTAAGAAAAGATTTTTGAAAACATTCAACTGTTCTCTCGACAACGCGGGTGAAACCGCGCGGGTCAGCTAAATGTGAACAACTTTTACTTAACAATCCTGAAATCATAAAAATAAAAACGACTTAAAAAAATTAATCTATACGTATTATTGATATGTGATGGATGGTCTCCCATCCACAGACAATTATTATTTAAATTGGAGGTAAACTCTTTCCAATAAAAAAATTATTAGTACCTATGAAAATTGGACCTCCCCGTCAAAAGTACTACTAGAGAAGCTGATTTTTAACCGACTTCGAAATAGGAGGAGGCCTTTTTCGAAGCCGGTTAAAAATCTGCTTCTCTAGTGAAGTGCAATAGGTATGTTCCGACAAATGCGTGGACTGTATATTTTATTGCTGCTTGTTCGACGAGCCAATGTTCCACCCAAATGCGCTGGCTGGAGGGGGCAACGCGAACACCGAGGGAGGAGGGGGAGCGTTTACGTTTCACTATAGTTTACGTGACGACGGGGTGGTGGCGTAGCGAAACCAACGCGCCGTTCGGTATGCATTAGCTGGATGCTTGCTGGATACTGGCTGCTTGCTTGCTGGATACCGACTGGATGCTTGCTGGATTCCCACAGGACACTAATTTCACCACTAAATAAAAATAGGTACTTTTTTTTCCAGACTTCTTGATTTATTTTCTTTCTTCTTATTGCTAATTCTTCCAGTGGTGCTTCGTAGGAATACCATTCCGAAGTTGTTTTTTTTTGGGAGGGACTTAACAGGTGGAGGTATGAGGGACCATAGACACACTTACGCGGACTTTTCGGCGAGCGCTTAGGGCTCTCAGCCGTGAAAAAAACCGTGCTAAATTTACAGTTTCCTGCCACCAATCAGGAGGAATTTGTCAATCAATCAGTTGGTGATAAATCATGTTTTATTACCCTAGTCTATCTGTTATTGTTTATATCGTTGTCTCTTTCTAACTACTATTCTGTAGCACTTTATGGTTTTCATCGATTTTCTTAGGAAATGGCTTTCCTATCACATAAGACCTTATTTTATTACATAGGTTACATATTTCTACACATTTTATACAAAGAATTATCACTCGAAAACATGAAACGGCTCTCGACAAGGTAATTCCTCGTTTCGGTGTCCAACATTCTGAGATTTGCCTATCCTAACAATTTCCTATTAATTTATTTATTTATTTCTTATAACATATACCTTATCTATTTACAATACATAATATGAATATCATTTTCATATCGCGTCAATGACCAACACGCTCAAAATGTATAGGGATCAGCTGATATTTTTTTTCATATTTCAGGGTTGTTTCCATAGTAAAAGATGTTCATATTTAGCGATAAGTTCACCCCCTTTCGGGAAAACAACCATTTAAAATTCACCGTGTATAAATGAATATAGTAAATATAGTCATCATATCGAAAACAAAAAAATGGCCGGGGCTACCCCCCTCTCCCCTACCTAGCATACGGCATCGAAAGACACACAATACAAACTTAAAAAGCAAACGCGAGAAAACAACTGTCATATCTGTAACAATGTAAACTAGATCTTATTTGCTCCAGCATATAATTGACTTTCCCATGCATGTAGAGATAATTAAGAAGTTTAGCCTGCTCAGATATTATTGAAGCCAAAACAGTATAGATATTTTTGAAAAGGGTGACTGATCACATATTATTGCCTAATGCAGATCATATATTATTGAACTGTTCACATGCGGACATATTTTAGATCTATATGTTGTATGGAATTTATTGAGCTTTCCAATACTCACAATATTTTGAATCCTTGACAGTGCCAATATATTAATGAACTCGGCTGTACCAATAAAGAAATATCTATATATATCTATCTATCTAATAAAGTCGCGAAGTTTGCGGAATAGTCTGGACAAGTAACATGAAAAACGATGATTTATGGCGAAATTTCCATTGGACACATTGTATTTCTACTAAAAATACTATATTTTACATCGCTGGTCAGTAACATACAGAAAATGTTGACAAGTCGATATAGCTGCACAACACCATTTTAATTTTTTCATGTTGTCAGGACGTCACAGTCACTGAATGAATTTTCTATGTTGGTGGTACACCCGTTTTATATATTTATTTTTTATATGGAGATCCAGCCTCTTAAGCTTAGCGGGTAAATTCTCTTTGCAGATAACTAAGTCAAGTGAAATGTTGACTTTTTGGCGGGAACTTGCGAAGTGACGTTGTGTTTTCGTTTTATTTTCATTAAAATTCATGTATTTTGAGTTTTATTGAATAATTTCGGTGGTGTTTTGTCCAATAAAGATCAATATAAGTGCACAAGTGAAGTGAAATGAAATGAAAGCGTGTATCGTGACTTTCCAGGTTGACCCAAAAAGACCATGAAATGTTTTAGTCGCCAATTTCGCAAAACTTAGACCGGAATTGTACAGACGAGGACTAGACTTTACAGTGAAAGTGACAATAAAACGTGACTAAACATAAAATATGAATATTTAAAATAAAGAAATGGCTTAAAGATCTCGATACCCAGCCAAAAATCTTCTTAAAAATAATAGTCTATGTCGTCAAAGATCACTTGTATTGTATGTCATTTTCTTTTAGATTTGTAGTGTATACAGAAAAAAAATGTTGACTAAATTCTGATAAAATAAATATGTTCCTTGATTGATATATAGCTTAATGTAGTGATTACATATTCTTTGTATATAGCCAGCCAAATATAAAACAACAAAGTTTATATTTAGGAAAGTGCACGAGGAAATCAACGAATATGACTTCGCAAGCGTTAGCATCACTCACAGCAACCTACACCGACTCCGAAGGCGAGGAGGATATGGAAGACCCTACACCTGAGAAAGAAGAACCAAAGGAGTCGCAATCAGCTCCCGTTAGCCCTAAAAAAGTGGAAGATGTTTCCAAACCGGCGTCTGCACCAGTTACACCTAAGAGGAGATTAGTTTCATACGTGGACGATACCATAGTGTCGGACGAAGACCCTACTTCGCCTGGCGGTGAAAACCAGGACGACATGCGGCGACTTTCCATGGAGACTGACACCGACGAAGCAATCCCACGATCCGACCCCGATGACTCCGAGGACGGTGTGTCGATTCCTCCCGAACCTCCCGGTAAATGCCCTAAAGAACTCCAGGAGGCGATAGCTAAATTCTACAGCCGAAAGATAAACGATGGCATTGACATGAACATGATTATACAGGCCAAGAAAAACTTTCGGAACCCAAGTATTTATGAAAAATTAATACAGTTTTGTGATATAAATGAGTTAGATACTAATTATCCTCCTGAAATATATGACCCATTAAAGTGGGGCAAGGAGTCTTATTATGATGAATTATCTCGTGTACAAAAGGTAGAAATGGACCGGAGGGAGAAAGAAAAAAAAGAAAAATTAGCTAAATTAGATTTCCCATTTGTTGTTTCAAAAAAACCTGTTGAAAGTGATGAGGAGAAGAAAAGGAAATCTAAATGGGACCAAGCTGGCCCCAATGTTGGTAGCAATAAGCCAGCAATAAAGCAACCTGGCCTTGTTCAGCAGCCCCTCACCAGTAATGTAACAGGCACTAAAGGAACAATCATATCAGCTTTTGGCTCTCTACCAAAGAAACCAAAAATATGACATCTGAAAGTAAATTTCTGAAATCTTGATCTGTGTGCTGAGCATGAATTGGGTTCCATACCTATGTACCCTACATATTTCAGATGTTGATATTTCGCTATGTAGAGTGGCCACATAGATGAAGTAGATCAGTCCAAAGTTGGTTTCCATGCTCATATTTACATCAGTGCAATGTTGACTTTCTTTCATCCCTGTAAGATTGAATCTATATTACATTGAATTTATTCAGAATGTTTGAGAAATTGAGCAAGCTTTATTTCCTTATTTGTGATTCAGTTGGTTGTACATAAAAATGTAGGTACCAGTGTGCCAGTTTTGATTTAGTTTCCTAGTCATCGAAAATTACAACAAGGTTCAAAGTAAAAAGATATCACTGAAAGAGATGCATAATAATGTTGTTGTCATAAGTTGTCAGATTGATCTGCAAGCAAAACTAATCTTTATCACCTATGAATCTGCAAGCAGCATTCAACCTTAGGGTGGTACACCACTTTCTTGGCCGACCGTACCTACATACTTTCAGTTAAATTGGCTTATAACAGAATTGGGAAACAAAATGGAATAAAGGTAAAAACAAGTGACATAGGTAATTGAAATTATGTCAGTTAATAATTTATATTATGTGTGGTTTATATCTTATACTCTATATCTACTATATTCTTTGAATTGTATACTGTGACTGAATCCTTAAGATTAAAAAGGTATTTAGTAAGTACAAATTATTACTCATCCATTTAAAATGCTAATGGAATAAGCTAATTTTGAAATAGTTAATAAAATTAAAAACAAATAAACAAAACCAGAGTTCAGTAATTTTTTGAAATTTTTTGTTGGGTTTCTTGCTGTTTCATCTCTTTTGTTGCTTCAACCATCATAAGTGCCCTTCTAAAAGCTAGTTAATGGCTGTTCATAAAATATGTTATACAAATAGTTCATACATTTTATTTTCTAATGTGACAGCAGTAGTTTTTTTTTTCATTACTATAGAGGCTTACTCAATAGGTACTTAAAAATGTCCAAAAGATAAAATTCCGAGTGACGTTTATAATGTTTAACCTGTCAGTTCTTTCTTGGAACACTCGGGGTTTCAGAGTCCGCACCACTTGGTTCTCAAATGGGACAATCGGGATAATGACATTTACTTGAAAATTAGACACGAATTTTGATTTTTTTAAAACTGTGCGCGAGTTGACGACTTGTTTGACAGGTTAATGACGCGAGTCAACAGATAAACATTTTATCTCATACTAGCTGTTCCGCGCGGTTTCACCCGCGTTCCCGCCTATATTAATCTGGAATAATGTAGCATTCAAATGGTGAAAGAATTTTTAAAATCGGTCCAGCACTTTTTGAGCCAATTCGTTACAAACATATGTACTTACAAACAAATCTTTCCTCTTTATAATATTAGTATTGACTAGCTGTCCCCGCGGTTTTACCCGCGTTCCCGAGATAAAAAAAGTAAGTATCCTATGTTTAGAAGTCATACTACTATTTTAACGAATATTTAAATGACGACAATGCTTAGGTGTGCGCTCTTGCAGGAGTTGCAGGACATAATCTTATGTAATAATTCTAAGTTATTAAAGTAAGGTAGGTATATACAATAAAAAGATACACTAAATATATATACATGTTTTCTTATGTTTTATTCCAATATGAACTGCCTATGTGCCAAGTTTTAGCTAAATCCGTTTAGGCGTTTTTACGTGTTTGAAGTTTTGAACAACAAACTTTTTTTTTTGTTCTGAACAAACATCTTAAACAAGATAACTTTGTCACCGCATATAGTAAAACGTAGTGTTTTTATCCTCTTTGGATACTTTTACAGAAATTACTGGTATTGTAGGTCGGTCGACTTGTCGCCCCACCCACCAACTAGAGTAGAAGAGATTACAAAATCCAACCGGAGTACACCCCTTTGGGCTTAATTAATACTCCCCTACACCATACTCATGCGGTTACATTCTCATTGATGATTATATGAGATCACACTAACTCTGGGGCCACATTATTGGGATTCGACGAACTTTTTTATTGAAGTGAAACTACTACCCAGTTTTCTGTCCGAAATAGCGTTACGGCCGGCCGCGTGGAGGGCTCCCGATATACAATATTAATCTTTGGTGGAGGGCGTAGACGATATATCGCGTGGTGAGAGGCGGCCCACTTGTCCGTTGAAGTTTCACTTCTACTATGCCAGCACACATTTATTTTTATTTTAAACAACGCCGCCTACGTTACCTGCAAAAATAATGCAAAATAATTCTATCTGTATCATTCTATTCGTACCTATACCAAATAAAACTTAATTACAAGATACCAGTTATCTTTATATACTCTTCTGTCTGTACGAGTGCATATCACTGAACTTCTCCGATTTTGATGAAATGTTTGTGTTTGTATAGTTTCCTGGGTCTCGTTTTAGTCATATAAATAAAGCATATTTTAAAGAAATTACACATTTTTCAAGCATATTAATTATCGGATCTGGCAACACTGTCCATACATTTGTGTTGTGTCTACATATCAGTAATCTGTGTTTGTGTCTGTGTGTGTAGTATTTTGTCATAACAAATTGTCCATAACTTATTTACCTATATATTTTTTATTTGATAATTGATATAGTATAGCCTAGTCTTGTCTTTGTTCGTGTATTCAAAGTTTTGATATTGTTATTATTTATATTGAGCAATGGCTGAAGCGCCCGAAAGCGAGCCCGTGCCGTCGTCGAGCGAACCTACAATCACGGCTGATACAAGAGAAGACGAGGGCCCATCGCCTAAGAAACGAAAATTTTCCGAGTTAGAATCGAGCGATAAGCTTGAGCACAGACTCGGTGGGATCCTGTGCTGCGCAGTATGCTTGGACCTACCTCAGGCGGCCGTGTATCAGGTATTCTAAAACAGGTGATCGGAGTTATCTCGACGATCAGCTGTTTTACTTTTTATAGTTTCGGTACATAAAGAATAAGAGTCTCGAGAGCTCTCTTTACGGAGCTTACCTTGCGCAACCGCTAATATTGCGTTGTATTGGCGCTCGCCTACGGCCTACTGCATGCGCACTGTTGTCACTAAATATTTACATAATCAAAACATGTTGTTTAGTGTAATTTTGTCTTCATTTCATGATGTAATTGTACACTTACTACTGTGTTTACTTCCCATTGTTATAACTGTTAGATATTTTAATGAATTGTGTCCAATATTATTGGATTAGTTGATGTATGTTGATAGTACAGTGACCATAATAAATGTATTGTTTACATGATGCAAATTGTCCTATGAGCATTTATATTTAATTAGTTAGTGTTATAATAGTATAGGATAATATAGTGTGTAGTACAACCTCATAGTTAGTAAAAACTGTATCTACTCTTGTAACATTTCACTTCAATAAAGAAATGTTTGAGAGATGTACTTTTTTTTTATTCGGTACTCCACCCCATACATTCCCTCTTCCCTTAAAAATTTACCTGTTTGCTAAAATTCAGTTCACAATCATTAGAAGATTTGTTCACAGTAATTAATACTATAATATTAATTTATTTAATTTACAAAGAAATTTTATATATTAGATAACTAAACTCGCTAGGAATTTCTAATCAATTGATATGCTATTGTTTGATTGGTATGGCCGTCCCACTTAAGAACCAACGCGTTAACTTCTATTCAAAATGTGGAAAGAGTTCAGCTATTATTATTATGATGGATAAAATATGATTCAAAAGAGTTATTTATTGCATTGTTTTATCTGTTGCAGCTTTACTTATTGTGTAGTATGTTTTCAGGTGGCACTTGCAAGATACAGAGGTAGATCATATCACAACACATTCATAAACAACAATCACATACTGTATTTTACACATAACTTTTTAATATTTCAAAGTATGAATATTATGTACATATTATATTTTAGTGTTACTTTTCAAATCATGACTAGAACTATTGATCTCACTCAATATTAATTGTTATTTCTGGACACAATTGTACACTGATCAGTTAGTTTCAGTTATTTGATTCAATCATGTCACATGCTAATCATTATGTTGTTCTCACACATGCCTTCGGTTACAGTGTAGCAATGGTCACCTGATGTGTGCTCCATGCTTCACTCACTTACTTGCTGACGCGCGTCTCCGCGACGAAGCTGCCACTTGCCCCAACTGCAGAGTTGAAATCTCAAAAGTATCGGCGTCCAGGAACTTGGCAGTCGAGAAGACCGTATCTGAGCTGCCTTCCGAGTGCAAATACTGCACTTGTGTGTTCCCGAGACATTCGTTGAAACACCATCAGGAAAATACATGCGATGAGAGGTGAGTTACAAACTCATAAGTACCTCTTAGTACTGGACACTACACAACATCACACAACACACTCGTCAATTTTAATAAATGGCATTTGATTCATATTTTCTTACACAATTAGCACCTCCAGATAAAATACAAATCAAAAATGTGACACAATGGCCTTTTTTCCATTAGCCGGCACGGCACCGGCGCCGGTGGGAATGTATGACGCCGGGCCATCGCCGGTGCCTGGAAAAACGAACCATATATTTCAGTACAGTTATGCTTCCCCGGCACTGGCTTGCCGGTGCTGTGCCGGCTAATGGAAAAACGCCCAAACGTGTTGCAAACCGCAAACAAATTAGTTTTTATGAACTACCCTCTGTTTTTTTTTATTTTCATACCTACCATGTTTATAGGACATCAGTTCTGAATTCAAACATAGGCCATATTTCTTCCCTCAGGAGTTACAAGTTCTCGCAATTGGTAGTCGATGCATCGCCGAACCGGCGGCATTACCTCGATAGTTTGGTTCGCATTGTGTCCAGTGTATATGCCCTCCTTGTAGCCGCACTGCGAAGAACCTACCTGGTGTCCGAGGTGACCACCACCCTGGGCAAGCGCCGTAGGTACCGCAGGTGTGTTCTCAACACAATCGTGTAGTTCGCTCCTTCACTAACTTAACATACATGTAATCATCACGTAGCACCTGGTGTAATGCGAACCAAACTCGAAGCTAGCCTCCAACTATTTATCAATTTGCAAGAACATATTTTATACATTTAAGGTGAACGCACACTTATCAGAGCCGAAGGAAGCGAGGGAGCAGAAAGAATCGAATTTTAGAAACACTCATTATCCGCGCCCGCGCCGGATCGGATGAATAGGTGTGCGAGGTTTCTTAGAATTCCATATAAAAAATTGCAAAATTCGTTTCGTTCTACGCGTTCGGCTCGGATAAGTGTGCGTTCACCTTTAGGTGTCACTATGATTTGATTTTACATGATGGTGGTACATCAGGGTAGTCCAGATAATATACGTACATCAGAGTAGTTCATGAAATGGTACCACGCACTAAACCGCACAAAGATGGGATTGTTTCTGTATTTATTAAAAAATTAAATGACAGAGGTTTTTGTAGCAACAACAATTGTTATCGCCACTGATGTATCACCTTCATATTCTCTTATTATTTTAATATGAATTTGCTTAGGTTAGAACTTTTATCTATTTTCTTTTATTTATCTCCCGTGATAGTCAGATCATTAACAATTGCCGATTGAATTGTATGCCGACTTCCGGAGCGGCGGTAACTCCATTAAAGACCTTTCAGCACCGGATCTACGATTTTTCTATCACCGTGGCAAGAGCCATGATTTCCCCCCTAGATCCGGGGCTGATACCTTCACAAGCGTGATGTTGATTATGAGTGGCGGTATGGTATGGGTAGGCCAAAGAATATATACCACTAGAGAGCTTATTTCTTCTAAGCACACGTCTCACTACCGCGGCCCGGGGGACGCGGGATGAACGCGCGATGAAAAGAGATGGAAGCATTAGAATTGACTAATGAAAGAGCGAGACTTTTCCAAAAGACATCAACGCGCGACACTGCCGTGTGTCAGTTTACCAAACCACAATTTTATCTTGACCTATGCGGTGGCTGATATTTAGCGTGCACACAGGTCTAACACTTGGACACGACATAGGCGACAAAATAGTAATAGTGTTCGTGCGCGGGGGCACTGTATGCGCACTGTATAGTCAAGTGGTTTAATAGTGTTTGTGGGTAGGCTGACAGGGTGTCGGTTCAACGTGATCGGTTGTCCGTGGCGGGGGCCGGCGCACGAGGCGCGCTCACACGAGGCGGCGTGTGTGCACCCCTCGCGAGCCGCGCGGGACGTGCTGCCCGCACTGGCCGCCAGGGACCGCGCTAACATCGACCACTGCGCCGTCTACACGCACGTGCTCGACCTGCTCTCCTACGAGAAGATCACCTTCAATGGTGAGCTACGTTACCAAATGTATGGCAGCGGTTTGCGTGCAGTTAATGCTCTTAGTAGACTTTATGTTTTGCTTGGGATTGTATATCTTTAGCTGTTAGATATCAATAATAAATAGATAATACAAAATAATATAGATATTCAAGGCGATGATAGTTCAGTGGTAGCGACGTCGGATACAGCGGCGAAGGCCGTGGGTTCGAATCCTACAATGAGCTTGAGCTTTCGGTGCCGTGAAGGAAAACATCGTGAGGAAACTATAAGCGGTGGTAGGGTACTTTGTAGTACCCGACTGGCTACCCTCAAGTTGAAAATCGGTCGCCAAGCACCTATTGGTGTTCTGACAGCTGTACTTGGAAGCCAGTTCCCATCTAGGTTTTGTGTGATTACCACCTTCTGCCACATCATCACTATCACTGGTGATATTGTGGTCAAACACAAGCTTATCCTGAATATAAAAAGGTGTATCTTTTAGTTCACTAGCTATCGAATGATCAACTCGATTGAAAACTTTTTTTCGAAGAATTTTCGTTTTAAAAGCGTGAAAACCTTGAATGTGGTTTTGGTGTATATTTAAGTAAGTATATCCTGTAACAGACCTGCAACTAAAGCCGTATCGTACGGAGGAGTTCGTCCACAAGTTGTATTACGAGACGTCTCGCTTCTCCGCCTTCGGTCACCAGTGGGTGGTGAAGGCGTTTGTCAACAAGAACCAGCGGGACCCCACGCAGAGCACGCAGAGGGAGATCACCTATCAGGTCACAACACTTACTAAATCTAACTAAACTAATATTATAAAGGAAAAGGAAAGGATTTAACTAAAAAACTACCCCCCCCCCCCCATTTTAAAAATTCTTTCACCATTAAAAAGCTACATTATCCCTGACTGAGTAACATTGGCATTTTGTATATTGCTAAGGTAAAAAAATGTTATTGCAATGATTAAATAATTCTAAGAGACGAAATAAAGGTTGATTAGTGTGCCAAAACAGAAACCGCCTATTAAAAGCTAAATATTAGAAGCGAGACTTATCAGGACTACTAACATACGCGAACAGAACTCCAAGCAGTACAGTCAGTGACTTATTATATTAGTGACAGTATTACTCTATTGTGAATTTTGAGCATCCTGTGGACTTGCCACTTTCCCTGTGTCCATCCAACACACAGGGAAAGTGGCAAGTCTTTGCATGCTTGAAATATGTAGGCATAATTAATAGTTATTTGTTATACAAGAGTGCAAAGTTGTTTATTAACCGTGTGCTCAATTTTGATGACCGAGCAAGCGAAGGATTATTAATTTAGAATGCTTCGCTTTTAAAATTTAAAATTGGCGAGGGAATCAAAAGAGCACGAGGTGAAAAATCTTTGCACTCGAGTGCCAAATCTCCCCTCAGCGAGGAAATGACTAAATGTAAAAAAAGAAAATGGCGAGCGCAAAGCAAATTAAAAAAAAGTACACCAAGAAGATCCCGAGTCTGAGTTTTTAAAAAAATAAAAAAGGATGTATGATAAATTCGACACCATGGAGGGAGAAGTAAATAGGTTTAATGATGTTTTGAATTCACAAACTTAGTGCACACGATGTTCTATTTCCTTTATCCTCTAGAGGATAATAACGGCTTTTACACTCAGATATCGAAGAGCTAAAATACTCTTTCCGAGATGGGGGGATGAAAATAATATTATCTCGCAGACCTGGTAAGTAACAGGTAGGACCTATCAAATGCGACTGCGACCTTTTATTCGCTCTCTCTCTTTTTCTCCCAACTCTCTCTCTAATTTATATGTTTTATTTTTAATCATTTTTCAAAGCAATCGAATAGAATTCATTCATTTTATTTCATAGAATACGGTACATTTGTTGGTAATAATGAAGCGGCCGACGACGTATTCTACCATTACAGATGGTGTAGAAATTTTTCATATTAAATTATTAGTTAGTTAAATTTATAGTTAAAAATTCTTAGGTAAAAATTAACATTATACTAGTAAATAGATTGGAAATAAAAATAAAATGTCAAGAGATTAAAGAGCAATAAGAGAAAGAGAGGGAAAGAGCGCACGTCGGGGGCGTAACGCTTTTTTCTTACGTGACGATTTCTGGCAGTTGGCACTAGGCGAGGTGCGTCTGTGTATGTATGTTGGGTGATTGTGTGACAGGTGATCTTGAAGAGCAAGTCGGTGTGTGCGCTGAGCGTGCAGTGGGTATGGGTGGCAGGCCCGTATGGCGAGGCGGGGGTGGTGGCGCGGGTGCACTCGCACCAGTTCAGTGATGACGCGCTCGAGGCGCCGCCGCAACCGCTGCCGCTCGCCGACCCCGCCGACACCAACCGACTGCTCTCCAACAAGGCCATCCACTTCAGGTACCGTTACCTACACAACCTTACCCTTACCTTACCGTAGTATACAACATAGATTTAGTTCGCACTACTCCTAGATGGCGCCACAGTAATCCACATCGCGCTAACGAAATTTTCCAAGCGATCTTTTTTAGGGTTCCGTAAAAAAACGGGGCCCTATTAGTAAGACTTTCGCTGTCCGTCTGTCTGTTACCAGACTGTATCTCAAGAACCGCGATAGCTAGACAGTTGAAATTTTCACAAATTATGTATTTCTGTTCCCGCTATAACAACAAACACTAAAAACAAAATAAAATAAATATTTAAGGGGGGCTCCCATACAAAAAACGCTATTTTTTTGCTCGATATCAATAATGGCAACAGGTAGGCACTTGAAATATTCGCAAAATGCTCAGTTGTATTTTGGTCAGGTATGTGGGTCACCTGATGGTAAGTGACTACCATCGTTGAGCCAAATCTGACGATATCTTACCAGAATAGGCTACTATGGATCGGAAACCATGGTGAACCACCGAAAACCATGTGTGTGGGAAACTTGTGAAGTAAATAATTTTCTAGGTTGATAATGTTCCTGGCATCGAAGTGATTGCCCGTCGCGACGCCTGCGCACGCTTCTCTCTAAGCACTTGTTCACGGTTACCAAAGATCAATGCAAACAACACCTTATCAATATGACATTAAAATTAAATTCGGAAAAAATGCTCAAATTATTTGTCTTAAAATTTATATACCTATTTTGTTTTGTTGATATTTTACGCAGTCGGGTTTATCAAACTTGGTTCATTGACCTAATATTGACATATTTTTTTACGATTATCAAACGTTTGACAATTTATGTGGAATCTTTAAATATACTATAGTTAACATGTCATTAATTTATCGTTCAACTCAATGATAATATAAGTAAAAATGTGTAGATAGGTTATAAGCGCTCCAAAAGCCGGAGGCTAAAGAGTGGCTAATTAGCCTAACTTGACCTATTTGACCTTCGCATCGCATTAACGAATGCACTTTACGTACCGAGTGCAATTAAAAATGAAAATGAGCTAAAACAACAAAAAAGCCATCGTGTGTTATGAGATATCGTAATGTAGTGTGGGTATTCCAATATTAAATTATTTATGTGTGCGTTAGAGTGCCATTTTTTAAGATCGAATGTTGTGTAGGTAACCTGTCTACACCTTTTTATAAATATCATTGGTCCAACTTCTTTGGGTTAACATGTATTACAAATTGCATATATTTTCATTTAATTTGACAAAATTTAATGAAAGTTTTAAATCCAAAAGCATGTGTTCGAGATTATAAGATTGTTAAAATAATACTTTCATTTTCATATTTATTGTATATTTGAGGCTATTTGTATTTATTGTAGGTAAATAAAATGCAATCACTATTTTCTTCTACCATTAAATAAAAATTGAATGTTCATTAAAACTATTGTCACTTTTTCCTTTAGCTATAGCTTATATTATAGAAAATATTGCCATAATGAAATCTCGCAACTTTTTTTATCCAGCTACATTCCGCTAACACGTTCAAGCGTAAAAACACGTATAAGCGTCAATCCATATAATCACAAGTGCTACTCGACGCGTAGGTGAGTTTATGCACTAACATTTATAATCCACGCACTCACATACGCGTCGTGTAGTACTTCGGATTATAAGGCTTAGAACTCAGTGAACGTGCTACAGAGCGTGTTTTAATGTGATGGATGCTTGAAATAATGTAATAAAATTATTTCGTGTTTAAGCATTACCCTGTAAGTCCAAAATATACTATGGCATCTTAATAATAAGGGTGCATTTCGTAATAAAAATAAAACTTTTTATTGACACCACATTAATGGAAATGCACCCTAAATATACTAAAGCAGCTGAATTCTTAACAGTACCAAAATTTTTGTGTATGTGTGAAATTTTTGTATGTATATAAATGACTGTGTGTGTATTATTATGAACTCATTTATAGTTATATTATATTTTGCGGCACCTGAATCGGCAGTCGTATAACCATTATTTTTATTAGTCAAATATATTATTAATACATTTTATTTGTAGAAATTACTTTGGTATTGTAATAAAAAGCTAAGTTATTAATGACTATTTAATTCGATGATTTACCCCATTTTATCACTGAAATATTATGAAAGTTATAGTTTATTTTTATTACGGCTGAATAGATTCAGACGAAACTTGGCCCATAGATAGGTCATAACATGGAATAATATGAGCACGCGGGTAAAGCGGAGCAGAACTTAATAATGTAAATCAAAATCTGTGAACCAAATTGGTTTCAGCGTTGACAATTTAAAAATCCTACTAATATTATAAATGTGAAAGTTTGGATGGATGGATGTATGTTTGTTACTCAATCACGAAAGAACGGCTGAACGGATCTGGATGAAATTTGGCCCAGAGATAGTTTATAGTCTGGAATAGCACATAGGATACATTTTATCCCGGGCAGATCCCTCGGGAACGCGGGTGAAACCGCGAGAAACAGTTTAATATATATTCAAGTACCTTACCTTGACACAAACATTAGTGACAAAATTCACTGAAAGATCCACTGTTAAAAAAAAATTGCCTTGCTGAGTTTCTTGCCGGAGTCTTCTCAGTTTAAGTGTATTCCGAACCGGTGGTAGAGTCAATTGTAACGTTCATGAGTGCCTTACCAGGGCCTAAACTGAATAAATGAGTTTTGAGTTTGAGTTTAATAAAAAGCATACTGTAACATAAAATATGATCTATTTCAGTATGGTTTATGTCTATTCACATGTAGTTTATTGAGGGAGTTGGTCAGTTTCTTGGATGCGACTCCAGTCTCCGTACTCGATGCACCGCCCCATACACTTATGATGCCAGACTCGCCCGTTGTCACCAATATATCCCTCTGTGTGACATATTATAATTATTTTAATATTATTATCCACTGCAATTTTTTTTTTAATTCTGGATAAGCTTGTCACCACAATCTCACCATGGTAAAAGATGATGTGGTCGAAGGTAAGCACACAAAGCCTAGATGAACTGGCTCCCAAGTGCAGCTGTCGGAACACACCGAAAGGTGCTTGGCGACAGATTTTCAACTTGAGAGTGGTAGCCAGCCAGTCGGGTACTACAAATTACCCTACCACCGTGCTATTATTAGTTTCCTCACGATGTTTTCCTTCACCGAAAGCTCAAGCTCATTGTAGGATTCGAACCCACGGCCTTCGCCGCTGTATCCGACGTCGCTACCACTGAGCTATCATCGCCTTGAATATCTATATTATGTTGTATTATCTATTTATTGATATCTAATAGCTAAAGATATACAATCCCAAGCAAAAGTTCTCCCAAAACTGTCTCAAATTGAATTTGTGTTGGGTAATTAATTTAATTAAATTAAATAGTTAATTTTTTCAAGTTGTATTCACAAAGCTATGTACAAAGGCAATAAAATTTTACGACTCATACCTGCTAGCCAAAATATATCTTAAACGACCACTGAAGCATATTTACCAGTCTTCGAATGCTACTAGTAAAAGAGTACCCAACCAAATGTTCGAGTGGGTACTCATTTGGTAAGGTAATTTATTGTCGCTGATTGTGTATCTTTGCCTTGCCGAGTTTCATGCCAGTCTTTTTTTTTACTTTTGGATAAGCTTGTGTTTAACCGCAATCTCACTGGTATGAGATGATGTGACCGAAGGTGGTAAGCACACAAAGTCTAGAAGGAAATTGGCTCTCAAGTGCAAATTTTTGGTATATGAAAGAGAGTGAATATGTAAACTTACATGTGTGGCGTACCAACAGGTACGCACGATCTGCTTGTTGCCTTTAAAGTTAGTGCATGGCTGAAGTTTCTTATCTGTTAGACTCACGGATCTTAGTACTTCACTGAAATTAAATTTAAGATAATTTTAATACATTAATGTCAACTCCCATACAAAAAATGTTGTTACAAATACTAATAAAGCATTAAACTATTGTGTTTTTTGGATTCTATGTCTCAATCAGTATTTTATCTTCGCTATTTTAAATACTGTAAATAAAGACTTTTACATAAGTATGTGGATATATTTGACGGGCCGGTTGGCGTGGTTGGTTAATACACTGCCTATCACGCCGCAGGTCGTGGGTTCGATTCCCATCCAGGACACACATTTGTGTTCATGAACATGTCTGTTTGTCCTGAGTCTGGGTGTAATTATCTATTTAAGTATGTATTTACAAAAAAAAAATGTATATGTAGTATATCAGTCATCTGGTTTCCATATTACAAGCTTTGCTTAGTTTGGGATCAGATAGCCATGTGTGAAAAATGTCTGAGGATATTTATTTATTTATTTTAGCTATCGAAATCCAATTTTTTTTTGATGACCACAAGTGATAACCAGGCGGGTCAATGATGGTAAGTGAATACCGTCGCCTATACATTAGCTATACCAGTTACCAATTTGTATTACAATGCCTTATGGGCAACTGGCTCTCAAGTGCAATAGACAACACACTAATAGGTGCTTGGCCATAGATTTTCAATGGTAGTCAACCAGTCGAGTACTACAAAGTACCCTACCACCGTGCTATGGTGTCAATGAAGCGAAACGCAATGTCACGTTACAACCACTGAGCTATCATAGCCAGATTCTTAGCAAAAATTGTCTAAATGATGTTCAAATACTTACCCGGTACCTTCGTTTGAGCCTGCTAACAGAACCTGCGTTCCATCAACGGATGTAAATGTGTTTACCAAGTAGCAATCATCATCTCTACTTCTCTGAAATAAAAATATAATGTTTCATAGACTAGCTAGATAGAGACTTGCATTTCATGGTGTTTTCAGGAGGTTTTTTAAGGAGTCATAAGGAACAGGTTTAAAAAATAAACCAGTTGATACAAAGTCAAAGTCAAAACCATTTATTCAGTTTAGGCCCTAGAAGGGCACTTATGAAGGTCGAATTACAGAAGTTACCACCTGTACTAAAGGAAAGATACTGTAGGAAAGTTAGTTATTTCCACCCAGGAACAAAAACAAAATTGTCTGTATGTCCTGAGTCCGAGTTAATTATGTATTTAAAAATTATTATATACCTATCTCTATCTATATAAAATTCTAGTGTCACAGACAGTGATAGTAACCGAACTCCGGCTTGACCGATTTTTATGTTTATTTTTTTTGTGTATTTTCAGTAGGGCCGAGAATAGTTTTAAAGTATATTTCATATCGCTAGATCCCACGGGAATGCGGGTGAAACCGCGGAGGATGGCTAGTAAGTATATAAAGTTGTCCCGCACGGTTTCACCTGCATCCTCAAAGTAACTCTTAAGGGGTTGAATTTACTCAAATCCATTGTTATCGGATACTGAATCCCTATGAGGATTCTACCTGCCAAATTTCAAGTTTGTACCATTTACACTTTTTAAGATCAGTGAGTGGTATTTCGCTTTTATAGAAATCAGTTATATGGTGTCCATAGTACAAGCTGACAAGACGGGCCGGTTGGCGTGGTTGGTTAACACACTGCCTATCACGCCGCAGGTCGTGGGTTCGATTGAGATAACTTTATTTCTCATAAGAATTACATTCACTTACATGAGAAATTACATTAATTATTATGTTACACAGTCCAGGACACACATTTGTGTGCATGAACATGTCTGTTTGTCCTGAGTTTGGGTGTAATTATCTATTTAAGTATGTATTTACAACAACAAAAAAAGTTGTATATCAGTCATCTGGTTTCCATATTACAAGCTCTGCTTGGTTTGGGATCAGATAGCCGTGTGTGAAAATGTCCGAGGATATGCTACGTTTGGCGTTAAATAACCTAGTGAAAGATTGCTTAGGATAGTTAGACCCACCTTTATACTTCTAGCCACCTTATCTCTACTATAGCTCTTGATCAAATCTCCATTATCCGTATCCCAGACTTGTATGTCGTTGGATTGTGTGATACAAGACAACTGTTTGTCATCGAGCCAGGACAGCTTCTCCACTGAGTTGTCTATGTTGAGTGAGTATGTGAGTGCATCGTCTTCTGTCTGCTCCATTATGTTGTACACATTTAGGAGCCCATCTAGGGACCCTGATGCTAGCACTTCTGTTTTCTGCTTGTGAAAGCTCACCTGTAAATTAGAAATTTGGGCTAAAGATGCAAGTCTGAGACGGACCGTAGACGCAATCTGCATGCAATACTTTTATATAACTAGTTTGAAATACACATTGGGCTGTGAATAATCACATCTAATTTTATTTCTGTACAAAATTGTATTTTATCTTGAGTTAATTCTTCCAACTTTAGATAACTTAAAGCTATTATTTTAGGCCCTATGAAGGCTCTTAAATTGTCGAGCTTTGAAAGGTACAGTAGGTTCAGAAGTCAGGCAGTCAAATGAGAAAAACCGGCAACAAACTCAACTTTTGAAATATTTATCTTAATTCTATCTGACATATTATGTAGGTTATTGGCTATTTCTTTCAAATATTTAAGCAATTTTAAGATTTTTTGACATACCTGTGAAATATCATCTGTATGTGAGTTCCAGTAGCCCCCCATAGGCTTGACAGCCCTCTGGTCCCAGAACACAAGGTATGCATCATTCTCTACAAGCAGGCTCCCCGCACACAGCACTCGTCCATTGCACGACACATCCATACATGCATATGGTCTCACAATAACTTCTTCACTGTCTGAGGACATCAGCATTATGTTAAAAAGCATGGCTTCATTAACATTATTGATATAATTATAAAGTTGTTCCTTTAACTAAGGATTAAATGGTTAAATAGGTCAACAGATTTAATAGCATTTTTTTATATTAACCCTACATGGATGAAAAGGGGTTATAAAAGGCTTGCTTTAGTGATAAAGAAATGTTATACAGTGGATACAGTTAACAATAAATATAACCTTTATATTCCTGAGCACACGTTCCACCAGACCTTGTGTCCCAAAGCTTCACAAGTCCATCTTCCCCAGCAGAATACAATAAGTGATCTTCTTTAGGACACCACGCCACCTCTGTAATGGTCTTTTTGTGACCACTGAGACGGCATACGCGGGACAGAGATGTGTTTGTTAGTTGATGTACTTCTATTGTGTCATCTTGGAGACTTATTGCTAGTTTTAAGGACCTGAAAGTTAAAGGTTGCAAGATAAGTACTACTGTACTAAATGTTACGAATAAACCTAGCAGTTAACGAAGTAACCTATAAAATAAATATGTAAGTGTATTACAATCCAGTAATATTTTTATTGTTAATAATTACTTAACAAAGTTACCAGGCACAACTTTGAGTTTAGTGAGTTTTGAGTTGAAAAAAACATTCAGTATCTAGGTTATATTCAGTAGTATACAGTTCTGTGGTTCACTTATTAATATTTATGACAATTATAATAGTTTTAAATGCTGCATAGAAGGGAGCCTCAAACTCCCGCAGCCTGGGGAAGGAGGCTTAGGATCTTCTGCAGTAGCAAAGGATAGATGTTTCTTATATCATTTATTATTATAGGGAACCTTTCAAAATTCCCGCCTAATGTAACAATACATATTTTGAGGTTATATACAGTACTTCTAAATGTGGCATAGGTAGGTGAAGAAAAATCTTTGCAGTACTTTGCACTCCTATTTTTTCTCTGTTTATCAACTGATTCTCTTTTTCCTTTTGTTTCTTTGGTAGCTATTGTATGTCTAACAAAACAGGTAACATCACATTTACATTGGAATAGAGTATTTCCGAAATTCTAGAATTTAGATTTTCTACTTACTTTGTCCCGCTTAGCTTGTTTATATACGATTTCTTTAGATGAACTGCTGTTTCAGTAACTAATTTGTATTCCTTAGTAAATTGCTGTTCTAAAGCTTCAGGATCTACAGTATCTCGATCAATTTCTTCATTTTCAATTATATCAGCCATTTTAAATGAAAGGAATTCCTATAACATTAATTATATTAGAATTGGTTGGTAAATAAAGTTAATAAATAAATTGTAAACAAATCAAGCAACACGTGCGATTTGTTATTTTGACATTTGTCAGATTGACAGCCTGGCTTTATATTATTTTCCTCTATGGCTACTTGCTTTTTTTTAAAGGTTTTTGGATTGGTAACTAGACCTTTAAGCCATACTGCTTGCTTACTGCGAGCAATACCTAATAGTTTGGATAATCAAACAAAATAATTTATAATAGGTGTGTTAAGAAATAATAAAGAAATCATCAAAAAAAATGTTCTACATATTTTATTTTCCCAAAATAATAATTTAAAAGATCCTTTTTAAACTATTTATACGTAGTACGTCGATGTGTTCCTCGATACCGCGGTCCAACTCGCTCTATGTTCCCAGCAGCAAGTCTAATCGCTAGACTACGTAGAGGCAGCGGGCAGATACGGTTCAGCTCAGAAGTCGGGTCAGAGAAAGCCCAGCGTATATTGCGCTCCATGCGGATATGATCTGAAACATCAACGCATATAAAAATAAAAGAGCAAAAATTTTTTATACAGATTTCAGTAACCTCAAATAAAAAAAGTGCTATTATGTACTTTCCTATTGATTTCATCAACTATGGCTCGACCATTTGTCGGTTTTCATTTATGATGATAGATTAGCTATTTATTGACCAAACGATTTGCTTAATATGCAAATTATTATCATTCATAATTTGTGTCAAAAAGTGTGCAAGGTCCTTTAAACAATGATGTCGATTTTTTTTAAAACTTTATATCACAAGTCACAACCCAATGACAAACAGGCAGGCGGATCACCTGATGGTAAGTGACTACCGTCGCCTATGGACATTAGCAATACCAAGGGGATTGCCAATGTGTTGTACACCTTATTACCATACCTTAAAGTTAACTGGCTCTCAAGTGCAACTGCCGGAACCAACAGGTGCTTGGCAACAGATTTACAGCATGAGGATGGTAGCCATCTAGTCGGCTACCACCGCGCGTGTGTTATACTCGTATAGATACAAACCAATAGCCGGGTCGATGATAGCGAACGTATAGATACAAACCAATAGCCGGGTCGATGATAGCGAACGTATAGATACAAACCAATAGCCGGGTCGATGATAGCGAACGTATAGATACAAACCAATAGCCGGGTCGATGATAGCGAACGTATAGATACAAACCAATAGCCGGGTCGATGATAGCGAACGTATAGATACAAACCAATAGCCGGGTCGATGATAGCGAACGTATAGATACAAACCAATAGCCGGGTCGATGATAGCGAACGTATAGATACAAACCAATAGCCGGGTCGATGATAGCGAACGTATAGATACAAACCAATAGCCGGGTCGATGATAGCGAACGTATAGATACAAACCAATAGCCGGGTCGATGATAGCGAACGTATAGATACAAACCAATAGCCGGGTCGATGATAGCGAACGTATAGATACAAACCAATAGCCGGGTCGATGATAGCGAACGTATAGATACAAACCAATAGCCGGGTCGATGATAGCGAACGTATAGATACAAACCAATAGCCGGGTCGATGATAGCGAACGCCCGTTTTACATTGTCGACGGTGATAAGTTTGTTGGCAGCTTGCTTGCCCCCGAGCTCGGCCAGCACCTCTCGGATGTACTTGTCCTGAGCCATCTGCCGCTGTCGGTACAGCTCTCGGGCGAACTCTATGCGATCGAAACCTTCCTCATTCTGGAATCATTATTCAGAAGGTCGATTGAGTTCTATCCGTGCTTTAGGCCGCGAATTTTTAATGTCACATTTTTTCATACGATAGTCAGGTTTGAACTTTGAGTATTACACCATTGATAGTCTGAACTCTGAACCAATTTGTTTTCTGATTGTCTGATCCATATATAGTACTAGCTGTCCACCGCGGTTCCACCCGTGTTCCCGTGGGATATTATCTTTTCCCGGGATAAGAGTATCCTATAGGATATGATCTACCTGTGTGCCAAGTTACATCAAGATCGGAGTAAGTAGTAGTTATAGAAATTAGCCCGAACAAACATCGTGACACGAGATTTTTATATATATTTGTAAAATCGGCTTTAATGTTATCAGCAGATAAGATAATGCATTCGAAGCTTTGAGTATTAAACCATTCCAAATGATGGGACACCATGAGTGAGCCTCGCTCGAACGAGGAAATCAGGGTAAAATGTTTTATTACTAACAAAAGTCAATGGTGAATATTATTTCATACAAAAATCATCAATTGACACCCTCTAAGATTGTAGTCGTTCGTTCCCTAATAAAGTAACTACCTACAGATAAAAAGGTACCTACTTCAAGGAACAATTTGTCTAAGTTAATCTCGCTATCGTTAATCTTCAATTTGAGCTGTTTCTTCGCAACATCCATCAAGTTCTTTATATCGACTTCACTCTTCAAGGGAAATATTGCTTTCGTTATTTTTTCGAATTCATCTACAGTTATTGTCTGAAATTAAATAATAATAATAGATCATTTTGCACCAATTTACAGAGATCTCATACATCATCTCTAAGACTGAAAATAGTAGCACTTCTACTCTGTTCTATTCTAAATCTGGGCGTGTAGTCATTCTGTGCCGGCTTATAAAAGGCATAGATACGTACCTATAACCATCGTGGGGAAACCATAAGAACGGTGGTAGGCCACATTGTAACATCCCTGCCTGTTTGTCAGACTTCTCAGTCAGATAACTCAGTGGTAGTGAGAATCGTTCGAATCCAACAATGAAGCTTGAGCTTTCGGCGTCCAAGGGTTTCGGTGAAGGAAAACATCGCGAGGAAACATAGCACGGTGATATGGTAGGTAGGTACTTTGTAGTACTTAACTGGCTGGCTACCACCCTCAAGTTGATAATCTGTCGTCAAGCACCTATCGGATGCCTTTAGGACATTCTGACCATCAGCGGGTCAATTACGTCAGTTGTTGAAATCAGTTTCAATATTGAAAACGGTTTATAGAAACAGTTTTTTTGACTATTTTACGTCCCAGTATCTGCATATACAAACAGAAGTTGATTGCGAATTGAATTTTGCCATCCGACGGTAGGTAAGCCGACTACGTGAGACGTGAATATCCTCCTTGGAAGGTACCTCCTTGTCCTTGCTATGTCCATAGAGGTGTTCCCTCAGCGCGAGCCAGTGCGCGCGGTGCGCCCAGTAGATGTGCTCGCTGAGCAGCCCGCGCAGCGCGCCCCAGAACAGCTTCACCTGGGGCTCGTCGCGCATCTGTTCCGCGCCCGCGCTCAGGTTGTACGCCCACTCCGCGCGGACCGATGGCTGCTGGTACCTTTAGATACGTAGGTACTACAGATACTCGTAGTGGCCGTTACACTCTTAGACCACAGTCGCTTAGGCTTCCATTCCGTTCCGCTAATCCAGTAATATAGACTTTCGTTTTTAGGGTTCCGTACCCAAAGGGTAAAAACGGGACCCTATTACTAAGACTTCGCTGTCTGTCCGTCTGTCTGTTACCAGGCTGTATCTCAAGAACTGCGATAGCTAGACAGTTGACATTTTCACAAATTATGTATTTCTGTTGCCGCTATAACAAAAAATACTAAAAACAAAATAAAAATTTAAGGGGGGCATTATTAAGGGGATTTAGATTGTTGTATGGGACAACAAACGCAATTTTTTTGCCCTTTTTTGGTCGATATCAATAATGGCAACAGGTAGGCACTAGCTAGATATAACTAGCTGACCCCGCGGTTTCTCCCGCGTTTCCGTGGAAATTTTTATTTAATACAAACCATGTCCTAACAATAACGAATACATAAAACAAAGAATCATCCAATTTGGTGCAGTCATTCGAATGTTATGAGCGTACACATACTTTTCCAAGATCCATTTTTATATGTATAGATAAAAAATAGCTGATTTGATGTGCCAAGCAACACTAATACCTACGTAATACCCAAGAATGTAATACCTACCTAATACCACAGTATATATCTTTATACTGTGCTAATACATACAGAAGAATAATCTCGCCTCTTGCTATTACGCAATACTTCTAGTAAATCAGCTCTCCGCGCTTGATATTATACGATGAACTGCGCTGATCTTTATTACCTCTTATCGCGTAACTTATGTAGGTATATCTCTTTTGACCCCAGTAATCTGCGCAACAGATAAAATATGTCAAGGCTAACCCACCGGTACAAAATATTCACCTATCCTCAAAATACTTGGTGACGAAGTCCTCCATGGTGACGCCCTGGCCGTGGTCCTGCTTGGCGAGCCAGATGTCGTTGATGATAACGCTCACCTCGCGCCGGGACAGCCGCAGGTTGCGCACCTTACCCTCGTACCGGAGATATGGAGGTATCACCGGATCCATGCCCTGGACAGTTAACTTAATAACTATTTTTCACCATGGTAAGTGATGATGAGGCCGAAGGTGGTAAGCACACAAAGCTTAGATGGGAACTGACTCTCAAGTGTAGCTGTCGGAACACACCGATATGTTATTGGCGACAGATTTTCAACTTGAGGGTGGCAGCCGCCAGTCGAGTACTACATTACAGTACCCTACCACCGTGCTGGATTTCCTTACGATGTTTTCCTTCACCGAAAACTCAAGCTCATTGTAGGATTCGAACCCACGACTTTCGCCGCGGTATCTGACGTCACTTACCACTGAGCTATCGTCGCCTCAAAATGGTTGAAGGGCTGAACAGATTTTGATGGAATTAGGTACAGGGATACCTTCAAGGGCGCACTCAGGTGAGGGCAGCTGTCCCCCTGGATGGATGACTTTTGTACCTACTGTTGCCGATAAAAGTTATGCCTGAGGGTGTTATTTCGTATACCTAGATGTCTTCGGAGCACTCGGCTTAAGTTTCGAATTTTCTTTATCTTGAATCCTAATGAAGAATTTTAGAAGAAGAATTCCTCCAAATTAGTAAAAAGGGTAGAAAAACACGAATCCTCGATACACAAGTTCCAAGCGGATGAAATCGTAAGCAAAAAGCTTTTGGATTCATAAAGTTAAATGTACTTACAAGACCATCGAAATATTCCAAGTGATCACTTTCAGCAGCTGGACCTAGTTCCTTCAGAAGTACCCTCAGGATATCCCTCGATGACAGTCCACTAGCGAGCTGCCACCACCTGGGATTGATGAACTATGATTACGGCACCGCCATATACCTACCTATTTAAGCGAATAACACATCATTTAAATTAATAGAAGATTATGGAGGAGCGAGGTGTTAGACTCGGATCCTCGATCGTTCACACGAGCTCAAAAGGGAAGATCTTCCGCCAGGCTAGATCATCGTGCCTGGGGACCGCGGTCCAACTGTAGATGTTGGAAGCTTGGAAAACTTCGATAGCGCGATGTAGATTATTGGAGCGCCATCTATCTAGGAGTCGTGCGATCTATATCTGATTGCCTGCTTACCTATCCCTACCACCACCAATGAAGTCAGCGCAGAGATCCCACTGGGGTCGTGGGGTGCCCGCACGCTCCAGCTCTCTGCATCGCTCCTTAGTTTCCAACAATTCTTCTTCTACGCTCTTCTTTTGTGCTAGGGGAACAAATACCTAATTAAATGACCATGTCATTTATTTTTGAAAATCAGGATTGTGGAAACCTGATTGTAAGTGTCTAACATCGCCTGTTGACTAGGATTACCAAGGGGGGGATTATCAAAGTGTTGCCGACCTTGGACAATGCCTAGAAAGTAGCATCTCGAGTCAGCCAGCTAGGCGCGAAAAAAAACCTATCACAGAGCTGACTAAATGATATGATGTTTAGTTCCAGGGAGCTGGTACTGAGAAGCCCAAATCTGGAAGGTTTGAATCTATCTTGAATTTTATTTACCTAAAACCCGTTTATGCGTATCCTGAAGCGTTTGTAGCTCTCTTTTAAGTGCATCTAAATTCTTGGTTATATCATAATACTTGGCTTCCAGCGTGTCGAACTCTCTCCGCGGTACAGTGTCTGAGTACTCGTCCGTCATCTTCTTCAGATCAGATTGTGTTGATGATAGCTGCTCTCTAGAATTGTACGTCGTAAAAATATAAAGGGAATACATATTTTGAACTAAGTAGGTGGACTTTATGACCTTTTTTATTCTGGATAAGCTTGTGTTTGACGACAATCTCACCATGGTAAGTGATGATGTGGCTGAAGGTGGTAAGCACACAGAGCCTAGATGGGAACTGGCTCTCAAGTGCAGCTGTTGGAACACACAGATACGAGCTTGGCAACAGATTTTCTTCTTTATACTGTGTATCCATCCACAAATTGCACGGAACCCTATAGAATATAGATACTTACCTGCATCTATCCAACGCTATTCTTAAAACAACAGGGTCACCATACGCGTCATCCACAGGATACGAGCTTCCATCCAACTCCTTCAGTTTAATCTGCAGCCCCACATTCTCGAAGTATAAAGTGTATCGTGCGTCTCGTTCTCGCATCAGTGTGAGGTAGTCAGAAAATTGATCGTCTTTTAGCTTAGGGAAAATAAACTTTATTGCTAGAGCTATAGAATCTAGTTTTGGGTGATCCATCACCTTTTTATTGATACTAGTGCTCGCCCTCTGATCGAAATTCGACCAAAAAGTTTTTAGGAAAAAACGTCTTCAATAACTGTCGCTAAAAAAGTTTTTCGGTTGACAAACAGAGAATGATAATGATATGTGTAGTGTGTGTAATGTTTTTTTTTATTAATTTAATTTATTACTAAAGCATATTTTATAAAAATATTAGGTTTCTGCACTCCTCCATATAAACTTTAACTGTGGCTTTCATACTCCTCCGTCCACGTACGTAATTTTCGTAAAAAGGGGTACAATTTCTTCACATATAATGTTTGAATATTATGATTGATGGGCTTTACATCCTCAGTTCCTAGTGGGTATGATTAACTTTTCGATTAATTATATTAGTCTATGACACGGACATCAAAAAGCATGTACACAGTCACACATAAATAAAACATAGTTTGAAACAGTATAACAATATAATTGAAGTTCATACATAAACAAATATTACGTAAATTAAATGGCAAAGTTTATAAAACATAGAGTTCACAAAATATTCATAGACAACAAAACAGGCTGCAACATATATGGCAACATCACATTTTTTTGAAATAACAAACCTTGCCCATATCTTTCTTTAATTTAGAAATTTCAAAAGTCAATTTCAAATTTTGCTCCCTCAAATCTTCATTATCTTTTAAGATTTTTTTTATTTTGTCATCTCTTTGTCTCTTCCTTACTGATATACCAAAAACTTTCTGTAATTTACAAACAAAAACAGTCTATACCTCCATCATTTTAAAGCTTAAAACACTTAGTACAATACCAATTAACAATTTTAATGTCATAACAACTTTATAAAATCATTAGCACCTTAGAAAAACAAAACATACAGAAAATAAAATAGTATTTACATAAATATATAACAGTCATCAATATAATCCAAATTATTACTTCACAAATTAACTCGCACATTAAAAACAAATGAAAAGCACTATAAGATCTCATATAATATTGCGTGAAACACACACGATGACTTATGTGGAAGTAACTTTGGTTTCATATTTTTTCTTTTCAGTCCACATAAGTACTTGGTCACGGATCCTAGTAATGTCTGCACCATACGTCCTACAACAGCCTCCCACATACCTAACACCTAAGTCTAACCAGTCTTGGACAAAGGTCTCAAGTGCCTCACATTTGTCCCTATCTATCCAACCTATCTGTGGATTATATTTCTCCCCAGAGTTCGGATAGGTTATAAGAGGAATTACTTCCTCTCTACCCTTATTAATATCATAGAACAGCTTGGTAACAATCAATGGAGGGCAGCAGTTAACTCCAATAGCTACAAGTTGTTCTGGATTCATTTCCCAGATCTTTTTCACAGCCATTTGAAAGTTTTCTCCATGTGCCAGAGATGTTCCATCTTTACAGCTGAATGATAGCCATGCTTTTTTCTTTGGATACTGTTTTAACATCTCCACAAGGACCTCTGCCTCTTTCAGACATGGAATTGTTTCAAATGCTAATATATCTACACCAGCTTCAACTAAAGCCTTAATTCTTGGTGAGTGCCATTCTTGCATAGTTTCTGCAGGTGTTTTGTCAGCATAGTCGCCACTGTATTCTGAGCCATCGTGTAAATGAGCTCCGTATGGACCAACGGAGCCAGCGACTAAAGGTGTGGAGCTTTGTGGTAGGGTCTCACGGTATTCTTCCAGATACGTATCACGGGCTCTCTTGGCTAGTTCCACTGCGCGAAGTATCAGGGCATACCCTTCGTCTGGCGTTACACCGAGATGTTTCACAAACCCACCGATGGACGCTTGATAAGTATTGGTCATTATGATGTCCGAACCAGCTCGAAGAAAGTCTAGATGCGTGTTAACGACGTCTTCAGGGTGAGTCTGAAGATATCTCGCACTCCAAAGAGGGTCACCGTCGGCAGAGGTGCCTACATGGCAAGATAACTGAGATGAAAATCCTCCATCGAGTACTAAAACTGTTGGACTGGATTCGCCGGTTGATGCCATGGAATTCTTGTGGAGAAAATGCAGGAAATATATTTTATGATCGAAGAAAAATATCTCTAGAGTTTAATGCTTACTCTGTTCATTTATTTTAAAATCAACACTTGGATAAAAATCACAAAAGAAAAGTTTGCAACGAAATAAACAACATCTTTCTTTGTATTCGTTTCACAGATTACTGGTATGCACCTATGTAGCTATTCGTTTGTATCAAGTTTGTATAGTTTTTTTTTTAAGAAGATTTTTGGCCTGGTATCGAGACCTTTAAGCCATTTCTTTATTTTAAATATTCATATTTTATGTTTAGTCACGTTTTACATTTTATTGTTACTTTCACTGTAAAGTCTAGTCCTCGTCCGTACAAGTCCGGTCTAATTTTAGTGAAATTGGCGGCTATTCCACTAAAACATTTCATGGACTTTTTGGGACAACCTGGAAAGTCACGATACACGCTTTCATTTCATTTCACTTCACTTGTGCACTTACATTGACCTTTATTGGACAAAACACCACCGAAATTATTCAATAAAACTCAAAATACACGAATTTAATGAAAATAAAACGAAAACACAACGTCACTTCGCAAGTTCCCGCCAAAAAGTCAGTTTGTATAGTGAAATAAAATAACCAGAGACGACCAATGTTTTTTTTGTTTAAATTTATCTTAAAGGCTTTAATCAGAAGACTATCAAGCCTAAATCCTTTATTTTTCTCAAGTATTCTTCTTTTATGTTAAAGGCACGTTATCACATTCACAGGAAAGTCTAGTCCTCTTCTATACAAGTCCAGTCAAGTTTTAGTGAAATTGGTAACCGTTTCACTAAAACTTTTCAAAGACTTTTTGGGACAACCTGAAAAGCTACGATACACGCTTTCATTTCATTTCACTTCACTTATGCACTTCGATTGATCTTTTTTAGACAAAACACCACTGATATCATTCAATAGAACTCAAAATCCATGAATTTAATGAAAATAAAACGAAACCGCAACGTCACTTCGCAAGTTCCCGCCAAAAAGTCGCCAACCAGTGGATGAATGACCACAGCCCTATCGGCCTTCGGTCAAAGAGAGTATAAATTTTACCGTCGGTTCTACAAGTTATGTGCCCCGCCCAATGCCACTTCAGTTTGGCAATTCTTCGGGCTATGTTGGTTACTTTGGTTCGCCTGCTGATTTCGTCATTTCTGATTCCATCTCACAGGGAAACTCTAAGCATAGCCCTTTCCATTGCACTGAGGTTGACCTTGAGCCTTCTTAGGAGGCCTACAGTAAGCGACCATGTTTCCGTTCCATAAAGCATCACTGGCAACACACTGGTCGAAGACTTTCGACTTGAGACACTGCGGCATTTGGGGATATTGAGAAACTCTGCTGAGGTCATCGAACATTGTGCCAAGGTCTTCCAAGGTCTCACCCATGAGAAACTGTACATGATTGATTTCTATCATTCGGTAATAGGCCGTATAAAAAAATTGATGTGAAACATCTATAGGCGCGGGTAAAAGTGATTCTTGGCGTGGCGACACATGCCTTGGCGACGCGTATCCACGGCATGATGGTCGATTGTGTAGTAGGCACCTATATTACTTGTACAAAATAATTTCGATGTTTCACATCTGCCAGGCATCCCGTGATCACAATTTTTTATTACTAATTTTCCACCCCGCGGATTCACCCGCGTTCTCGAAGGATCTTATCTTTTCCCGTCATAAAAGGTACGTATTCTATGTTTTAGTCCAGGATATGATCTACCTGAATGTCAAGTGTCATCAAAATCCGTTCTGCCCTTTTTGCGTGATTGAGCAACAAACAAACATTTAATTTGACAGTTTTACCTTTTAGGAAGGTGTTTTTGTTTAGGCGAAGGCGTTGTTGTTTAGTTATTATCCCTCAAAAGCAATGACCTTCCCAGAATATAATTACATAATGGAGTAGACGGGCAAAGAGAGTCAAACCCAGATAATGGAAAGAAGATTAAAGAGAAGATGGCGATGATAGCTCAGTGGTAAGTGACGTCGGATACCGCGGCGAAGGTCGTGGGTTCGAATCCTTACAATGAGCTTGAGCTTTCGGTGAAGGAAAACATCGTGAGGAAACCACAGCACGGTGGTAGGGTACTTTGTAGTACTCGACTGGCTGGCTACCACCCTCAAGTTGAAAATCTGTCGCCAAGCACCTGTTGGTGTGTTCCGGCAATTGCACTTGAGAGCCAGTTCGCCTTTAAGGCATTGTAATAAGGTGTACAACACGTTGGCAATCCCCTGGTGTTGCCAATGTCTATAGGCGACGGTTGTCACTTACCATCAGGTGACCCGCCTGCCTCGTTGTCACTTGTGACATAAAAAAAAAAAAAAAAAAAAGAAGTAAATGATTATCCTTCAAACAAAAGTCTTCCGGTATGCGGTAGCATTACGTGAAATCAAAGATTTTATGCAATTTCTTAGGAATAAATATACTTACGTCTTGTATAACAAACTGAGATATCCTTTCATCACGTATTTGTAAGGCATTATCAAAAGCTTTTTTTATATCACTTAAAATGCTTGAATATGTGATCGTACTTTTAATTAAAACTTTGAAAGCATCTTGGTATATCTGTAAAATGATTTATTTAGTTCGATTCAAATACGATAATGGGCAATGATTTTACTTATAATATTATTGATAATGGCTATCACTGGAGATAAATCTATTTTATAACATACTTCGAGGATTTCATCGTAGTAAATCTGCTGCGTTTCTAATAAGTCACTGGAAGTTTTCTTAATGTTTTTTAACTTTGTGGTAATAGTAATTTCGATTTCATTTAAATACTTTGGCGCACTCGCAACGTTCATTTTAGTTAAAATATTAAAACTATGTCTACATGTAATAATTACTTTAAATAGATTTTGTTATCTGAAGTAGTTTGTTTTACTGGTGATCCTGGTGATTATCAGGTTCCCAAATATAGTCATTTTGATAAAAATAATTTGTGATAATAGTCTAACTGACTGTGATAGATAACATTATGTTTAATTTTAATGAACTGAATAATTGTAGAAAATTGTTAAATTTTAGTCAATTCTTTACTTTAAATTTTGCGGTAACTTACTACGGTGTCTCTATGGTAGGCTACTAGTGCTGCCATCTGTCGAAAGTTTCGAAATCCCTGGATGTGACGTCATTGACATGACTGACATGAAATGAAAGAAACTACGGAAAATACGGAAATTAGAAATGGCTGCGTTGGGTAGTGGACGGGGAACGATGGATTCCCAAAATCAAGTGCAAAGTGATACAGTAGATCGTCTAAAATTGCTTTATCCTAATGTGAACGAAGATGAGACACCATTGCCAAGATCCTGGAGTACTAAAGACAAATTCAGCTACATCGGATTGTCACAAAATAATCTTCGAGTCCATTACAAAGGTAAGAACTTTCAAGGTTTGTTTATGGATTAGTAATTTGTAAAGCTCTTCGGATATGCACTTCGTAATGATTTCGATGATATTATGATTAGTTTCCCGGAGTTTTTCTAGAGTTTTGGTCTTCTGACGTGTCATAATATCTCTTGAGACGTTGGTGAGGGAATCTTCGGTACTCAAACAAAGAAATCAGCTGATCGTATATTTTGTAACAACACGCGAAAATAAATGATGACTCCGCGTATGCTCGGTGTAAATGGCTTATATCGATGCCAAAATGAGTTTCTCGTAGATTCCAAGCATTTTCTAGATTGAATTCTAAGCGATAATTTACAAGGTCTCCTCCAATAAAATGGCAGACAAAAAGAATTAAGGTAAATCATTTATACTCCACGGAATAATTATTATGTCATTGGAAGATAGAATTTTATATTTTGTAAAGGTATAAGTATCATTAAATTTATAAATAATCAAACTTGTGGCTACATATCTAGTTAAATGTTTATCATGATTTAAAATAAATTACCAGATGGTAAACATTAAATGAAGGTACTGTACACAAAGCATATTGTTATTCTCAGCTTCCTTTGAATAGGATAGCTGTTTAGTCAGTCTTTGAAGGTATGGTCTATTTATACCTAAGTAAGACTTGAAATAATTATATAAGTTGAAACTAAAAATTTATACAATATTCTTCACATAAAGCCAAATTGATTTGTACATTGACTTGATCTGTAAACCTTGATTATATTATTATTGTTATTTGTGTATTATATTGTTATTTGTGTATTATAGTGCCAGCCAAGCAGGTATATTCAAATTCAGATATTTTTATTCCTATTTCCATTGAAATTATTTTTATATTTAAGTTTTTTCCTAACTACCCTACTTAAATATTGTAAATTATAGTTTTGTATATTAATTTATGATCAGTCATAGACTATAAGCAAATGCGATGCATGCATTGTCTTGAAAAACTCAGTCATATTATGGGCTCATCAATCATTGCAAAAAATAAAGTCCTAAGAAATTAGTTAAACGTTTTAAATCAATCAACTCCATAGTTTCAAGTTTAAAATCTGTTGCCTACCTGTTAGTTTGTACCAACAGCTGAACTAGGGCTACCACATGTGTTCTCATTACCTCATTCATCATACCTTCTAGGAAAATAATTAACTTTTGGGTTTGTGAATGGGGTAGTTTTTCCAATACTATATGTTTACAGGGTGTCCAGTAAGTTGTACGACAAACTTAAGGAGGAAATAGATGGGCGAGTCACCTACCTAATATACAAAAATTAGCTCAATAAAAAGGTCACCATTTTCGGTATATTTCGACATTTCTGATTTATATGTATTGATGTTTTAATTTTAGATATTAAATATCTCGAAAATGGTTACAATTTTGCTATGGTCATTTTTGTATATTTGGTAGGTGACCCGCCCATCTCCCCCTTAAGTTTGTCTGCTACTTACGGACATCCTGACAAAAATACAACAATTGTGATTCAAGTTATTAAAACATAATAAATTTCAATAGTTAAATTATACAGATAGTTTGCCTTATTGCTCAAAAGATACAGTTCTAGTGTACATTTCCTCAATTTATTTGTACTATTCTGTGCCTTATTGCTCAAAAGATACAGTTCTAGTGTACATTTCCTCAATTTATTTGTACTATTCTGTGCCTTATTGCTCAAAAGATACAGTAGTGTACATTTCCTCAATTTATTTGTACTATTCTGTGCCTTATTGCTCAAAAGATACAGTTCTAGTGTACATTTCCTCAATTTATTTGTACTATTCTGTGCCTTATTGCTCAAAAGATACAGTTCTAGTGTACATTTCCTCAATATATTTGTACTATTCTGTGCCTTATTGCTCAAAAGATACAGTTCTAGTGTACATTTCCTCAATTTATTTGTACTATTCTGTGCCTTATTGCTCAAAAGATACAGTTCTAGTGTAGGTTTCCTCAATTTATTTGTACTATTCTGTGCCTTATTGCTCAAAAGATACAGTTCTAGTGTACATTTCCTCAATTTATTTGTACTATTCTCCGTCTATGTATGTTACAATTCCTGGTCTATATTTTATTGAACATATTATAAGTTGTTTTTGAGTTGGATTGGATATAAAGTTTGATATGAAAATGTTATTATTGAGCATGTTATATTTTGATTGATAGCGGATTTATCATGTTGGAATGTTTATACATTTTTATAGATAATATACCTTGACACTACATCCCCTTTTTCTTACTAATATAGAAAAAAATAACCCTCATAGGATCACTATGTTGTCTGTCTGTCTGTCTTTATATTAAGTCCCTTTTTCTCTGGAGTGTGGAGGTATACAGTTGAATTTAAAATTAAAGTATAAATTTTTAATCTGTATTTATTATGTTCATGTTATTCAGTCTATGGTCCCTTGAAACCGTAAAAAAGCTGTTATGTATTCATATACTAGTGCCTTAAAACTATTAAGGACCTATTATAGTTATTTTTGTTTTATTATTAATTTGTGTGACGTTTCTTTACAATATAATAACTTGTTGTAAATCTGCAAACAACAAGAGCAAGATCAAGAGCTATAAGCGTTATTGAAAACACTTAAAATTCGAGTTTGACTAATAAAACTGAATGTTTTATACACACATATAGGTTAACAGACTCCCGAGTAATTATTTTTAGATCGGATGTGGTATAAACTGCCCTATTTACTGAAAGCTGACATCTAAAATTAATATACCTACGAGGAGAGTAAGAGAGCGTTAATCTACGTAGAATAATTATCATAGAGACAATATTAGTATGTTAAATGCCACTTCAATTCGAACAAAGTAGATAAAGTGTAAGGATGTGCAAATCTGGGTAAATAGTCGTCGGTTGGCGTCGTTGGTAAGAATCCCACCTCACGCAACAGATCGTGGGTTCGGTTCCCATCCAGGACAGACGTTTGTGTGCATGAACATGTCTGTTTGTCCTGAGTCTGAGTGTAATTATCTATTAAAATATGTATTTAAAAATGTATTATTAGAATGTCCCAAGATATTTATTTAGTTTATTATTTAATTTCCGCCCCGCCGTATCAGCCGCGTTCCCGAGGGATCTTATCTTTTCCCGAAAAAGTATCCTATGTCCTTCTCCAAGGTTCCATCTATCTCTATACCAAATTTCATCTAAATTGGTTTAGCGGTTTAAGCGTAAGATGTAACAGACAGACAGAAACACTTTCGCTTTTATAATATTAGTATGGATAGTATGGATTACTCTCACTCATCCAAATCCGTTCATCGTAATGCTTGAGTGATTGAGTAGCCAATACATTATAAACAAAACACTTTTCCACAACCATCCAGTAACAAGTCAACGACCGAACTCTACGTAATAGAGGTCCCTGCCCTACGAACCATCTGCCCTCAAGTGCATCCGGATGAACCTGCGATTCGCCCGGGGCCCTCTATCGACCAGCCGGGAGTCGCGACGGTTGATGACCGGCACTCCTTTCATGTCTGGCTCCCAGACCCGGTGCTCTGCCTTATTCCGCGTCTAGACTTGGGTTCAAAATGCAATTTCCACTTATCTTTTGTCGTCTGGTAGCATGTTGCATTAAATTAAGATGCGCAGGTCGTTGTCGTATGAAATGTAATAGGTCTAAGTTGCTTTTTTTAAAAGAGTAATTGCTGAGTTTATTGCCGGCTCTTCTCAGCAAAAGCAACCTTCCGAACCGAGCGTTAGAATTTAACATGAATCAAATTGACGATTAAAAATACTTGTATGAGTTAACTTAATAAAGATATATTTGAATTTTGAGTTGTACCTGGTGTCTTAATGCTCTACGAAAAGGGTTAATATTCGTAGAAGCATCCTTTTGTACTTGCGATATCTTATGATTCGTCGTAACTAATTTCGAGATTTATGCTTGTTTTTAACTGGTATTAAAACCAGTAATATCTTTTTATTTAGTAGGTATCTAGTTCAGGTTCAAATTTTTTATTTATTTTTGTTTTAGTTTAGATTTAAAATTGTTTAACGTTTAAATGAAAGATGGCCCAAAAATGTTATATAGTGTAGTTTCTTGCCGGTTCTTCTCAGTCGAAAGCTGACTTCCGAACCGGTGGTAACTTCTGCAGCTGACTTACTGCTTTCAAAAAATATAGCTTTATCGTCATTAGGTATACTCAGACTTAAATTTCTTTGGTTTGTATAGATACTTGTATTGTATAACAATGTATACTGCCATCTTCAGGTCAGCGGTAAAGGGTGGATGAAGGTGTTTCGTCTAGAGCGTTGCTTTGTGAGCTCAGTGTTTTTCATAAATTACTTCGTGCCTATCTGTTTTGTTCGAGGTCAATAGGTTACGTCTTTTATTAAGTTCGCTCTCCGCAACCCTCTAATATAATAACTTTTTACTGCAATGCGTTAATTAAAAGTAAATTGAGCAGATTTATCCACTTTCAAGCTTAATGTTTGGTTGGGGTCTAAGATATTTCGTGGTTCTTCAACATACATCACATTAGGTCCAGTATATTTATGTGATTATTACGTTTGGGCACTGAACAAACACCCATAAACGACGATGCTGAAAAGAGCATGCTTGCCCAGACGAAGGCACTTGAATAGTGGTGAACTTTAGGTGCGTTTAATTAATCACATTGATATCTCATGGTACGTGGTTCGGCAAGCCCTGGCACTACCGAATAGAAACAAAAAAGAGAAAGACCCCAAGCCACATGGTGGTCTACCGTAACCCGCGACTTGGAACGTGCCTAGCTTATAAACCAGACAACCCAGGATAGACGTTCCTGGCGCATCAGAACGAGAAGAGCCGACCCCAAATAATGGAATGAGGAAAGAAGTAAGAAGAAGAAGAAGAAGATATCTCATGGTACGATTTGCGATGGTAATGGTCAATTACCTCTGCCTGCTTATTAGCCAGATATAAAAATCAAAAGATCTATGATAATTTAACTATACTTTCGTTGATAATAAAGAGATCTAGTGACGTGTGAAGATAAGATTAAATCATCCATAATGGTAATATGGAGAGACCATTTCCTGTAAACAACGATACGGAATAATCCTGTGAAATAATCGATACGGATGGAATGAACTCGAATGGGATTTACATGGGAGATTTCGTACTGTATATGCATTATACATAACCTGTGGAGATTCTTTATATATTTTCCAGTGAGCAACTGTTAGCAACGTGGATACTTTGCTTCAGATATTCTACACCGGTTTATTGTTTGAAATTCCAAAATACGATTAATCTCGAGGTTACGATCGATATCAGCGACGTGATTCTATTGTTTATGCGCTGATTATAATACGCCAACGTAGATGTCGTAGTTAGAATAGTTTCTTGTCCGCAGTAGTATCAATTGGTAACTATAAAATCTGCGCCTGCGCATGAAGTGGTTGATCTCCTCTTATAGTTGCTGTGTCAGGAACATAATTACGTTAATTCTATCACTGGTTTCTTTAGCGTAGCTCTTTAACAGTGTAGAACTGCTATATAATCTAAAGTTGGTTAGAAGTAGTCCCTTGACTCCAGAAATTGGGCGGCATGTTCCTGAAGCAAGCTTTGCTTGGGTTAACGACCTGTGGAACCAGTTAACGCACTAGTGGTTCTAGGTTGATCGTTCATGTTGTCCGGACTACTTTTTGTAGGTTTTCAAGAGTTGTCTGCCTGTACTTTATACAATATATATATACTTTGTATTTTACTTGATCTGCGTGACTGAAAATATACTAAAATAAAAGATATCATGACACGACAATACAAATATTGGCATAAATTTTAAATTATTTATTTAAAGTCTACAGTTATAAAGCATCCAATAAATATTTGCTAGTTGATAAAGATCCGCAAATAAATTTAATAAACCTGTTACATCTGCCAAGCAACCTTCACATTAGCGTCGGACACTCGTGGGAATATTAATTAGAATATCTAACTAAAAATTAGAAGATCATGATGTAGATCGTATTTAACATAATATAAGAGGTGATATTGCTCTTATTGCATTGGAAATTCTAAACTCTTGTATACATGATGTGCATTCATTTGGCAAAATAGCTTTGTCGTTATGTGGCCTGCTTGAGCGTTGCCAGATTACGGATGCGAATACCTATATGGTAAGTCAATGAAGCAATGTCAGTACTAACTGTAGTATGTTTGCTTTTTGAATTAATAATAATCTTTATCGCTTGTTTGTAGTAAAAATATTGGTATTAATTAACAAAAATATGTTAAGGTATAAGTTGGGTTTGTTTAAAAGTCACTTTATAATGACCAATTCTTTTAGAAATCCTACTGAATTGTCGAATTTCTGCGGCGTTTTAAAGTTAGCAGCATTATGTCAGTATTGTGTGTCGATGTAACGGAAAATTGCTAAAATCAATACGCGGTTGAAGCCTGCCTGCATGCGCAAATAATTCATATGATGAACACTGATTAAATAAAGAGGCTTTGGATTTGTGGTCCCAAATTGTAAATAAATTTTACTGCTACTTTGATCTTGGAAGCTCCTTTGATGGTATGTTTTGCATCCCACTGACTGAGTACCACCCCCCACCCCCTTAAAACTGTCGCTAAGCACTTAGCATCTCGGCAACTGTACATATGTTGAAGTTGTCTTTTAATCAAATCGGATGGGGTAAGATTTTTGTTAAATGGAGGCTCCTCAGATTCGCGAGTAAACAGTGCATTATGCGTATAGTATTTAGTAGTACAGGCTTCAGTGATTGTCAGAGGGCTACATTGGTAATGTGATGAAACGCCACGCCAAAATTTACGAAATTTCTAGTTTCATGTCTTTTCCTCCCTTCAAAATACATTTCATATTCTCTGTTAGCGATTATCGAATGATCATTGCAACAGCATTAATATGATCTACAATAATTATGTCAAAGCATTTTATTCAATTTAAGCCTAAAGAGGACTCTTGTGGATGTAGAATTTTGAAGTTACCATCATTCAAATTCCAAATGTCATTATTCAAGAGTTAGCCCAGATTAAGCATCCCAAACTCGAGCAGCCCCAGAGGAAATCAGATAGTAGACGCATTGTTCTGGGGAGCCGCAATGAATTAATTTACACTTTGGAGACGTGAAAATGCGGACTGCAATACTGAATAGGCATGAGAATGAGCCCGAGGTTCTGAATAATAAATAACAACAAGTGGACGTTGGAGGTATCACTACATAGTATAAAACAAAGTCGCTTGCGCTGTCTGTCCCTATGTATGTTTAAATCTTTAAAACTACGCAACGGATTTTGATGCGGTTTTTTTTAATAGATAGAGTGATTCTTAAGGAAGGTTTATATGTATAATACATGCATAATATAGTAGCGAAACACTGATAAATTTAGAGGATTCTAATGTGATGTCGTAATTAAGCATTTTTTTGCGCTTATATTGCAAACGCTGGCTGAACCCTACGAGATAGACCAAAATAAAAACAATACTACAGTATTGTCCACCTTAAAAAGTTCAACAAAAAAGTCTGCGATGGTATATGTCTATCTCTTAGGGATAACCCACCATAACCATTTTTTATCCTTTACTAAAAAGTGATTATTTACGAAGTGATTTTAAACAATACAATATTAATCCTTATCCAATTAAGTACCTCTAATAAATTGTACATTTATTATAGATCAATATGCTTTTTACAGCATGTTATTTAAGTGAATATTTCCGAAGATATTACAAATTTAAAATGCAGGGACGTAGTTGTTGCGGCGCCGCGGCGGTACCGACCCGCGGCGGCCGGCCGGGGATATAACTTGCACGATATAACGTGTAGTCCACGCGGGCGAAGCCGCGGGCGGGTCGCTAGTTTTTGATAAAACAAAGGAATTAATCAAGCGAATACTTTAACGAGTGAAAACTATTGGTTTTGAGACTTGTAACAAACGTTTCTCCTAGCCTGTTAACATACAGGCCGATTATTTATAATAATTCGGGAATGTTACCCCTAGCACTAAAATTACATAAATTGTCTAGCTTGTAAAACTTGAACAAAAAATACGTCTTGGTACGCCCCGGGGTATTATTAACACGAGGTAAATAATGCTTTACAAGCGAAAAAGATAAGCTACAATGAATCTAATGAATTCTTGTAGACTATTTTGATGAGTCGCTCTTTCTTCGACTTCTGGGTAGACGTAAAATCTTATTGCTAGCACGAACAGTAATTACTTTCATTAGCTCTAATATCTTATCGTATTACAAGCAATCAGGTACACTCATTGTATTATTTAATATAAATCATGTCTTCTCCAAGAAATCCAATCGCTTAAGTTAAAATATGGAAATATAATGGTTTAGAACTCGCTAATGGGGACAGATATTGTGCTACATTTTCTAAGTCACATTGACTCGGGGGATTGAAAGGGTATCCATGTAGTTAATGAGGTCATACCACTTGAAAGAGAATCGCTATGAAATTATGCTGCTATATTCGATATCACTTACTGTGTCTTAAGGACGATAATATTAAATTGCGTAAAAAGGGGGTCAAGGAATTAGCTGAGCTAAAACCTAGGTAAGAAGATGCCTTTTAGTGGCGCTATTGTTCAGAAGTAAAGTAACATCCTTGGCAGATTATTTACTAGGCTTCTGCTACTGGTATATTATCAGAATTGCTTTCTCCAATTGAAAGCTTTAATGTCATGAAATCTAGACGCGCCAAGACACAACAATCGATTTCTAAAATATTAACTGTAGTACAAACATTTAAAATTACAATTTCTTGTGATAATTAGCGCAATGAGTAGTCCACAAGTCCATTGTATTCGTGTCGTTGAACTCTGGCTTCAATATAATTTACCTCCACCCTTTAGCAATCATCGGTAACTAATGCTTTCAATACATTGTTCTCTCGCCTTTGTTTTACTTCAAGTGTTTCATGTGCGACTTCTTTTGTTGCTTCATATCCTTCATTTTACTTTTAGTATTTATTATTTAATACTTAATTAATAATGTTATCTCTCAGCAGAAATAGAAGAGGCTCGGTGTGTCTATTTTCGTTTAATTGGCGTGTCATTCGTGTATTACGCAGCGGTATCTAAATGATATCAGCAGTAAAGCGTAAATGATAATACTTAACTTTTGTAAACAACGAACGGAAATTATTATTTTAATCAGTCTCGACTCGAGTATTTTGTTTAGTGCTGAAAAGAAACGATGCATTGCGGCATCTTGCCCAATGATACAGGTTTAGACTGAAAATCACTAATAATTTACTAAAGCTTAATACAAAGCTAATATTTGATGCTTACTGTATAGTCTATCTTCTATTGAGTCATCCCGAAAACACGTTGTGTTTGCTTCAACTAGCTACTGCGTAATTCCCCGTTAACAAAGAGAAGGGACAAAGAACTGAATAACATGTACGCCCTAAACAGAATCAACGGAAAAGGGCCGCCCTTGCTTTCAAAATGGGACCGAAATGGTGCATCTACTAACTAGGTCAAGCTCGCTTGCGTTGGGTCGCCCGCCACGTGCTGCTCCCCGCTCCTCACCCCCCTTTTGCACTTACACAAGCACAAATATATCGTGTCTACATTCACTAAAGTCTATTTTACTCTGCATAGTATTTACACTATCGGCCTTGTCGTAGAGTTAGTATACGAATCGCGTTCTTTCGATGTTTGGTTGTCGACGTTATCGCTCGGTGCTAGAGTCACTATTTGTTCGACTCGAGGTTCCTGTAATTATTTCAATGGTTTGTTCATTATGAGACTTGCTATACTGTTTATGTTAAAGTACGGATTTGCATTTTAAATTTAATGGTCAGGAAGTCAAGCTTTGCGTCTCTGTTGTCGAGGAAAATAATACAGGTGAAAACATTCAGTTGGCATCGAGATCTGAAGTATATGAAGATTTAGTATTAGATAGTCAATATGTATTCTTTACAGGTCTAAAGTCACCATGCAATACAATGTAAGACGCAGTAATTATAGTATTGTATGTACGAGTAATTATGCAACAGCTAGCTGTGAGAGTGAAAGTCGGTTCGTTCCTGACCAACGTAGGTAGCAACAGTACTTATTTACTATACCTCAATGACATTTCTTGTTAAACACAAGTGTCCCTTACATCAAGTGATGCGACGTATTTACAGCTCTAATTTTAAGAGCACTTGTTTTTCCAATTTCATTTAATTATGTACCTAGTTCTGTTCATATTTTTATTTTTATCAGCTTATTAGTGAAAGAGGTCAGAAAGTGCTTATCGCGCTGTTTTTATCGGTGCCAAATTACCGTCTGTCGAATCAATGTAGGCCGAACCGAACTCAGCCAATGGCAGGTCAAGTTCGTTTCGCTTACGTTGCGTATTCTTTTTATTAGTGTCTACAATTTATGTTCTTATATTTTCTCGCTTTGAAATAGGTGCTGTGTAATTTGTGATATATTTTGCTAGGCCATGTAACCGTTACAACTGCATCTTCTTTTCGGCCAAGGTTGGTTTTGTTCAGAGCTCTTTTGTCGCTGGTTAAAATCTGTTTTCTCCTATCACCTAAAGTCCCCTCAACTGAAGCCTCGGCAATCGGACCAAAAAGCCGATTTAACTTTTGTACTTAATCTCATTCATTGATCGCTGCTTTCCCCGAAGTTTATTTTCGGGTGTTGATATTTTTAGACGAAGCTATACCGATGAATCTTTTTTACAGATGAAGTTGAATAGACAATGAATTATCATACAATACATTATTCACAATTTAAATGTTATTACAAATTAATTATTTCTCAATTCTTTACACCTTTTTGATGATTGCAGTCTTTGGCTTGTTTTTATCAGCGTTTGAAGTATGTTCTCTAATACATATTGATAATCCATTGTGTTCAATTCTGGACTGAGCTCGTGTATTGCGACACGAGCTTTGGTCAGCAAGCTAGGATTGGATTATTGAAGTGGCCTGAGTCACGAGACAATAGTCGATGTTTTATGGGTGGCCCGGAAAATGTTACCCAAAATTTTGATAAGAAAACCTTTTCTAGATCCATGCATGTTTATTGGATTATTTATGTGTTTGGTATTCCATATTTGAATCGTGTATGGAAAATATAATAATACAATTTTCTATTAATGTCATTTAATTCAAAATCCATTTTCCATTATCTAATATTCAATTAAAGATGAAAAATGAGATATCATATGATCTTGATGTTCTGTAGGTCTCTTTCAACTATATTTTTCTTAGCGTTCGAGTTCAAAGAGACCAATATGGAAGCCTGAAGAATGATGGGTTCAGTGTGGAAACCAAGTTAATTTAATAATTAAGTAATCGGTCGGATGTGGCGGTGGCAGGCAAGGCTGCCAGCTACCCGGTTGGTAACCGCAATGCTCTAATTGCTGCCAATATACTGAACATGATAAGTGTATACCTTATAATCCTATATTCAGGCTAGCTAAAGACAATCAATCTTTTCTACAATATGATCCCACATGAGGTAACTGGATTATATCAAAATCGGTTCAGTAGATCCAGAGCTTTTTTTTTTATACCACTATTGTAATACATCGAGACGGATAGTTATAGGGGAAAGATAAAAGAATACTTCTTAAAAATATCTTAAAAATTGAATATATTTACTCAAAATTTAAATTTTTATTACTTGAATTCTCATGCTTCTAAGCTAAATTGTTAAAATTTGCAAAATTAAACATGAGTTACTTTTGTGTTATTTATCTATATACCTACCTAATTTAATATTAATATAGTTGTGAGCGACGACCGCCTACACAGATAAGCCCACGAGGCTTCCGTGCAGGCTCTTTAGTTTGTAATATTTTTGTAATTTTTAATATGGATAATAAATTTAAAAAAAAAAGTTGGCAAACAAGCTTACGGCCCACCTGATGGTAAGTTGTTACCGTAGCCTATGGACGCTTGCAATACCAGAGGCGTCACGAGCGCGTTGCAGACCTTGCATAAACCTTCTTACTCCTCTTTTGAAGAACCCCATGCTGTAGTCTCTAGGGAAAACCTCTACAGGGAGCTCATTCCACAGCCTGATCGTACGCGGGAGAAAATGTCTCTCAAACTGCGATGTACGCGACCAATTTGGTTCTAAGGTGTGAGGATGAACTCCCTGTCCTACAACCTCACATACTCACAAACTTTACCTCTTTATAATATTAGTATAAATATTGCTTTAAACTAGGTATATTGATTGACTTCGTTATTCTATATGAAAATTCTAATAAACTATTCATGATAAGTTTTATGTAACAGACATGAGATTAGGAAGTATTACTTGTTCTGTGACTTTAGCTCAAAAAGTATCTATTGGTTTATTTATTGACACTGCTTTCCAGCTTGTTTAAGAAAGTATTTTACTCTTGCTCGTTAATTACAATAATTTAAGGCGATGATAGCTCAGTGGTAAGTGACGTCGGATACCGCGACGAAGGTCGTGGGTTCGAATCCTACAATGAGCTTGAGCTTTTGGTGAAGGAAAACATCGTGAGGAAACCATAGCACGGTGGTAGGGTACTTTGTAGTACCCGACTGGCTGGCTACCACCCTCAAGTTGAAAATCTGTCGCCAAGCACCTATCGGTGTGTTCCGAGAGCTGCACTTGGGAGCCAGTTCCCATCTAGGCTTTGTGTGCTTACCACCTTCGGCCACATCATCACTTACCATGGTGAGATTGTGGTCAAACACAAGCTTATCCAAAATAAAATAAAAAAAATATATTGTCACTATTGGAGACCTTTGTAAGTTTTCGCGAACACGTTAATTAAATTGGTGCTATGCTCTAGAAAATCTATGATAGGTTTGAAGTATATCTAAAAAGTACACATAAAACATTTGTCTGACCCGCAGATTTGATGCAATTTCATAGTCAGATATAGAGTACAAAGCGGGCGGAGTTACGTGGATAAGCTAGTTCATAAATAAGGCTTAGTTAATAGTTAATTGTAGTAAAGTAATGAATAGCGTAGTTTTATTCGGCTCCATAGCACCACTATGCTCTAAACGCTCGTGTACCGCCGTAAGTCAGGATTGCATGTCGCGTTTACAACGCACCCATCCATTGCTGCTGCAACTATCCACTTCAGAAAGTACATTAACAATGTACCAGTAATGTAATGTAGTGCAATCACAGATGTTGCTGGTGCTTGCATCGAGCAGCCAGAAGCGTAAGTGGTGTGTATGGGGCCCGACTGTGGATCTTTTTAATGGACATGGAATTTTTCTCTATTTGTTGTAAGGTGGGACGCAGGGTCCGGGCCGCAGACCCCACCTGCCCTACCTCCACTTACGCCTCTGGATGTATCGTACGTCAATCAACACCACCATTTATTATTTTATCACGCATCATGCTAATAAACAGTGTTGTGTTAACGTTTACGACGATGTGTTTTTTGTTATGAGGACGTTATCGACTGGCCGCTATCTCTTTCGCTCTTGGCATCCCCGTAGGCGCTAAGAGCGACGGCAATAGTTTCTAGACTCGTCGCAAGATAGAATTTAGAGAATTGTCATATTTTTACATGGGCCCTTTTTGATCGGAAAATGTGTTTATGCCCTTGTAGTTTTTACTTTTAATTAAGAGGAAGTCTTGCATAATTTTGTGTGGAAATATCTCGCGGTAATGTCCTCTTAATGGAATACATTAGATCGTCTAATATATTATATCGCGTGTTGGTGTCGGTCAAACAGACCGTAAAACCGGCTCAAAAGGAAGAATATGCCTTCTTTACTAGACTAAAGCGTGTATTTGACGTGAGCACAGTTATTCTGTTTGTTAGCAACGGTGTTTCTTACTGTGATTGTGTGTGTTTGTAAATCCTTTTACTTCTCGACTCTGTGACCTATCTTTATTAACTTTCCTTGCGTTTTGTGGCCTACTTTTCTCCTTTCCATATGATATTCCTTCAATTTGTTTAAACTTTTGCAATTGTTTTTCCTACTACATTCTTCATACACGGACATCAGTACTATGGAAACCAGATGTTTGATCTATGTGGGAATCGAACTCACGACCTATGGCCTGATAGGTAGTGTCTTACAAGCTTCGTCAATACACATTATTCACAATTTGTTTTATCAAAGATGTTTTTGTAAATAACATATTTTCTGTTTGTTCATTATGCATATCTTTTATTGACAATAATTTAATTCAGCTGTATAAATATTTATCTACTAACAAACATTTCTAGATTTCTTTCCCAAAATAACATCTTACAAATCATACACTGTTCCACAAATATCGTCAATAGTTTTTAGTCGCGTAACAGTAAAGGTGACCCCACACTTACCTACGCCGAAAGAAGCGTAAGAGTCAAATTGAGAATAAATTGTACGAAATCCAATGAAACCTACACTTATCCGCGCAAAATCATAGGAATAGGTGTGCGACTTCGTTTCTTTCAGTGTGGACCAGTGTGCGTTCACCTTAAATAACTACTTCCCGTCCGCGTCGTCGATATTGATTGAGTGTTGTAACTGGCCTGATTAATCTTCTAATGTCAACTGTTTTGATTTAACTAGATCTTTTGGAATACAGCTTTTTGTTTGGGCTTTGTAAACATAAGATATGTTGAATCTGCTGTCCCCGCGTTCCCAAGGGATCTTATCTTTTCCCGGAATAAAAAGTGTCCTATGTTTTATTCCATGATATGATCTACCTGTGCGCCAAGTTTCATCAAAATCCGTAGTAGAAGATCCGTTTTAAAGAGTAACAAACAACTTCAAATCCGAACAAACATTCACATTTCTAATATGTAGTAGTAAAATATGCATAGCCTCGGTCAGTGACAAATGTTAAAAGGTTTTGGGTAAAAAACAGTCAATATTGATTAAAATTAACTTTTAACAAAATATAAATCCTCCCAATGTGTGTGCGTGGGTTTCGATAATAAATTATTAATGGCAGATTTTTATAATTTTTCTGTTAAAATTAAATTATACATTGTTATTTTTAGTTTAGTATCAAAAGAGTCCTTAACAGTGGGTTTGCTTGCATTAAAAATAAAAAATATGCAGATACTGCTCAGATTCCATAGACAGTCTCAAGTTCTAGAAAATTCTTATTCCCAACTTAAAATATACAAATGCACTTTGTTGTTACAAGTAAATTTTATGGTTTCCCGCGGTTTCACCCGCTTTCCCGTAGGAACCTTTTAGTGGTAGTATTTTCAAAAATCCATTCTTAATTTCCAAACATTGATTTCGTGATTAATCAAATTTATGATCTGACCATAGAGTGGTATTTCGCTTTTATTTGTATAAATTGTTATTCATATCATAGTTTATGTGTGCGTCTGCTTATAAACAACCCTTGACTCAACGTCGTTATCGTGATTAAAACGAGTGTATGAGTCAGCGAGGTGGTCTGCAATTCCTCATGCCGCTTGCAGGTGCAGTCTTGGGCAATGGTCCGCGGACGTTTGCTGCTTATTTTGTCCAGTCTATGTATCTGATATTTCCTAGCTGTGAACGCATTCTTTAATTTCTATGGCGTTTTTAATGTACCACTTAACAAGTTCTCTGTTTTCTTAGTTTATGATCTGAACATAGAGTTTTAATATTAGAGGTTCTGACCTAGATTGTCTAAGGATTTTTCTTTATGCATCACTAGCTGTCCGGCGGTTTCAACCGCGTTCTTAAGGAATCTTTTTTTTTTCAGGTTATGATATACCTGTGTGTAAGTTTTATTAAATTCTTTTGGGTAGCTTTTGGGTGAAAGGGGAACAAACATCTTCACATCCTATCAATTTAACATTTATAATAGTAATATGATGTTCAGATAGATTTAGAGACTGATTATTATGATTTGATGTTGAATTGTCATTTATTGGTTGACTTCATTCAGATAGTTTTTTTTTTATGTCACAAGTGACTACGAGGCAGGCGGGTCACCTGATGGTAAGTGACAACCGTCGCCTATAGACATTGGCAATACCAGGGGATTGCTAATGTGTTGTACACCTTTATTAAGGCGAACTGGCTCTCAAGTGCAATTGCCGGAACACACCAACAGGTGCTTGGCGACAGATTTTCAACTTGAGGGTGGTAGCCAGCCAGTCGAGTACTACAAAGTACCCTACCACCGTGCTGTGGTTTCCTCACGATGTTTTCCTTCACAGAAAGCTCAAGCTCATTGTAAGGATTCGAACCCACGACCATCGCCGCGGTATCCGACGTCACTTACCACTGAGCTATCATCTCCTTACAAATTTGGTATTCCCCAGCCAGTTAGCCGATATTGCTATCTGAGTAGTACTAATGGTCTGAATTCTAGTTGGTATTATATTGTCCAAACTCAAACGCAAAACTCATTTACTCACTTCAGCTGATAAGGCACTTATGAACGTTACAATTAACTCTACCACATGCGTTTTTTAGTGGTTTTTTTAATATTCTGTAGTACCCTTATATTCTACAATAAATGTTTTAAATACGTCATCCTATAATTGGCTCACGTTACGTTTCAGATTCTTTGTTTGCAGGAAGCGCGGGAGTGTCGACCTCGCGTATGCCTTGACATTTGTCCAATGTTTCACTTGCATCACCAAGTTGGTTGCCAACGTTCCAATATTAGCTGATTTTCCACCATCTGCTTATAATAATCCTATTTGTTTACTGTTACCTTGATGCTGTAGGTACTCTGTGCAATGATTTCTGGTTTGAACCGTTAGGTTGGCATCTCTAAAATCAGGCTTTTTATATATTAAAACCTATTTTAGACGGCGTCCGGGGAGCGTCCGGGGAGCGTCCGGGCTGGGTATCATTTAAATTTAGTTTAAAATTTTATGAAAATAAATAAAAAGTTACTTTATATATAACCCGGATTTATCCTAATAAATCCGGCTAAACCCGGACGGATGGCAACCATAGGTTTATCACGAGGGATACCATTGTGTCTCGATCAGCTTGTGTATTGTGACGTCACTAATTGCACTTACATGATAATTACCTAACCCTCGTCCAAGTTATCGAAGGTCAAGTTGATCTAGTCACTGGCGGGAGCGTTGAACTAACCGTCCATTAACTATTTGTGCTAAAACTTTGATGGGTTCAGTGTTGAGTCACCTTGGAACGTGAACATAAATAATTTGAAATGTACATATTTTTCTTAAAATCGCTTGAGAAATCATTGTTTATTCACAACAGTTGTATAAAAAAAATCTTGATTCATGTTTCTGTCTGGTCTCATTAGAGTCTATTCATACCATATCATTGAGCAAGCATATAAAATTGTTGAAACTGCCTTTCAGAATTCGGCTTCCCATTACTTAATTTTGTTTTGTTCTTCAGCTCCAATGACAGCCATTGGTGATGATTATGATGTATACAAACAAAACTGATAAAACTGTCTCTTTCTTAAAATCATTGAAACAGGATCAAAAAAGAATTGCAACTGGACATTTCATTTTACAGGAGTAATCTCACTTCTTCGTAAACAACAATTCCGATCTCTAGTATGCAATATTCGTGGTAACGCTTCTGCTACTGCGCAGTCTGCGCATCATGTTTTGAATTGAGGTTTCTACCATCGCCAAGTGTTATTTCAAAACGACTCACCAGTCGCGCATCCCACACATGTCCAGCATTATCTACAGTTGTGCAAACACGTGGTAGGTTCGTTAACCTGTGTAGTTGTCTGTTGCCGTGCGTACGCGCAGTGTGTCTGTATGTGTTGTATTCTATATTATCCGCAATATGGGATTGGCTGGGGGGCACTGCGATGTTAGGAGTAAATCGAATGCGATTCCAGGAATATTTGATATGGTGCCTTAATAATGCTTGGATTAAGTTGCTTATAGAACAGTCCCGAAATTCCTTAGTAGACCTTCCGTTCTATAAATCGTGAACTCAGTTTTTGAATATGTTTGTTACTTTTTAACGTCTTATAACAAAATGGAGACGGGACAACAAAACTTTAAATGTCATGATGGCGTAATAAGCGAGATAGTATTTTTAGACGTATTTTGGTTCGTAGCTTGTTGATATTTCGTCTTCATATTAGTATGTATAGTTGATTGGGCCATTAACATAGTTTTAAATACTGTCGTGTTATTTTTGGTCGCCATATTGTTAGCGAACGCTTGTTTGTTCCGAATAAAGTGTAGCGTAGTTTCGATTCGAGTGTTTGGCCTTGTGATAGACTAATCGTTTTTCACTAGCACGCAACACATGTGTTAGAAAATCAATCTTAATACTCTACCCTATGTTTTACATTCACTTGCACGTGGAGCTATTTAATAGCACGCTCCGAAATGTTGTTAGTAAGCCACTCAGCACTATTTCGTGCGTCTATTAATTTATGGTGTTGCATTTAATATTGTTGTTTACGTAGAATTATAAAGGGTCGTTATTCCACTGGCCTCGCTTGAACTTCCCGGAGAGTTTGCGTATTTGGCTGCCTTTCATTTGTTTACTCCTAGAGTTAAATCATTTGCATCGAGCTGTTATTGAATGATCATCTTCTATGACGTCAAAATATAATTATAGCTTTCATCAGAATGGACCTTGGAACTTCGCTTAGCGTCGTCTCGATTTATGGTTGGGTGCATTGCGGATACAGCTCTAGCCAAATCTGATATCCAAAATTCTATATTAGCACTTCCTGCGTTTATTTCTTGTTATTTTACTATCCTTATCCATTCCACTGTAGTATCAGCAATTAACCCTACTCGAAATTTCATAGAAATTAATAGAAACCAGTAGTGTCGCTTGCAGCTTGCGGTCTGCGGTCCGTCTCGGACTTGCACCTTAAAGATGTGAAATCGACCACCTGCCCTGCGGTATTTACACATGCAGGTTTATTTAGTAAGAGCTGTTCGGTTATGATCCCGATTCTGAATACGAACTGATTGGGTCTACTGAATCTATTTTCCAAAATAATTGCAACTGACGAGACATTTCGGGGCAATCGGCACACGGTCTCGGTAAATGAAGACGAGTCTAACACATCGGGATAGCAACCGAGGAGTTCTGAATAAGAGGAGTCATCTAACAATGTCACTGTAATTACGTCTACCTTGAGGGTACCATAATGACAAGAAGCGTGAATATCCCGGTTTTTTAGCTTAGAAACCAGATAATTATGTCAATGGTGTTTTTTTAAAGTTACCCAGTAAAAGATTTAAATGTAACCAACTTTTTATTAAAAAAAACTTTTAAACCCCGCCCGGACGCTCCCCGGACGCCCTAAGATTTAAATGTAACCAACTTTTTATTAAAAAAAACTTTTAAACCCCGCCCGGACGCTCCCCGGACGCCCTCAAATCTAGGACAAATCCGGGGAAATCCGGACGGATGGCAACCCTACCCTCAAACAGAATTTAAAATCAATACCGTTTAAAAATTCTACTATCTTGGAACGGTTTTTAAGCTTATATCTGTTGCTTGCAGGTCATGGCAAAACACACAAAGACGCGGCGAGCGTGCGTGCGACGCATCCTATACCCGCTGCGTGCGGACTGTACTATTTCGAAGTGCGCATCGTGTCCAAGGGGCGCGATGGGTACATGGGCATTGGCCTGTCAGCGCATGGGGTGAATATGAACAGATTACCTGGTGAGTTGAGCTGATGGAATTATTAGGTTTAGTGTTCACTGGTCCAAAGTCGACCGAACAAAAAAAACGGAATCCTTATAGGATCACTCGTGCGTCTGTCTGTCCGGTCATATCACAGTCATTTGCTCCGAATCTACTGGACCAAATCAGGTGAAATTTGATAGGATGGTGTAATTCTATAACCCAAACACAGATGTGCAAAATATATATATTTTTTTTAAACAAGGGTCATTTTCGGGGTACAAATTAGGAAATAAAAAAAAATTGCAAACCTTACTGTGTCATATATCAAATGAAAGGGCTCGTTATGAGGATTTCAAATATATTTTTGTTATTATTGTAAAATAAACAGTTTTTGATTTTATTCATGAAAGAAGACGAAAATTAACCATTCCTTCCCCTCGAATCTACTGGACCAAATCAGATGCTTCCAATTAGTGAAAGAAATAAATAAAATAAATAAATAAATATCCTCGGACATTTTTCACACACGGCTATCTGATCCCAAACTAAGCAAAGCTTGTAATATGGAAACCAGATGACTGATATACTACATATACTAGTTTTTTTTTTGTAAATACATACTTAAATAGATAATTACACCCAGACTCAGGACAAACAGACATGTTCATGCACACAAATGTGTGTCCTGAATGGGAATCGAACCCACGACCTGCGGCGTGATTAACCAACCACGCCAACCGGCCCGTCTAATAATAATAATAACGTCGAATAATTAAAGTCGGTTTATAATAGACTAACATGACTCATTTCGTTCGATTAGATATCTATACTAATATTAGCTGTCCTCCGCGGTTTCAATCGCCTTCCCCTTATCCTATTTCTTATTGCAATCTTCATAAGGTACAAAATGATGCATCTGATTCTAGCTTAATTTACAATGTGAGGTCGTTGTTCAGGGTGGGACAAGCACTCGTACGGTTACCATGGCGACGACGGGCACTCGTTCTGCTCGTCGGGCACGGGGCAGCCCTACGGGCCGACCTTCACCACCGGTGACGTGATCGGGTGCGGCGTCAACCTCGTTGACAACACATGCTTCTACACAAAGAATGGACACCATTTGGGCATTGCGTTTAGAGGACTGCCGGTATGTGTAAAACGGAAATTAATGTCCTAGGACATTCTATACTCATCTATGGTCATCTTATCCCAAACCAAGCAGAACTTATGCTATGGACACCAGATAACTGATATACTTCGTTTCTTTTTACCAATAAACAACACGTTTTTGTTTTTAAATGCAAAAGTAATAGATCTGATGGATGTCGTAAGCACCGCGAAAAGGTAAGATCTTCCACCGGGCTAGGTATCAATGCCCGGGGACTGCAGTCCAACGTTTCTTTATAAGAACTCGTATATATGTAAAGTGTCGAGAAAACTTTGCTAGCGCGATGTAGGATTCCCTGTGTCATATTTCATTACGTACATTTGTTTTGACGACGCGCTTCTTTTCCGCTGACTCGACTCACTGTAGCGCTGTTACTATAGCCGCTACAGATCGTATTTTACTTAGTGACATCGGATACTGTGGCGAAAGTCGGGGGTTCGAATTCTACAATTAGCTTGAGGTTTTGATGAAGGAAAACATCGTGAGGAAACCATAGCACGGTGGTAGGGTACTTTGTAGTACCCGACTGGCTGGCTACCACCCTCAAGTTAAAAATCTGTCGCTAAGCACCTATCGGTGTGTTCCGATAGCTGCACTTGAGAAGTTGAGAGCCAGTTTCCATCTAGGCTTTGTGTGCTTACCACCTTCAACCACATCATTACTTACCATGGTGGTTAAACACAAGCTTATCCAGAAGGAGTAATTGGTATAATAGGAGCTCTTGTTCCAGCCGAACCTGTACCCGACGGTGGGTCTGCAGACGCCGGGCGAGGTGGTGGACGCGAACTTCGGTCAGCAGCCGTTCGTGTTCGACATAGAGGACATGCTGCGCGAGCTGCGCGCCCGCACGCGCCGAGCCATCGACGAGTTCCCGCTGCCACACGACCACGATCACGACCAGGGACAGTGGCAGCAGGTCTTGCACAGGTATCTAGATGCAGCTGCGAGCTGGTACACTCCTGGGAAGATCTTCCGCCAGGATAGCTCATCGCACCACAACTGTACATCGCCAAGCACCTAGCGGTGTGTTCCGACAGCTGCACTTGAGAGCCAGTTCCCATCTAGGCTTTGTGTGCTTACCACCTTCGGCCACATCATCACTTACCATAGTGAGATTGTGGCTAAACACAAGCTTATCCAGAATTTAAAAAAAACATGATAGAATCTTGAGATCACTTGGAGAACATCGTTAGCGCGATGTAGGTTAATGTGTCGCCATCTATCTTAGAGTCGTGCGAACTATCTTTGTGTTGTAGATAGATGTCGCTACATGACCTCTAGCTATCCCCGCGGTACCGAAGGATCTTATTTTTCGAGTGATATTTTATCATCCGTTCATCCTTTTATGCGTGATTGATTTTCAAACATCCACATATCGAAGCTAAATAACTAAGAAAACTGAACCTTATGCGTTAAGAATAAGGTATTATATAGTGTGTCGTTGTGCAGGATGGTGTCGACATACTTGGTGCACCACGGGTACTGCAGCACGGCCCAGGCCTTCTCCCGCGCCACCGCGCAACATATACACGAGGACATCGCCTCCATCAAGAATAGACAACGTAACTAACTATTTATACTCACTCACTCACTCACTCACTCACTCACTCATTCACTCACTTAGTCATACGCACATTTACACGCTCATTCACTCTCTCATCCGTTTACTCACTCACTCACTCACTCACTCACTCATTCACTCACTCAGTAATTAAAACACATATCACAAAATGTTAAATAAAAATTGCTCTACAAAATGACAGTAGGCATATTACTGTATTTGAGAGCTAGTTGACGTCAAGGTAGAGATAAAAAAAATATATCTGAACAAAATTTTGGGACAACTTTTGGGACAAAATTGGGCAAAATAACAATATGGTAATAAATCGACAATACCTAAACCGATTGGAAAATTGGTCAGTAACCACAGGTACATAGATCTACCAAATTGTTGAACATAGTTGGGAGCGTTAATTGTTTGAGTGGAGATGTACTTCTCTATGTAATAGTGATGGTGTTCGTGCAGGTGTGTCCAAGCTGGTGCTGTCGGGTCGCATCGGCGAGGCGATAGAGAGGACGCGGCGCGAGTACCCCGGCCTGCTCGAGCGGGACACTGACCTGCTGTTCTTACTCAAGTGTCGACAGTTCGTTGAGATGGTCAACGGATCTGATGCTGAGGTGACCACGACACATCATTTCTATGCTCTCTATTTTTCTATCATCATATTAACTGTTCTTCGTCTTATTAAACTATACACATTATCTGTCACTTTATTATTATTATTGTTTTAGTGTTGCTTGTTCCCCCCCCCCCCACCCCCCATTTTTATCATATTAAATGTACGATTTTCTTTTGTTAATGTTTTATTAGATGGTGTTTGTTATATATATATATACTAGTGGGCCCGGCAGACGTTGTCCTGCCCTGTAAAAACCACCAATTGTGAAACTAAACCATCTGTCAGTCCGATCTCGAGACATGTCAAAAAGTCGTTCTATACAAAATGTATGACAAAATAATTTTCTTCATTATTCTTTTTTTTGTGATTTTTTTCATATTTTTTAATCCTATGTCCTTCTCCTGGCTCTAAACTACCTCCCTGCCAATTTTCAGCTAAATCGGTTCAGCCGTTCTTGAGTTATAAGTGGAGTAACTAACACGACTTTCTTTTATATATATAGATATATATTATTTGTCTGTTTAAGATGTGATTTTTTATTGCGCACTTTATGTTTAGTCGTGCGTGACGTCACCGCCAGCTCCAACGAAAGACCAGCGCTGGTTGCTCACAGCGCAGCCAGCTTAATGCTGAGTTGGAGCTGTGTTGGGGCAAAATATGTTTTATTATTTTTTGTTGTACTGCATATTTAATCTTTTTGTTTTTCCACAATAAATATATTTCTATTTCATCATCATCAGCCTGTGTTAGTCCACTGCTGGACATAGGCCTCTCCACTGAGCCCGGTCTTCGGCTATTTCTTTCCAACCGCCACCAGCCTTAAGTATGTCGTCGCTCCACCTAGTTGGAGGGCGCCTTACACTACGTTTACTTAGTCGTGGTCTCCACTCAAGAACACGTCTACCTCAACGGTTATCGGTTCTACGGCAGATATGACCAGCCCACTGCCACTTCAGCTTATGTTCTTCAGTCCCGCCAAGAAATACATTCCCACTCCCCCCCCTCCAGTCACCATGTTTGGCGAGCCGATCCCTTGGGAGAGGCAAGCTAAATATCTCGGTGTTACCCTGGATGATCGTATGTCCTTTTCCAACCACATAAGGAAGGTTCGTGCACGCGCCTACCTTGTGTCCAGTCGCCTTCACTTCATGCTAAACTCAAAGTCCAAACTTGCCCTAAAAAGCAAGGTCAGACTTTACACCGCGTGCATCCGCCCCATTATGCTCTATGCATGCACTGTGTTCGCACATGCATCCCCCAAGCTGATCCATAGCCTCCAAGTGGTTCAAAACCGCTTCATGCGCAAAGCCACGGGCGCCCCGTGGTACATGCGTAACCTAGATCTACACATAGACCTCAATCTGCCCACAGTTAAGCAATTCATTAAGTGCGCATCTCGCCGTTATTACGATCGTGCCCTAAACCACGCGAATCCGTTAATAGTCAAAACTGCCAACTATACTCCCTCAAAGATCTCAAAAATCCGTAGGCCTAAGGTCGCCCTCAGCGAACCGGATGACCCCATAACTTTAGCTCAAATTCAGGATAGGGAGGCTCGCGCAGCCCTCGAGAAACAACGCCCGCGTTTCCGCCCTCGCCGGAGAGGCCCGTCGCGACGTCCCACTCAGATTCAGTCTCGTCCCCCCGTTAGTCAGTCGTTAACGGCCCGAGCCGCCACAGTCAGTAATCCGACCGTCCCCTAAAAACTCCTCTAAATCGCTTAGGCGAAGTCCGTCCCACTTTTTGTGTCCCCCGACGACGCCCTGAGCCGAGGTTCGGGCCCCAACTGGGGCGCCCTCAGCGGTGAGTCGTCACAAACAAACACGGCTGAGAGCCCTAAGCGCTCGCCGAATAGTCCGCGTAAGGGTGTCTATGGTCCTTCAGACCGCCACCTTTAAGTCCTCCTCAAAAAAAAAAAAAAAAAAACTTCAGCTTACTAATCCTTTGGGCTATGTCGATGACTTTGGTTCTGTGTCGGATCACATCATTTCGGATGCGATTTTTCTATACCGAAGTCTTTTGTCTATAAGGCCACTTAATACGTTTTATTTCTCGGCAGTGTTCATTGAACCTATTTATTTTTTTAGCTTGTTTTTGAACTACTACTGTCGTTTTTAAGGCGATGATAGCGCAGTGGTAGTGACGTCGGATACTGCGGCGAATGTCGTGGGTTCGAATCCAATGAGCTTGAGCTTCCGGTGAAGGAAAACATCGTGAGGAAACCATAGCACGATTTGCAGCACTACAACACTAGTGAAAGGATGCACACTTGCACTGTAAGGAATAGGTATGTTGATGACATATCAAATCGGCTTAATTTTATGAAATGTCAAAACGATAGGTTTGGTCCAAAAATATTTAAAAAATGTAACCTTGCTGAGTTTCTTGCCGGTTCTTCTCAGTTGAAGGCTGACTTCAGAACCGGTGGTAACTTCTGTAATACGACCTTCATAAGTGCCCTTCTAGGGCCTAAACTGAATAAATGGTTTTGACTTTGACTTTATGAAATACTGCCATGTGACGTCATAAATATAAACCATCAAATTGTTGTTAAATTGCTAATTAAAAATCATAGAATGGTTGTTTTAGGTTAGTGTTAGATAATTTTATTTAATATGGGCAACATCTCCATTAGGAAAAAGAGTGAGGATGTTTACTTATCTTTTTTTTTTTTTTTTTTGTTTAAATAACTACTAGTTTTATTTACAACAAATGTACAAAATATACATGCTATATTAACCTGTAGAACATGTATGTACCGTAACAGCAGGTGTGTGGTGAGAAGGGTGAGAAGGGTGAGAAGGGTGGGACGAGTGGGACGGGCAGTAACGGTGTGGCCACGTCGGTGATCTCTCACACGAGCCGCGCGCCACAACACAACGGGGACCACGGGGACCACGGGGACCACGGGGACCACGCCACACACACTAACGGTAACTCACTATACATTTCTAAATACATTTTGAGCGATGAGAGTTCAGTGGTAGTGCTCGAGTAGAGCTCTCGAGCTGTGTTTTGAGGTCCGCACGGTAAGTTTCACACGCTATTAAGTAAGACCTAATTAAAAGCGTATTAAGCAAAGCGTGAAGCAAAATGTACCCCTTTCTACGAAAATCACGCGGATGGAGGAGTATGAAATTTGCCACAGTTAAAGTTATGGAGAAGGAGTGCAGAAAGCTAATATTTTTATAAAATATGCTTTAGAAATAAATAAAAAAAAAAAAAAACTATACACACTACCATGCGTTTAACACACACACACACACACATATCATTATCCTCCTCTGTTTGTCAACCGATCAACTTTTTTTTATTGGCAGTTATTGAAGTTACAGTTACTAAAAACTTTTTGGTTTATAATTATTTGTCCCCCACGGGATCAAATCCTTTTTTAGCGGATACCTATGACTCTACCTGCCAAATTTCAAGTTGCCACTTATACTTTCTGAGATATCGTGATTAATCAATGAGTGGTATATCGCTTTTATATATATACTAGCTGTCCCGACTCCCGGCAGACCTTGTTCTGCCCTATTTCTCTAAAACGCGTCTTTGTTTTGTTTCGATTGATGTCAAATGTTTGACAGCTGGGGGTTTGTATGGGAAAAAGAAAAGGGCTGTTTTTAGGGTTTTCCCTGCAATTATTCGAATTTTTCTCGCCTTAAAAACCATCCTTGGACAACAACGAACATTTAAAAAAAGAATTGGCCAAATTGGTCCAGGCTTTGTTGAGTTATGCGCTTACCAACACATTTTGCGATTCATTTTTATATTATAGATATTGGGTTGTATATTCCAGGTGTAGGCTTAGAGGAGGATTCAAGTTCCCGTGACGGTGACGTGGACATGTCTCCCGCGCCTCCCCCCGAGCACACCCCCGCACCCCCCGCACCTTCCACACCTTCCGCAGCCAACGCTGGCGAGGCCACCACCGCTGCACCCAATGGAGCACACGCAGGTACTACTTGTAATAAACACTAGTTGAGGACCTATGCCCTAGATTGAATTTTAAAAACAAATGTTGACGACCATTGCCATATTTTGAAATTTAAAAAAAAGTTTACAACCATTGGCATTTTTTGAAATTAAACAAAAAATTATGTTGATGACCATTGCCTTACTTTGAAATAAAAAAAAACTACTTAGAACTATTTTTATTATAATCAGGTTCCGTACCAAGAAGATTTACTGAAAAAGTATTCTGTGTTAATTCACGGTACATTTCAAAAATTTGTATTCAGTAGGATGTCTATAGGCAGATGAGACTGCTATAAAGTCGACCGTCTGTCTGATGGTTGTTTGGACCAAGTCCGGAATAATGGAGGAAAAAAATCTAGATTCATTATAGTAGATTATACCGGGTCTATTCGCGCACATAATAGACCCGGCGCGAATAGACCCGGTATAATCTACTATAATGAATTTAGTTCGCGAAAGTTTTAAAAGTAAAAATCTAGATTGTTCTAGAAAGGCTTAGAATGTAAGATAGAAGGAACTGCATTTTTTACTTTATATAGGCTGTGTTTGACCACAATTTACTATGGCAAGTGGTAAGTACACAAAGTCTAGATGCCGAAATACACCAGCAGCTTGGCAGATTTTCAACTTGAGGGTGGTAGCCAACCAGTCGAGTACTACAAAGCATCCTACCACCGTGCTATGGTTTCCTCACGATGATTTACAATCCCCCTGATAATAATAGTGTGACGCGCCTCCTAGTAAAAAGAAAAGGATTATTTTTGGAGATTTCCTTGCTGTTTTCATAGGATTTTCCAGGCTTGAGTGTACATGGTCACCTTTTCACCATTCTAACTGTCGTTGTGGGTTCGATCCCCTATAAATATGTATATCATTTTTTGTGACACAAAACGCCTATAGATAAGAATATTCAGATACGAATTTTATATACTAAATACGTTATTTTATTTAATCTATGGTATAAATAAACACATAAAAAAAATCACAATATATTTTAAGTAATTTTGTGCAAATATTTAATTTCTATTTAATGTTATAATTATTTTTACATTATATATAATTTGCACATCATGATCATTCATTATTTTTCCATAAATGTATCTATTTATTTATTTACTTCATCTATTTATATCATTTAATAATTATATTATTATTTGCTCGTAGCTTAGTTTTGCATGTTATATGTTAATTTAATTTGATGCTTAACATTAACAGTTTTTATAACGTAACGAATAACTTAAACATAATTTTAGTAAAAAAACTTGAGAGGTGTCAAGGGACACCCGGATGGAACGAAGTTATATAAGTTATATAAGTCGAGAGAGTATATATATAAAAAAATAATTATATATATATATATATATATAAATAGAAATGAAAATATCTGGCTTGCTTTCTATAAGAGAGAGAGAGAGAGAGACAGACAGAGAAACATGCGCCTGTCGCACAGCTTACTACACATAACTGTCACCCGACCAACTGACACTAAAAGTGTCGGTTTTTCGTAAGATTTTTTTCCGTCTAGCCCCCTTTCACAACGCGCGATAAGGAACTTCGTTCCAAAAAAAACCAAGTAATGAATGTTTGAAGTTCGAATGATTTATTACATAATATTTCATATACATACTTAATATTAAAAAACACAGTGTTCGCATATGATGTGTAACATCTGACATCTCACCTTGGTAATACCATACATGTACCAACCTCTCGGAAAATGTGTTGGTACCATCTGACAGGCAACTCTACCTCTGAGCGCGCTCATTGGTCAATAAATGAGTTTTTAGTTTGAGGCTGTATGGGCTAATACCCTTTGCCTACACTACAATAGAGGAAATAAATACACAATTCCATCCCTTTTCATGTAATCACTTCCACAAAATGCAGCAAGGCGAGAGGAAAGATGATTACACATCAAAAAATATGTCAGCATTAGTAAGGCGTTGATTCTGTTGTTCCCAAAGTATACAAATTTTTTTTCACTACATCTGACCATCTGTATCGAATAACATACGTAAGAAAAAGATGGAATATGAAGTACTGTTCAGTTCAGTATGCAATTGGACTAATTTGAAAGGACTAAAGTTCATCTATCCTTTCTTATGTATGTTTTTTATTGTTTTTTCCTGTCCGGGAGCGACTATGCGTCCCGGCCCGCGAGCTAACCTCTAACTTTATTAGAGAACCTTATGTATGTGTTAGAGTGTATGTGGTAGCGGGCCAATGTCAATACATTATACATTCTATTGCTTAAACTCACCTACGCGTCGAATAGCACTTGGGATTATATGGATTGACGCTTATACGCGTGTTTAGTACTGAAAGTGTTAAATTAGTTTTGTTTGTCAATAACAGAAGCAGCATCGTTATATATTTATTTTGCTAGCCAAATATTTTATCATCAAAGATAATGCGTAAAGGGATTCGTATTTAAACCTAACAATAACTTTAGAGCGTTTCTCCAATATCCGATAAGACGGTAAAATCTATTTATTTGAAGGCATTACATAAGGAATGCCATAGAAAAATCAACCTTATTGTTGTAAATTGTACTAATTGTAAACTGATTTTAATATTTTTTCTATCACATTCTTAATCCGTCATATGTACGCTTGTATTTTGTGTTGATATTATGGAAACGTCTTTTTAGTAGTAAGTTGCATGTATTAAATGCTGCTTCCCACACTTCCCACAGATCATGTAACTATATAAGCATCACAATCTCAATCACCCATCAGCACTGTTCTATTTATTTTGTTACTTTTAGTTAGCCTGAATCATTGCTTTCGCATGAGCGGTGGAGTTGTTAGTCACAATGTCTACAATCAATTTAAAAGACAAAAGACTGCAGAATTTGAAGAGTAAAGGTCATAGCCCTTTTAAACGACTCTGCTCCAACACCGCTCCCACCCAACACCGCCCTATACTAAAAGTCAACTACCGAGCAGTCTGATGGCGGTAAGATCGCTGACAGCGAGCTGTCTGCTAATTTATGTTGCCAATATAAACTATATCTAAAGAGCACGACCTGAACCTGAAGCCCATATTTGAATGATATTTTATTTGTCGGGTGGGAGCGGAGTCGTGTAAGTGAGCTACGACCTTAAGATATATGCTTTTGTCATGTAAAAGATTTTTATCATAATTTTGTATTTGTTGGTGACTCGCATCTCAACACGCTATTGCAAGTAAAGCTGTCGCTGTGACCGCGAAATATAAAAAATATGTGAAGTGACCGGGATAAAAACATGGGAATGTGCTGGCGAACCAATCCGGACCTGTCCTCGGGTTTTAAAGTAGATGTCATAACCCAAAATAAGCGATCCGGCTTGTCTTGGCAATGACATCATACATTTATATTATGATCTAAAATATTTCATTCGCAAATAAAAGTGACCTTGAAGAACCCAAATTAAATTAAAACGATTACAGTCAAGTTCGGATTTCTTTGCCAGTTGTCCAGTCTATATGGAAACTTTATTTATTCGGGAATAAGTTTATAATGCGGTTTAGTTGACAATTATATGCGGGTGAGGTCGGATGTTTTCGGTTTTATCTCAAGAGAGAACGCGAGTCTTTCGGCTTCCTAAAACGAAAACTGGGGCCCTATCACCAACTCTTGCGGTTCAACTTTACGTAAACTTCATTGTTTTTCTGTCAACTGTCACTTTTGTCCATACATACTGACGTTCTTTGACACAAAGACAATTCAGTTCAGGCTGAGTTGAATCGCAATAAGAGTCGGTTGTAACCCCCCTGTTCGCACGTCACTTCACAATCGTAGTCGCGGCGACAGCTGGGACGTCACGTGTCACGCGTTACAATGACAGTGACAGTGACAGCGGGGTGACAGGCGGGCGCGTGGTTGTAGGTATGGAGGAGTTGCCGCTAGTGAAGGGTATGCCCGGAGTGACGGCGTGCGTCGCCGCGCTCATGCCCGACTTCCACACAAGTGGGTAACAAACAAACAGATATCACACGCAACACTTGTGTGTATTACTGTACAATACTTTTTGGTACAAGACAATGATCATTTTCACTTATCAATGTTGCCTGTTGCAATAACTACGTGGCCCAAAACGTCAGGTGTCTTTGGTCTGTGAAAATGACCATAATACTCTGGATTCTAACACTTTATTTTTGGAATTCAAAATGTGTATCATAAATAAAGCCTTAAATCGAGATTAAATCAAGTGAATTTGGATCTTCCTACAATGATATAAGGTTTATTTTCGATAAAATTTTTGTGATTCTTATATTTGCTACTAATTAAATTCAATCACCCTGGTAATGGAAATGTCCATAGGCGGCAATGACCACTTACTATCAGGTGGACCGTCTGCCAGCTTGTCAACAAAATGACATAAAAAAATCTAGTGAAGGATCCAGAGTAAAGGTTAACGCATGAGTACAAGTTAATAGAACCTAAAGTTCTATAGTAAATAATAAAAAAACTGTATCCGTGCATAGCCAATTAGTCATCGCTTCATGGTTTCTATGATTTCTTGTAGTTTATGGTCCCTCTCCTTGTGCTTTTTACTTGATGCTTCCGTGGTGCATGTATTCCATGCCATTTTCCTGAGGTACCTTCTACGCTAGTCAGTTAAAAATAAATCACTATGTCATTGAAATAAAAGATATTTTCGTTTGTGACAAACACGACTCCTATTTAAGATAAATGTCAAAGAAAATATGTTTTTCTTTTGTGTTAATAAATGATATTAAAAGAAAATACTGAAAATACGTCATTAGATTAATGTCGCAAATTACTGAGCTTAAAAATGTCTTGGCATGTTGGTGATTTTAAAAAAGCTTGATGAGTTTCAAGTCCATTCTTTGCATTTGAAGGCTCATCTTCGAACTGGTAACTTCAGTGAACCTTCATAAGTACCCTCTTAAGGCCTCAAATGGCATTTTCTTGCATGTATCATCTCCAACCAATGTTCTGGCAACTTTCTCTTCAAGCCATAATTACCAGCTTCTACCACATCGCCACTTTTCTGTGGTCAAATGCAATCCAATTAGAAAGCTTTATCAGTCCCTTAGCTATCAAAAAAAATATTTGCACCCTCTATGTTAGTATTGCACAGTTCTAACAAACTACTATTATTACAATGATCAACGCATCAGAAAAGTAAGTACATTTTTTAATCCCTCTGGTTAATTAGTTGTAAGCTTAGATAGTCGCTTTATGATTTTTGGGTACGGTCGGCAATATAAGCAGCCAAAACTATTCATAGTATAGAAAAAAGTAAATAGGTATTTACTGTCAAAAAAACTAAAATTTTAAATCCAGTTTAAAAAATGCCAATCGAGGAATAGCAATATTGCTAATACAATTACCCAATTCAAATCAGATCCAATGTTTCATTCTGCCAAGCCCATTCCATCATCGAACAACCAGATGTACAGCGATACGCCACCGTTACATAGTGGAAATTCTACCTTTACGCACGAAGCGATTTGCTTCATCATTTTAAATGAATTACATCCGGAAATATTGCCCGAGTTGCCTTATTAGACACCTTAATGATTTGTAATTTTTGATCTTTAGCTACTTATGTTGCTGAATGTACAATAGGGTTGTGTACTAAAAAAATCTATTTAGTCCGTCAGTTAGATTACCAAAAAATATTGGACACGTATTTTTTATTTTGTTCCGTAAACGAAAAATTACGAGGATACAGTGCGTTGAAATTTCGCGTGACGTCACACCGTGGTACAAATTTTACCACGAAGTGACGTCACAAGCCCCCACTCCTATACTTTGATGCGCTATAACTTTGTATATTTTTATTGATTTGATAAAGCAAAAAATACGTGTCCAATATTTTTTGATAATCTCACCGACGGACTAATTAGAATTCATTTTTATTGACCCAGGACACTACCCTATTACATCTAGTTTTTAGCAGACTTAAGATACTTGTTAAAAGTATACTATCACTGTCTACAGTTAAAACTGACGGCAATAGATTAATTTTGAGCTTTCAGAAATTAGCGGCTAGCCTTATAAGATGTGACAGTTTTCAACTAGATTGCATTCGCCTATTTTCAACTTTAAATTAAAGCGCATAAGAGTTGAAAAACGTCGCAATAGGCTCGCATGAGAACCTGAGTTTTCTTGATAATTTAACATTTTGAAAACTGCACGCGTCTAAAACGCATGAGTTTTGAGGGAACGAAAAGGTTTTGGAGTTGAAAACATTATGAGCATGTAATGTGCGAGTTTCTATCGCTTTTTATTATCTATGACTGTATTTATTATTATATTTACTATACAACATATTATGTACTTAATCAAATGGGGTTATGTAACAGAACACTTGCATGGGCGGTTCGTGTCCACAGATAACTTTTTTTTCTCTATTTCTCAATTATTTAATGCACAACTGATATTTCTATTCGGCCACCTTTATTGTGTAGGATTTAAGTCACTTGATTTAACTCCAGAAGAATTTGGATTATTTTATAGTTTGTCAATACTAATATTTGAAATTACGTCGATACAGGAAATACACAAAATATATAATATGAATGATCTAAATAGTACAGTTCTCTGTGCCGATTCTGTAATATTCCGATTTTGTAATTGTCCTTCATCGACGTATATTTCATTCAGCTAATACGAAGTGTAGCAAGATGTGTGAATATGGTTTTGATCGCGTCAGATTTGGACGGGTGCGGGTCTCGCGCCTCCGTGGAACGTATGCTCTCGTTCGGGCGCGAACTGTACGCGATGAGTCAGAAGCTGCAACAGGATCTCTACCACAAATCTATGCTGGAGGTCAGTCTACCATCATATATCGCTTTTATATGACGGAAAAGTAAAGAAGAATCTAATTGGATCAATTAGACTGGCCAAATTTCTTACGTCCTTTTCTTATATAGAATGAACCAGCCCTACTACAGGGAATTCTAGTGTCTTCTTTTTCATGGCGGTCGGCACAACATGTTTTCCTCTTCCACTCCCCTCTATCACTAGCAGTACTCACACCTTTCATAAACATATTATTCTTCACGCTGTCCATCCATATCTTCTTCGGCCTTCCTCAACCTCTATATCCATACAAACTCATGCCCATACCAAGCAAATTTTTGCCTTTCAACTTTACAGTTACTTACTGGGGCTACTTTCAAACTTCTTCCTATATAGTCATTCCTTATCCACTGCTGAAAAAAAAAAATGCTTTGCTGAGTTTCTTGCCGGAGTCTTCTCAGTTTAAGTGTATTCCGAACCGGTGGTAGTCAATTGTAACGTTCATAAGTGCCTTACCAGGGCCTAAACTGAATAAATGAGTTTTTGATTTTGATTTATTCATTCTTTTAAAACCACACATACACCTCAGCAGTCGCATCTCTGCTACATGCACTCTTCTCTCATTCATCTCTTTTGTTGTCCAACATTCAGATCCATACATACGACAGGTTTTGTATTTTTTTCGATAATCTTCTGGGGTCTGTAATTTATTTTTCTGTAGCTATAACTAATCTAATTTTAATATGTACGTGTGTAGGACGCGTTCAGTCTTCTTGCATACAGCAACCCGTGGGACAGCCCCGTGGGATGGCAGCTGGAGCCGGTGCGCAGGGAGGCCGTCTGTGAGGCACTCAACTCAGCCATACTAGGTACGTACAATATTACACAGACAGTGGATTATACCCTGTGAACAACTTGGGCATGAAACTGGAAAAAATATCCAACCGATTAACGCCTAATTACATCGGGAACTTTTCTTTCCGATTTCGGTCTGTATTGGTTTCTGTCAGAAAAGGTTCGTAAAATGGGTTTTGTTGAACGTTTTTTTGTCATTTAAATTCAATGCTTCCGTGTGGCACAGCAAAGCAACGGATTTTGTCATAAACGAACACACGTCGGTTACGGTTTTACAATCGTTGATTCCAGGAAAACAGGCAAAATAATAATATTTTCTTATTAAATAAATGTTTTTCAATAAACTTTTAAGGTTTCGTACTCTTACGTGCGAAATAACGATAAAATCGGTTATTGAATGTTTCAATAACCGGTGCCAAGCTGATAGCAGCTGATATCATCATAACTTATATGTATGTATAATGTGTTGAACAGAAGCGCAAGGCATGCAGTGGATATCCCCGGTGGAGGCGTGCGTGTCTCACTCGCGCGAGTTGCTCCGTCGCATGTCGCGCGCTGGACTCGGCGCCTGCGCATTCGCCGATCTACCCGCGCTGCTGAGACGCTGACCCGCGCGCCCTCACCAACCGCGCCCTCACCACGCGCGCCCCTCGCGCCCTCACCAAGCGCGCCCCTCGCGCCCCCACCCGCGCCCCTCGCGACGACACACGCGCGCCGACATCTGAACGCGTCATATAACACGATCCTGTCCTACACAGTTGTTTATAGGGTGACGTCACAGCCCAAGCTTAAGGCTGCGTTTCCACAGTCGGTCATTTTGAGTAAAATGGTCAATGCTTGTGTGACGTCATATAAGGTAGAATTTTACTCAAAATGGCCGACTCCGTAATGTAAACTTTTTCTGCTTACGATTATCACGCTTATCTTGCATGATCGTAGGTATATCCTTATTAATCTAGATTAATTAATACACATATATCGACTGAATTCTTATTTCTAGATATTGCGAGTTACAGGCGTTCGTACTGAGACGGGGGTAGGCGGATGAGGCGCTTTTTAATTAGAAGAGATAACGGATCGTCGTCCACTGTAAATAAAGATCAATTTTGTAGGGCACGGTCCGCGCGGACGCTGTCGTAATGTTACGCACATTCGATGCCTTACGTGTACCATTCATGCTGTGAATAGTCACTGGCGTGTGCGATAAACGCCAAATAGCTGTAATATAGCTTAGCAATCGTGCTTAAGCCGCTTATGGGTGATACGTCATGGACACGTTTCCACGAGCGCCGACGTCACGGTTTTTTTTAAGTTAGAATTTCGGCCTAACTGTATTTACACGATGCCTTTTGATACGTTCGCTTCAACCGTATTTAATTGCTGCGGTTAATTTTGTAATTATCAAAAATGATTGTAATCTGATTGCGATTTTTTTTTATTGACACGTTCAGTGCTGACGCGTATAAGCGTCCACCGAGTGCTGCTCGACGCGCAGGTGAGTGTAAGCACTAAAATGTATAATCACATACGCGTCGAGTAGCACTTGGGACTAACGCTTAGCAGTGAACGTGTTAAGTTTTAAGTTTTTATACTATTGTTGTTTTGATGTTGTGTTAGCCGTTCGGCGCTCGTCGGGATCGCTCGAGTGTCTCTTTTTATATACGAAGTGAGAGATATTATGTAAAATAGCAAATATTTAAAGTGTGCTTTTGAGGTGACAACGATATGGACGTTGGAGTTAAATAATTGGAATGTAGCTATAGTGTGTCGGACTCACGGATGCGTTGTGTATATTATAATATCTGTCTAGTATATTATACATATATCGTTATAGAAATATATTATTAATGACTAATGTATCGAGCAGCGGGGCACTGTTCCTCTTATTTATATATTTAAATATTTTTTATTCAAAGTCAATGGCAAAACCATTTATTCAGTTTAGGCCCTGGAAGGGCACTTATGAAGGTCGAATTACAGAAGTTACCACCGGTTCGGAAGTCAGCCTTCAACTGAGAAGAAGAAAAATTGCTTGGTTACCTCTTTTATAACACCATTCAGTATATAAATATAAAATAACTAATCATTCTACATCTATTTATATATCTTAGAAAAGGAATATAAACTGTTACTTAAATCGCCAATATTATAAATGTACGTATTATCGATCAGAGAAGAATATAGTGTACTCTTTCTCCAGTTTCTTTACTTAATGTTTTTTTTTTCTAATTTCCCATATAGCCTTTAACTAATGTGAGGGGCAGTGCCACCGGCCAATTATAATATAGAATTATATAGAATAGAAAGTGGGACGAGTAATTATAATAAGAGTAGGTATTAGTCGAATCACTGCATTTATATTGTACCAACAAGAATCGACTGTATGCTTCAAAAACGTTATATATAAATGCAGTGGCCTATATCACAGGCCAGAGATGGCCTGAGGCGAGACTTACAGACAAACTTATATATATATATTATTTTTTATTCTGGATAGGCTTGTGTTTGACCACAATCTCACCATGGTAAGTGATGATGTGGCCGAAGATGGTAAGCACACAAAGTCTAGATGGGAACTGGCTCTCAAGTGCAGCTGTCGGAGCACACCGATAGGTGTTTTGGCGACAGATTTTCAACTTGAGGGTGGTAGCCAGCCAGTCGGGTACTACAAAGTACCCTACCACCGTGCTATGGTTTCCTCACGATGTTTTCCTTCACCGTAAGCTTTTTTCAAAGTCAAAGTCAAATCAAAGTCATCGCCTTGAATATATATATAAAAGTACTAGCTGACGTGACAGATTTAGTGCTTGAAAATAAAAATAAAACTAAGATCCGTGCAGCGCCACCTGTTGGGTCCAATTGTGAATCTAAACTACCAGATCACTACAATATTTAATCAAAATCGGTTCGTTTAGGAGGTCAATGACAAACACATCTAAAATAATATAATACTTATTATACATTTTTTGTAGTCTTTGAACTAAGATAGGTATTAGTGCCGACTCGGTTTCCAAAACAACAAAATATTAAAAAAGGATACAAGTATTTTAGTCATTTTAAATTATAGTTCATAAAATATACCTTGATACTTGTGACAGGTGTCAGAGTTACATGAAAATGAACCTTATTGCGATTGAATAAGGTTCATTTGTGTAATGTGTGGTTAACAGATGGACTATATCGTAGAGCAATAAAGTTCATTTTCATGTAACTGACAACTGTCACAAGTATCAAAGTATATTTCACAGACTATACTGAAAATGCTTATTTTATAGTTGCCATCAATATTGGCCTCTATTTTCTCATACATGACATTAGCATAGACTAATTTTAAAGTACTAAATACCTTTTCTTATGTTTTCTGTTAGAACGAGATAGTTGCAACATTAGAGTTTCTCTTAAATATATGGTTGAGTTAAAAACTTGTTTAAAATTATTGTTGTATTGTCTAACATTATAAATGTGAAAGTTTGTATGTTTGTTGCTCAATCACGCAAAAACGGCTGAACTGATTTTGATGAAACTTGGCACAAAGGTAGATCATATACTGGAATAGAACACAGGATACTTTTTATCCAGGAAAAAATTTTGTATGAAGATTTGTTGCCAGTGCAATGGTATTACCCCGAACTAAGTGGAGTTTGTTTACAATGTCAAAGTCAAAACCATTTATTCAGTTTAGGCCCTAGAAGGGGCACTTATTAAGGTCGAATTACAGAAGTTACCACCGGTTCCGAAGTCAGCCTTCAACTGAGAAGACCCGGCAAGAAACTCAGCGAGGGTACATTTTTTAAATATTTTTGGACTATATTGTGATAAATAAAATTGTTAATTTGAAATGTTTTGTATCTCACTGCCATTTTGTATTAACTAAACATGTGATATATATCAAATTGTATATAAGTTTGTCTGTCAATACCCGGAGAATTATTAATATTGATATCTGTAGAGGTATCTTGTTAATATTTGTACGGAGTGAGTATGACACCATCATCGCCCGTGTATGTTTCTGTAAAGATGATTCTACAATATTGTTCTTGTATTGTATTGTTTTCTTTTTTTTAATAATATATTGTGTTTAAACGGCTATGGAGTTTGATTTTCACCTATGATAATTTCAAAGTCAACATTTAATTTTGTCAAAATATTTATTCAGTTGTAGCATGTAGTAACCTTTATCTGAGTAGAACCGGCAAGAAACTAAGTTCTGTTTCAAATATTTTTGGACCATCTGACTATATAACTTTTTTTTAATTCAAATGTTTAACAATTTTGTTTTTAAACTAAGGGAGCGTTCAAGTATTACGTAACGAATTTGGGGGGCGGAGGGGGGGTTTTGTAAAACGTTACGATGCGTTATAGGGGCGGGAGGGGGGTTTTGAACTACGCGTTATGTAACATGTTTTTTTTACATTTTCAGTACTTTACACCACATAATTGTGACTTTTAGGAATAGATGCTCACTTGGTTGGGGGGGGACAGAAAAACGTGACGAAAAAAAAAATAATAACCCGCACTAGTTACCTACATAGTAAAAAAAATTACTAGTTTTTATATCAGCAAAAGACAAGGTGTAACTTATGCATAGTGCAGCTAGGTTTTATTACACGCCATAGGCGTGCATTATAATATCAAGAATGTTTCGTGACATAATCATCATTTTTCACACATGATATTTGATCCCAAAGTATTCAGCAAGAGGCGCTGTGCCAATTCTTATAGAGAAATTTTAATATCGTAAACGCAAACGCGATCTTAGCGTTTAGGAACATCTAAAACTCGCAACTCTTCTTTAGTATAAAAACTACATATTAGGAGAGTTAAAAGCCTATAGACTCCGCTGGCTCGGACACGTCGAAAGGATGAGTGAGGATCGAGGGGTGAAGAGAGCGTATCTGGGGCGGCCGACTGGCCGAAGGCCTGTTGGACGTCCTAGGTATCGCTGGGTGGATAGAGTGCAGCAGGACCTGTGCGAGCTATCAGTTGACGACAGTTGGCGAGAGCTCGCGCAGGACAGGGAAAAGTGGCGCTCTCTTGTGTCGGAGGCCAAGACTCACTTCGGGTCACTGAGCCATCGGAGTAAGTAAGTATAAAAACTACAAGTGACAACCAGGCAGGCGGTTCACCTGATGGTAAGTGATATAATGTCACCTATACATATATAGCAATACCAGCTGGATTGCTAATAAGTTACATCTTAAAGGCAACTGGCTCTCAACTGCAATTGCTAGAACACACCAACAGTGTTTGGCGACAGGTTTTCAATTTGAAGGGTACTACAAAGTACCCCAGCAACGTGCTGTGGTTTCCTCACGATGTTTTCCTTCACCGTAAGCTCAAGCTCATTGTAGGATTCAAACCCACAACCTTCGCCGCTGTATCCGACGTCACTGCCACTGAGCTATCATCACCCTCAAATCTTATACGATATCACGTATATTTTTTTTAAATTCTGGATAGGCTTGTGTTTGACCACAATCTCACCATGGTAAGTGATGATGTAGCCGAAGATGGTAAGCACACAAAGCCTAGATGGGAACTGGCTTTCAAGTGCAGCTGTCGGAATACACCGATAGGTGTTTTGGCGACAGATTTTCAACTTGAGGGTGGTAGCCAGCCAGTCAGGTACTACAAAGTACCCTACCACCGTGCAAAATCGTAATGATAATAATACATTGTTTGAACATTGAGTGATGTCAGCGTTTTAAATAATAAAGAATAGCGGTTCTAATGCTATAGCGGTAGGTCCACTACTCCTCGGAAAAGAGCACTGAGAGAAAACCCTAGATTGGTATAGTATATAGGTACCTATGAGTACATAGGTACATATTGGTGCGTATACTTTACCTAAAACATTGCATTGCTTTGCCCTAAGCATTACCTCTATTTCTGAGTATAAAATTAAAATCAGAGTAGGTATCTGTTTAGTCAGACATTTGACACAAATAAAGAAAAAATACAAGCTTATAAGAAGTTGCCATTTATTCTCAAAAAGTGTGTTAGGTGCACATTAGCTTAGCTAAAATATATTTAAGAAAATGTGTCCAAATCCATGTGGAGATGCGTTAGGTAAGAAAATCACATATTAGCATGTAGGTAACCGAATGCCTTCACCTGCGGAGGGGTTCTTGTAGATTAGGTAAAAAATCAATAAATTAACTCGTAAAGTTTAAGAGAAATTAGGTTTAAGTACCAAACACCTTCACACACATCTTTACATTCAAACATACCTACTTTCACATTTATAATATTAGTAGGATAAGATAGGATAGGAAATAGGATTTACGGATGCAAAAATGCATACTTTGGAGAAACTCTCTGTAGCATAACAAATATTAGATACCTAGATTGTGGAAATATGATAGGCGCAGAGCGAGGAATAGCCGATCAACGGACTATCGAGGTAGTCCGGTCCAAAACCTGGCAACATGGTCTCCTATCCTTCCGGCTAAAGTCAATACTCTTGGGACTATCCTGTCTCTGGCTGTGATTTCCCCACCCAAAAAAAGTTATGATTAGGGAGTCTATGGGCATTAGATACAAGCATGCATCATAAAAATCCTTAATTACGAAATAAATCACATTAAAATTGAAATATCTTTTTATAAAATAGGAGGAATGGGAATTCAAATGGCATCCATAGATAACGAATCATTGAATAATTATGATAATTGTTGAAAAATTATTGAGGAACAAATTCAATAAATTTAGTGGGAAGGTGATTGTGGTCCTTTCGATGTCACCCCTGCCCTGCCCTGCCTGCGGGAATTCAGTGATTATCTGTAATTTATGTCGCGAACCGGTTTTGATAAAATCGTTAAAAATTCTGATTGCGCGTGACGTTGCGTGGGTGAGAAAAATTAATTACGGATTTTCGGGGCTGAGGCAGGGTCGTAGCTAGGTAACCAAAGGACCTGGTGCAAAAAAAAACTAGGGGCCCCTAACTAAACTGTTTAGTTTACCAAGTCAAAATATAATTATATAAATAGGTACCTTAAAAGTGCAAAGCTACTTTATCATCAGCTCTAAATATTTGAAAGTTTTTTGCAATATAGTTTAAATTTATTTAACTGATTATTTTTATAGACCGTTTCCTTATTGTCATTCATACATAACCCGCTAAATGTGATGGCGAATCTTTCAAGTTGGCAATATAAATATAGGGGAATTCCCCTGTATTCTTTCAAATGAGTTGCCACTATTAATGTCATGTTGCAGCTTATTTATATTCCGAAGGTGGGAGAATTATTAGATAGTCCGATACGAGGTTTGCTAGTCAGGGCCCGAGGGCCCCCTCAGCTTGGGGGCCCTGGTGCACGGCACCGCCTAGCCCTCCGGTAGCAACGCCACTGGGCTGAGGTTTGATTCCATTTTGCGGCGAGGAATGATTTGTAGATAAAAGAGATGGAAATGCATCGTCCCAAATATGAACACGATAAAATTTGCACGGTGGTATTGCAGGCTGGCTACCACCCTCAAGTTGAAAATCTGTCGCCAAGCACCTGTTGGTGTGTTCCGGCATTTGCACTTGAGAGCCTTTAAGGCATTGAATAGGGTGTACAACAGATTAGCAATCCCCTGGTATTGCCAATGTCAATAGGCGACGGTTGTCACTTACCATCAGGTGACCCGCCTGCCTCGTTGTCACTTGTGACATAAAAAAAAAAAAATTACCCACCTACGACAATAGGCACCAAAACGTTAAAATTTGAGCTGCAGGTGGGTATTTGCCTTATCATTTCGCTAGAGTCAGCTTCTGTACTTATCATTGTCGTAAAATTGGATTCCTGCAGTTGTAATAAAGCTGAAAGAATCCATTTGCCTGTTTCCAAAACTTATAACCGAAGCTATTTCAACATTTACAATGGATATAAAACATTATCAGTGTAGCAACAGTGTGGCGGATAGATCGGAGGCACTCGGAGTCCAGCGGTCGGTCGGCCGCGAGAAATTGAATGAAAACATTGAATATTTATTCTGAGGAGATGCCACTGCACCGCTCCCGGCCAGGCACAGATCAGCGACGCAGATATGTAACTATTTTAATGTTCTATTATAATAACGTCGTTATGATAAATTGCGCAACCAGGATCGGATTATGGCTGCATCGTTGAAAGCTTTATGCATGTTGCATTAGCTAATTTCGGTTTGCTTTAGCAGGCATATGGTTAGGAAGATGGAGCTCGTCTTTCATATTGAAGGTTATGCCTTCGGCAGTACAGTAGCGTATACTAAATGATAGAATGAGCTGACTTAACTCTTACTCAAATATCTAAAAAAAAAAATTGCTTTCGTTATTCAAAAGCCACAATAATAATAAATTGGGATGTAACTTATATTCAAAGAAAAATATCTAAACTATGTATATACCTAGTGAATAAAACATCTCAAAATAAAACCGAAAATAGCGGATACGTTGTAAAATTCATCTTTTTTTTAAAAAAAAAAGGTGATTTGATACGACGGATACCGTGGTGAAGGTCGTGGGCTCGAATCCTACAATGAGCTTAAACTTTCGATCGAAAACATCAAACACGGTGGCAGGGTGCTTTGTAGTACCCGACTGGCTGGCTACCAACCTCAAGTTGAAAATCTGTCGCCAAGCACCTATTGGTGTGTTCCGACAGCTGCACTTGAGAGCCAGTTCCCATCCCATTCTTTGTGTGCTTACCACCTTCGGCCACATCATCACTTACCATTGTAAGATTGAGGTCAAACAAAATCTTATCCAGAATTAAAAAAAGACAGTCAACATTCCGTTTGTGACACTATACTACATAATGCAAACGTGTCGTATCTGTTGCTCTCTCTTCTGTGCCGTTGCGGGATCATCTTGAGGTTCTCCTTTTAATATTTGATCTGAATATTTATAAATCCGCCGCGGACTGTTTGCAGCGCCCGCGCCCCCTCGAGCGTGTTTGCAGATTTATAGTTTATTTCATTTCGCGTGAGGGACGCCATTGCCTCGCCATACGCTACCGTCTTGTACTGTTGTTTGTTAAGGGAAATTCCATTTTAGATGTGTATAACGTAGAACACTTTTATCAATATGCCGCTTCATATTTTCTCCTTGTATTTTCTCGTGTGTTTGAATTTGTTTTAGGGAAATTGCACATTGTTGAGTGGAATACATATTTATTGAGTGTGGTTATATTGGGTTTGAAAGATCAATTTAAATAAACATAAAAAGGCAACTTATAATTATTGATTGACGGCACCTTACAACATAACATACCTAAGTACCTACTTAAATTACAATCTTTACATTAATATCTACTCAGTTATCTGTTACTTATTCTTGACAGAATCGACAAGATTACGTAACTGCGAAATTTCAAAGGTGCGAATAGCACCTTGTGATATTTTGCAAGTGTTTAATAAACCTAAAAAACACATTATTAGGACTCATTTCTCAATATTACACTGCATAGCGCTTTCACAGGGTACAAAGCCACGTTGGCCATAGGTGCACAGAAGTTGTAAGAAGAATTCCCCTCTGTAGGACGCTGGTGTGGCAGCCACAGACAGTTCGCGGTCCAGCCGCATTAGAACGGATGCATTAGCTGTGGTGGCAGGCCAGCGAACTGGAAGCAATGTCGTTTTACGAGGGGTGGGATTCCTGAAACGATATCCAATATAAAATAGATGTCATCCGACGGTGTTAGCATAAGGAAGTCTAGATGGAAACTGGCTCTCAAGTAGCTGTGCACACCGTCCTGTGCCAGTGATAGATTTTCAACTGGAGGGTCGTCAGTTAGGCGGAAGTTAAGGCGATGGTAGCTGTGGTAATGACGTCGGATACATACAGCGGTGACGGAAAGTGACGTAATTTATTTTTTCCAAAACTAGATTTATTGAGTTATAAAAGATTGTTTTGTCACCAACACCAAGAGTGTGTGCAAGGTTTCAGGTCAGGCGATTGGGTGGTTCAATTCAACTGCAGGATTTGACAACATACCTACTAATAGGTGACTTTAAATAAAAGCGTTCCAAAGCTAAGTACGAAAAAAGGAATTCTAGAAATCGCGATTCACTTTACTAATTTTATTATCGGCCTGAACTGAATCGTGTTTGTGTCAAAAGACTTCAGAAAGTGACAATAATAATTGACAGAAGAACAATGAAATTTAAGTAAAGTTGAACCGCAAGAGTCGGTCATTTTAAGGCGATGATAGCTTAGTGGTAAGTGACGTCGGATACCGCGACGAAGGTCGTGGGTTCGAATCCTACAATGAGCTTGAGTTTTCGGTGAAGAAAAACATCGTGAGGAAACCATAGCACGGTGGTAGGGTACTTTGTAGTACCCAACTGGCTGGCTACCACCCTCAAGTTGAAAATCTGTTGCCAAGCACCAGTTCCCATCTAGGCTTTGTGTGCTTACCACCTTCGGCCACATCATCACTTACCATGGTGAGATTGTGGTCAAACACAAACTTATCCAGAATAAAAAAAAAAGCATAAAGCTTGGCCACAATCATCAAATCTGTTTCTAAATATAGAAAGAGATGTCGTGTAAATACTAATAGTTACAATTTAGTATTACAACATAATGTCGTCGGCACATTTTTGTGAGTTTGGCGTAACTATAGCGTAATACTGGTGCAACTCATTGGTTGCATCCATCCAATGGATTTTGCATGCGAGCTGAACCTGTTTGAACACATCGTAAACTACATTAGTATGGTAATGTTTCACAATGTTGAACATCAACTAGAACTTAGCTCAAGTCTCAAGAGAAGATTGTGTCTGTTTGTAATGTCAAAATAACAACTTTCTACTAATCAATATTATTGTGAAAAAAGTTGTGCTAATTTTGATTCTAAAATTGCATCATCTAGATTAAAACATAAAAATAATACTCACCCAAACTTCATGAAATTCGCTAACATGGTGGTCAATCTATCAATAAACAGCTTATCAGAATTGGAGAGTAGCAACGAGAGCCCCGCAGGCTTGAAAATATAGAAGATATCATCAGAATGTGATGTTCCATTTAATCCAGTGCCTAAGCCAAAGATGGACTTCGCAAAATTCCTATTGCCTTCGTAAGCAAACATGTAATTGTAGACAGACTCATTGGAATACTTTGACATTAACTTGGAAAATACATCTACAGAGGCGTAAGCTATCCAATCTGAATAAAAGTCGACGATTCCTCTGACAGCTGTTTTATTCATGGGTTTTTTACCCAGGTAGTGCGAACGCAGTTTTGCTGCAATTCTTCGTTTATCTTTCATTGAGCACCAAGAGAATACTGATGGTAATTTTTCCACGAAATTATCATCCCATTCTTTGAGAGATTTATCGTCGTTCAGACCATAAAATAACATTCCTTCTACACTCGTGAAACCAAGTATCATCGGCACCTTATTGAAATCCCCAGACTTGATGATTTCATATGGAGTATTATGAAAGAATGGATCAGTAAAATTTGCGTCAACACATGGAGAATATTTGAAGTATTTTGGATTTATTGATGTATCATGACAAACAGAGAAGAGCTCTTTAACGGTTGACGTCGAGAACGTTTCGAATATTTCCTCTTCATTTGCTGATGTTCTTAGTTTGTTAGCATCTTCAAAAGCTGGTGTGAGAGGTTCAGGGTTATAAGCCCAGGGTGTAAAAGATGTTCCACTCAGTAAAATCGCTTTATGAAACAATCCTTTGCTAGACTTTGAAAGAAAGTGCATCGCTGCAGCGCTTGCTCCAGCACTCTGTCCAGAAATTGTCACATTATCCGGATCGCCACCAAAAGCTGATATATTCTTTTGTATCCATTTCAAAGCCGCTACTTGGTCTTTAAGTCCAAGATTCGCAACGTCATTCAAACATAAGAATCCTAATACACCAACTCGGTAATTGATTATGACTACAATGACGTTTTTTGCGACCAGGAATTCAGGATCATAATGAGCTTTAGTACCGTAGTAATAACCTCCTCCGTGGATGAAGACAAGGACGGGTAATTTGTCGGTTGGCGAGGAGTTCTCGGGGGTGTAGACGTCGAGGTGTAGGCAGTCTTCGCTACCGAGACTTACGACCGAGACAGTCTGGGCGCAGGAGCCGAAGCGATCGAGAGCATTAAGGATACCGTCCCATTGTGGTGGTTGTTTTGGTGGCTGAAATATATTGAGATTGATCTTTAATAATAGCTGTTTAAAAACACAATTCGTAAATACATAGTAGCATACATATATTTTGGTCAATTCGTGATTGCAGAATACTCGAAATAGTTGATATTTATTTAGAATCTACCTGATCTTCACAGCTGATAAAAATATGGTATCCTAACAAAGTGATAACCTCAGTTTTGTGGTTTTACTAGATTTCAGTGAGACAGTTTATGTTATCAAGATTATATTTAGATCGCTCACCTCGAACCTCTTGCTAGTTGCATAAGGTATTCCATAATATCGGTTCTGGCCGGACACGCTCCGCAACCCTCTCAATTTACCCTGATCTATCTGTAAAATTGGCGTGAGGATTCCAAGAGTACATCCTACGTACACCAGCATGCACAATTCCGTTAGCTTTAGTTTGCACATTTTATAGATGGCTTTGAGTCATCTCGGTATAGTTTTACAACATAATTCCGTTTCAAGTTTATGGCTATCGGTTACGATGGCTGTCATTCTTGCGCTCGCTGTTATGTCAACCTGTGAAGATAATTGAATGTTGGAATTGTTATACGTGAACTGTAGGTTTAATTTGTGCCAGCTTTAGGCCGTCATTACGTCCGCTTGAATTCTTTTATCGCGGAATTGGGACTGTAATTCACACGGGAATGATTAAAAGATACGTAGTCTATGTTCTTCCTCAGTTTGAAGTATCCACTAGCCGCAGGGGTCAGCAAACTTTTTGGACAAAGAGCCAGATTACAGAAAAATATTGACTTTTCGGAAGCTCAAAGAGCCGCAGTTTTCTGTTTTAGGTTTTTCACTGTAATCCAAATTTTAATAGGGCTGTAGTAAAATGCAGTAAACTGTGTTTGGATTCGAAATAAAGACAATTATTTGGCTCGCGGTATTTACGAATATTTGATCACATTACGCACTCAAAAAATATGATTTTGAGGGGAACTTGAAGAGCCGCAACTGACCCTTCAAAGAGCTGCGGCTCGCGAGCCGTGGTTTGCCGACCCCTGCACTAACCAAATAATGTCCATTCTATATCATAAATTATCGGTATGTTTCGGTAGCTGCACTTAAGAAACTTCTAGGCGTCGTAAAACTTCGCCAACACATTGGCAATCACCCTAGAATTATCTGGTTTCTGACAAAAACTAACAATAATAATACTAAAAATTACATAAATGCAATTATTATCATTATAAAATAATATTTGTTGTTGCTTGCATATCAGTATTTCAATAATTTCCTAACCCCATGCCTCGCTTTTGGGACGGTCCTCGCGATAACCATATAGTAAACTAAACATGCGAAAGTAAATATAATCCAAACAGACTTGAGTAACTAAACACTTTTTTAAACTCCCCAGCCCCACAAACATATTTTAAGGCACTAACCTGCGTCTTTGAGACATCTTCACAACAAAAGCATTCACAAACACTGACTTATTATTTAACTTAAAAAAAGAACAGTAAATCGAATAGATTTATCATACAACTATGAGAATGACTCAAGCTACGGGCAATGGCGAAAGTATACTAAAGTGTCGAGTGCAGCTTGCTCCATACCCCGAATGCGAGTTGAGCAACGGCATGTTTACAAATCGCAGCCTCTTGATACTGTTGTCTGTACTGTGTACATTTGATTGGGATATTTCGCCAATTTTTTGTGATAACACTTATTTTATTAGCTCATCAACGTATTTTGCAAATGTTAAATTCATTTCATCAGTGGTTAAGGATCTGTTGTCTAGGAGGCACACTGCATATTTATTTGCTAGGTGTCGTAGGTATAGTCACTGCATATGGTGCTGTAACACCATAATATCTTCACATAATGTTAATTGTATGAGCGCCCATACAACTTAGAGGACTATCTTAATTGGCTTCAACTATGTATGTATGGGGACACCTTTTTTTTTTTTATTTTTCCTTTATTTGTGCTTGACTTTGGCCAAATTTCGTGATTCTAGGTCAACGGGAACTACCATACTTATAGGTTTCCTACCCAAAATCTATAGGGTACTTCCGCTTTACCTAGATTTGACAATTTTGGTTAAAAGCAAGGTCTTACAGCATAAGTAAATGGAAAATCCGAAAAAAAAAAGTTGAAAATTAAGGTAAATTTTGTGATCAAAAAACACATCAAAAAAAGTTTGTGATCACTAGCTTAAGCTGATATAATTTCTTAGATTGAACTTTATCAAGAAAAAAATCTTTGTTGTGTGTTTTCTTTAAATAGAAATAGGTGCCTTGTTTGAAATTAAATCATTTTTTGTAAATTGAGTAGGTAATTAATTATAATGATGATTTAGATTTTTCAAAGTGATCGCAAACTTTTTTTGATGTGTGTACATGTTTTCACGAAAATCTAAAGGGCATTGTTCATTTTCGGCTTGGCGTGAACAGAATTGTTAGAGAAAAACATTTGTACCAAAAAATATCTTTAATTAAACCATGAATATTGGTCATTTTTAGTTGTGTAGATTTACACTGATAAAAACATCAAATAAATAAGTATTTTAAATCATAATTACTTTTTCCTGTCGGCATTACGACTGCGTCACATTGCCAGCATAAAAAAAACAATTACAACTAATAAAAATCGATTTTAAAATATGTATTTTATATCGATTACAATAATTATTATTTTTATGGCAGCCCTGGTTTAAGCAGTTTGACAGCTTTGACAGAGTTTGACTGAGGTTTGATTTGACTTGTCTGTCATTTCAAGTTATCGTAATCTCTTGTTTTGTTATTATTTATTTGTGAATATAATTATTTTATTTACAACAAATGTACAAAATATACAAGCAAATGTACAACTATAATATATAAAAAACTTCTTCGAGGCTGCCGCTGCTGCCGATCAGCAAGGTTCCCAGAAGGCTGGCAGCGTTTCCTCTTTATTTGTTGTTTTTCCGTTTTATACCTCGAACTTTGCTAATCATAATAGACACCGATGACGCTATTTACGACAACACTGGCATTCCTACTAGAACGTGGTGATTATATCCTCTTTGATTCCTACCGATACTGTTCCAAGCCCAAATGTTGACTTGATTCCTACTATTTCCTACCATGGATGTAATACCTATGGAAGGTACGTCCGATGCTATGGAATTGAGATGCAACAATTGTAATTCCGACTTTAATCAAAGAAAAAGGCATAACCTTGATCTGGTGGAGGTGATGTCGGTAATACAGTGGATCTCACCCCAAGTGGTAAGTGTTTAATTCGCTATTTGTTATCCAACAAATCTTTGAATAGTATCATGTCCCCGTGCAGCCTATTTTTTTATGGTGTGGTATATTTGCTTTGTCAACAGGTGACTAATAGCACTGTAGTATGGCATTCTTGCTGGACTCTGGCTTTGAACATTTCGACTGTGGCTAATGAAGAGTCTTCTACTAGTAGTGGTTGGCAACGTTGTTTTTGTGTTAGCTATAAATGTTCTTTATTAAGAACAAGATCTCACGTCTACGTACTGATACAAAATGTGAACTGGTGTTCTTGCAAAGATGCATAGATTTGCACTTAATAATTGCTATGTTCTAACAATTGCACACAGTCTCTGAAGCCCTATCAATCATAAAAATCTCCACAACCCGTAACCAGGCGGCCGGGGGTCTTGGCTTAACCACCAGGGCTGCGAGGAAGAAAACCTCTCTAAAAAATTACCCCAATCCCAAGGTGGGAACGTGCCGAAGGGATGAATGGCTGAAGGGAGTTTCAGTTTTTAGCGCCAACTCTGATGCGTCGGGCAGCATCACCGTACTTGTGCCTTCTCGTGGGGGAAGGGCGTCACCTCATGAGCGACTTTTAATACGACCCTAATCGTGGGAACAAAAATGGAAAACACAAAAGAAACAAAAGAAACAAAGGAAAAAAACACTATGGACCTTTCAGGCCTCGCAGAGGCCATACCAGCCACAGTCGACACCACAATTGTGTCACAGTGGACGACCGTAGCCGCTCATAAGCGTCCCCTGAAGAGGGCGACTGCAGAAGCAGCGGCAAACAAAATTAAAACCCGTCCTGAGGACCAACCAGAACGCAGTCGCCCTAACGGGCGCGCGAGAAGGGAGGTTCCTCAGGCAAAACTTAAAAAGACACCACACCCTGCAACAGTCGCAGCAGCGGAAACGCAGCGCGAACCTGCAGCAGGCGCAGCAGCGGAAACGCAGCGCGAACCTGCTGCAGCCGCAGCAGCGGAAACGCAGCGCGAACCTGTACCGTCCACCAGCAAGGAGACGGCAACGGCAGAGGTAACCCAAGGGAAACCACCCCTACCACCACCAGCCAACACGCAAGTGAAGAAGCGAAGACAGAGAGGTTTTCGCGGTCGGCGGATCGCAGCGAAGGCTCCAACTGCTCCTGGAAAGGAGCAGCCTGGGAATGGGAGGAGCTCGGATGAGCGCGCTTCATCGAAGCGAGCACGTCTGAACGAGACCCAATCTCCCAGGGGGGAAGCCAAACGCGCGAAAACCGACGCGAAACCGAAGCGAACGGTGAGCTATGCAGATGCGAGTCAGTCGCACCTGAGAGTAGCGGTCATCACCGTCCCGCCGAGGGACCTCTCGCAGGAAAAGGCAGACCAGCTCAGGGAAGCCATAGATGACAGCATCCTGGAAACGGTACTGTCTCCACCATCTCCGGGCACTCAGGCTCCATCTTTCCGCGGACGCCCCTTTCTGATGGAGGGGGTACTAGCGATGTGGTGCGAAGACGAGAATGCTCTCAGATGGTTGGAGAGAGCCGTGAAAACCCTGGCATCACCCATACCGGACACCACCCTGACCGTCATCCGACAATCGGAGATGAAGAAGAGGCTCAAAGCAGGGCTTCTCATTCACACCCGCATCACAGACGCTGCCACGTTGAACAAAGTCCTGTGTGCCCAAAATCCGTGGTACAAAGTGGACTCCTGGCAGTGCTACGATATGACGGTGGATGACAAACCGCAAGAGGCGGATTCCAAGGAGAAGGTGGTCCACCTAATCCTAGGAATCCCCGAAGACCAGAAGCAGACCATCCTAGATAGAGACCGCCGGGTAGCCCACATGTCTGGAAGTGGGTACATCCGCTTCTTCTCCTCGGAAGAAGAAGTAACGGCCAGGACCAGACCAGCGGAGAAGGAGACGTCAACTCCGGAGCCGTCCACCTCAGCTCCCCCTCGGGGTTTGAGCGAGGAAGGGAAGAGCCCGCCGCTGGAGACTGAGGGAGGCACGGACGACGAAGACAACGTCCTTCGCAGCCCCTAGCCCCCTCAACACCAATATAATACAAACCAACCTCCAGCACAAACAGATAGCGACGGCCACCCTACGCAGAGTGCTGGAGGTAAATACCAAGACCATCGCACTAATCCAGGAACCCTGGATCAGAAAAAACAAAATCTGTGGTCTAAACAACACCAGCGGTAAGTTACTGGTAGACACTTCCGTCGACAAACCGAGAACCTGCATTTATATGCCTAACACCATACCGAACACCTTGCTTAACCAATTCTGTTCTAGAGACCTTACTGCGGTGAAAATTTTAACAGAAGACCAAACAGCCCTGGTAATGGCGTCAGCGTACATGCCGAGTGAAGGTGAAGTACCCCCAAGGGAACTTGCCGACCTGGTGCAGTACTGTGAAACGCAAGCCTGGGACCTGATCATCTCCGCAGACAGCAACGCACATCATCCGCTGTGGGGAAGTAAGGATACAAATAAAAGGGGTGAGTTACTAACTGAATATTTATTCCAAACAAACCTGAACATTATAAACAGAGGTACGGAACCAACATTTGTAAGCACCAGGTATCAAACTATTATAGACATTACTTTGGCAACGCACGGGGCGACAAAACTGATCGATGGGTGGCACGTATCAAACGAGCCATCCTTCGCAGACCACCGCCGCGTATGTTTCCAAATACAACATAAGACAACAGACCCTGTTCCATACCGCAACCCCCGTAAAACGGACATAACAAGGTATACAAATTTAATAACCGAGGGGCTAAGTGACACACAACCGACCGATTTAACCCTTACCGTAGACAATATAGAATCAAACTTACAATTTCTAACCACAACTATAATAGATAGTTACGAACAAGCGTGCCCTGTTGTAACACCTAAAAACGAGGTCAGAAGTTCTTGGTGGGGGCCAGAACTTGAACGACTTCGTACACGACTTAGGATGCTCTTTAACCGAGCAAAAAACACCAGGGCCACCGAGGACTGGGGCAAATTTAAAGCAGCTCAAAAACACTATAAGAAGCGGATCAGATTCCGGGAAACGGAAGCCTGGCATAACTTCTGTAGTAGCATAAACTCAACCAACCAAGCCGCAAAAATAAAGAAAATTTTGGCCAAAGGAGACTTAAATCTCTTGGGCTCCCTCAAAAAGGAAGACGGTACTTACACAAACACGGATGAGGAAACCAGAACAGTACTGCTGAAAACTCACTTCCCAGGATGTCAAATCGTGACAGACTTAGCGTGGATAGGTGAGCACCACAGTATACCAACACCCCAAGAATGGGAAGTAGCAAACAAGATTGTAACCGAGGACAGAATTGAATGGGCCTTAAAGAGCTTCAAACCATTCAAATCTGCAGGACTGGATGGGATATTCCCCGCACTACTCCAATGGCAATCCAATCAAGCAACAAAATATCTGCTACCAATCTACAGGGCCTGTTTAGCTTTTAAATACGTACCTAAAGCGTGGAGGGAGGCGAAAGTAGTCTTTCTGCCCAAACCAGGAAAGGAAGATTACACACACGCCAAGTCATTCAGGCCCATCAGTCTAACATCATTTCTTCTGAAAACGCTGGAAAGACTAGTAGATCGACACCTAAGGGACGGAGTTTTAAAAAACAAACCACTCCATCATCAACAACATGCATACAGGAAAGGCAGATCTACAGAGTCAGCACTACATATGGTAGTGCAAAAAATAGAGTCGGCCATCACAAACAACTCCTCAACACTCGCCACCTTCATAGACATAGAAGGGGCTTTCGACAAAACTATGCACAATAGTATCAACCACGCTCTTCAAAAATTTAAGGTAGAACCAGTCTTGAGGAAATGGATCACTGAGCTGGTTAGCAAGAGGGCAGTGCAAATAGCGGTGAATACCACAAGAGTTAAGGTAGTTAAAGGATGCCCTCAGGGGGGAGTCCTATCACCACTCCTATGGAACATAGTCGTGGATAGCCTCTTAAAAAAACTAAATGAAAGAGGATACACCACCATCGGCTATGCAGATGACCTAGCAATACTGATAAATGGGAACGCTGAAAATGTACTTTGCAAAGTAATGCGTTCAGCCCTTCAGATCGTAGAAGAATGGTGCGACGAACATCAGCTGTCGGTCAACCCAAAAAAGACAGAACTGATACTCTTCACCAACAAGAGGAAGTTACCAGAACTTGAACTACCAACACTATTTAACACCAAACTCACCCTAGCAACACAAGTAAAATATCTAGGCATCACCCTCGATAACAAACTTAATTGGGCGAGTCATATCGATGCTAAAACAAAGAGGGCCTGTATAACCTTCAGCCAATGTAGGAGATTAGTTGGTAAGAGATGGGGCCTCACCCCAAAAATAACACTTTGGCTGTACACATCAGTTATCAGACCCTCACTCACCTACGGTTCAGTTGTATGGTGGCCAAGAACACAACTGACCACAGTTAAAGCAAAACTCCAGAGCTTGCAACGCTTAGCAAGTATGGCCGCTACTGGATGTATGAAAACCACTCCATCGGCTGCTTTAGAGTATCTTCTGCAGCTGAGACCTCTGGATCTCATCATACAAGAGGAGGCCAAAGCAGCTGCCTTAAGATTAAAAGCAAACGGATTATGGAAAAACAACACGCTAACAACACATACGAAAATTCTGCAGGAAACCTTAAAGGAAATACCGCTCCTGGAGGCACCCCTAGACGGAATACCGTATCACCATGTTTTTGATCGAAGATACAATATCCAACTTACCGAAGAACAAAAAGATAGCTCTGGCATCCATGAAGTTAGGATATATACTGATGGCTCCAAAACCACTCACGGCACTGGAGCTGGTGTCTTCTCAAATGACCTAAATATCAAAATATCAACCACACTAGACAAACTAAACACAATCTTCCAAGCGGAATGCATTGGAATCACCAAAGCAGCTCAAGTGATTGCAGCCAGAGATGTCAGAGACTTCAATATAAAAATCATCTCAGACAGTGCATCAGTACTTCAAGCACTACAAAATAACACCATAACCTCTGTCCTTGTACTGGAATGTCACAACGCACTCCAATCCATTGCAAACACAAACAAAGTAACCCTGCAATGGATCAAAGGACATAGCAACTCACTAGGCAATGACGCAGCCGATGAACTGGCCAAAAGAGGATCGGAGACAATAGTATATGGACCGGAACCATTACTACCCATACCTAAGGCCCAAATAAAATCATGGCTACGTCAAAAAACTGAAGAAACCCACTTGACGCAATGGAAAAACAAAGAAGGGTGCAGACAAACAAAGAATGCAGTTCCGGTGGCATCAAAAAAGTTTTCTCGCAACCTCATCAGATTAAAAAGGGACAGAATCCGCAAAGTTATAGGAGTTATAACCGGCCACTGTCTACTGAACAAACACCTATTTACCATAGGCGTGACAGACAGCCCCCTATGCAGAGGATGCATGGAGGCGGAAGAAACGCCACAGCACGTGCTTATGGAATGCAGGAGCGTGGCAGACAAACGGGCACAAATCCTCCTCTCACCAGCGTCACTTCCGGAAGCCTTCGGCAGTCTACAAAGGCTGCTAGCCTTCTGGGATGACCTGGGCTGGTTGGAGTGAGAAGTCACAAGCTTAAATACGTACAATGGCCCAATCAAGAGGCTAAGTGCGGAAACAGCCCTGCCAAAACAAACAAACAAACAACAATCATAAAAATGTCTCTAGACTGAAAATATTGTGTAACGGCTTTGATTCATAATGAAATAATTTGATGTGATATTAGCATCTGATGTTGTAGCTGGATAGGGGCTTTATATATCTACATGTTGGTTATAGGCAGATATAAAATTAATTATTGGGATTGGGATTTTGTTAATTCAATCCAATAATGGACTAAATCTTCAGACATGTCTGCTATATGCTGAGCTTTTGTAAGTTATGAATCTGATTAAAAAATAAGATGAGGAAAAAAATATTTTATTTCAAAAACCATTAATGAATGAATGAATGAATGAATGAAATACTCTTTATTCTATACACCAAAATACAAATAATTCATGACACAAAAATAAAAAAATATATAAAAAAGTGAATACAATCTAGGCGGCCTTATCGCTTAAGCCATTTATAAATGTTTCCTAAAAAACTATTAGAAACACCTGGACACAAAACCTTATTATTTTTGATATTCCTACAGGGTAAAGCTACCAATTCTACATATTGTTTTTATTCTCAGTGACTGTTCACTCCAGGCCAAAACCCCATACAAAGTGGACAATGCCCAAAAATTTTTTTATCGTGTTGACAAAGGAGTGGACCTTGATTTTTATACACCTAATTATTTTATAGACCTCAGTAGGTATCGACTTGCTAGGTCCACCCGTTTCTGAGAAAATCGGTGGTGACACACGGACAGACAGACGGACAGACGGACAAGTGTGATCTTATAAGGGTTCCTATTTTTTACCTTTTGAGCTACGAATAAATATTATTACTTATTCGTAGCTTTTCAGGAACCGAATCCTAAAAAACATAAAATCTCTTTGGTCTATGTATTTAAATCTAAACATGCCTTCACAGATACATCAGAATTATTAGAATTAAATGCGCGGTTCGCAAGGTTGCCTAATTAATTTGCTAATATTTTGTTATTTTATTTAATCTTGCTGGCAATTAAACTTTACAAGTTGAAAAGAAACATAATCTTATTACGAGTTCAGAAACTTTAGCTAAGTGCATCACTTTGCTAACAATAATGCTATTGTTATGTATCAACAGATATAAAACCTTTGAAAAGCCATTACGATAAGTTCCCCTACTTTTATTTTATGGTTAAGTATCAAACTGAACGACTAATTGTTTCAGTCTTCCATTTCTAAACAAAAAAAGTTGAATTAAATAAAGCGCATCATCCACGTTGCGTCGCAGTTAAAGTCGCGACGCGACGATTAAACGCCGCCGTGTGGAGAGTTCCCTAGAACGAGATAACTTTTGAATTAAAAGGCTGAGGAAGTCCGTTCCTCGTCCAATTTGCATGTTTGCCCAGTTTATAACAATTAGCCGGCGCTTCCCGGGTATTTTTCTTTATTACCCGGATTAACAACGCCTGCGAGCGGACCGGGCGACTCCTACCCGTGCCGTGGATGCGGATGGTGCCTCTCCTGACTTGCACTTAATTATGCTTTATAAATGAATCGGCCGGTCGCCGTCCGCCGCTCGCCCGCGAGACTACGATGCGATTTCCTAACGCATTCTGAAATGCCTTTATTTTTATTGCTTGTTTAATTAAATAGCATTAATAGCGCAATAATAGTAATTAAACATTTTTGTTTCGTGTCTGTTTTGTTTTATAACCACTTTTAAATAATTGTTTCTACTTTTCAGCTGAAATTAGCAGGTAACCTGAGTTCAGTAGACACCTTGTTAAACCACAATGTCATAAACTATAACAATATAATATCCTCGGACATTTTTCACGGCTATCTGATCCCAAACTAAGCAAAGCTTGTAATATGGAAACCAGATGACTGATATACTACATATACTACTTTTTTTGTAAATACATACTTAAATAGATACATACATACTTACATTCTAGACTAATGATTGGATCATTTTATTATAGAACCTGGGCCCAGGGGCCTATAGGATAATGCCCCCCCCAGAATGGGTTGTAAATTTTTGTTAGGCATCTTGTTCATTAGAATACCAGAATATTTACTGGTAATACATATTTATAGTCGGTTATAATTGTTTTAGTTTAAGTAGGAATTTGGGGGCCATGGACACTGGAAAGACGTGGGTTTATTGGATAAGAGCCATTTTCGGCAACTACTTAGCTCTTTCATGCATGTTATTGCTGCATTTATCAGAAAATACGTACATATGTAGGGTAGGTTTTTATTTAAATCGACTTTTGGAAAGTGCTACACTCCGAACTCTAAATAGCTGCATTTGCGTAATTCTGTCTAGTTTATCGTTCCCAACATTAAAGCGATGCTTTAACATAAGTACTTTTGTTCATTTACGAAACGCGAGTGGGGTTTTTTTTTAATTTAACTTGCCAACTGTAGTGAAGTTAGTTGGATGTCATGTGCATAGGTACTATTGATCTCTATAACCCTGGATGGGATACATCTTAAAAATACCAGAGCGTTATTGTGTCGACAGGTAATATGTTTTGATGTTGTCTTTTACTAAAATACTGGCTATAGATGATAAAATGAACTACTTACATGCTATAGAAACGTATAATAGTGATAAATATAAGTGTATGAGTAACAGTAAATGTAACACCAGATCTAAGACTAAGGGGAGATTAGTTGTACCAAGGATCAACAATTATTATGGGAAGAGAACCAGAAAATATGTAACCCCCAAGCTATGCAACCTGTACCCTAGTATGCTTTTGAATGAAAGAAAAATTAAATGTAAATTAACTTTGAAAAGAAGACTAAAAGAGTACCTATTAGAAATAAGTAGATAACGAGTGTTATTTTATAAGTGTAGGTATACCTAGCATGTAAAAAAAAAGTGTTTAGGAGCGCGACGCCCACAAACTGCGTTAGTAGTTTGGCGATGTCAATTTTTTTATAAAACATGTGAATGGTATTTTGGATAAAATAAATAAAAAAAAAAAAAAAAAAGTTTTCCGTTGTAAAAATTGTACAACCTTGATTTTTATTAGGGTTCCGTACCCAAATGGTAAAAACGGAAACCCTATTACTATGACTCTGCTGTCCGTCTGTCTGTCACCAGGCTTAATCATTAACCGTGATAGCGAGACAGTTGATGTATTTCTGTTGCCGCTATAACAACAAATGCTAAAAACAGAATAAAATAATTTAAAAAAAATACTACATTTGTACGGAACCCTCGGTGCGCGTCCGACTATTATTGATCGGTTATTATTATTACTCTTTTCACATGGCTTAGTAATAAATAGACGATAGGTACCTACTTATTTTTTAAATTACTCATAATGAATCCTATAAGAGCGGTTCTTCTTCTTTAGGTGCCATCTCCTACCGGAGGTCGGCTATCATTAAAGCTATCTTTATCTTGGACACAGCTGCGCGGAATAAGGATCTGGTGCTCAAGTTAAACCACGTTCTGAGGTTTTTGAGCCACGAGGTACGCCTTTTCCGAGTGGTCGCTTTCCCTGAATTTTCCCCTGTATAATTAGCGTTTACTCGAAGCAAATCCAGTGAAGATAGAGATCAGTGTACCTACACTATATGCAGTAATTTCATGACTATTACCAAGATACCTTCGGGAGGCGGGCGCGCGGGCGTGGAGTGGAGTAGCAATGCTCCCGCCGCGGCGATAACTGCTCTAAACTTCATCCGGGAAAGTTACACAAATTGTACAACGCTCCGCATTGTCATATTGTTACAAGTCAACCTACATATTTTTGTGGTTGTTTGTATATATCTTGTCGTTTTAGTTGGTAAAAATTTTGGCGTTGCTGAACCTTAATAAGATTCTTGCCGGTTCTTCTAAGTTGTCTTTCCAACCGGTGGTAACTTCTGAAGAGCGACCTTTTACCTTCCTAGGGTTTTACTTTGACTTTTGACTTTAAAACAACCGTCTTGTAATATATTTTACTATCTTACTAGCTAAATACCTTCCACATTTACTGGACAATAGGTTGCACCCCACCATTTTGGCGGGTTACAGGCTACTTTTCGGCCCCTAAATATCTCGCAATTTCTGTATGATATTCATCAACAAATCCTTCGTTCTAATTCAAAGCTCTTCAATCGAAGGCCGACGTCCGAATCAGTGGTACCTAACTAATAAGTGGGAGAGTTTAGAGGAGCTAAAGCATAAAAAGAAGTCTTTGAATTTTTACTATATCTGCTTCAACCCATAAAGGTACCTACCTAAGGTCCTTACTCGATTCATGGTTTTGCACATACCTACCTGCTTACATTTGGTCTTCTTCTTCTTCACTTGTTCTTTTATAATTTTACCGTATATTGTAGTATAGTTAGAAACAAACATTTTCTAGACGTGAGAAAAAAATCACTCACGTGGCTCGATGACAGCGGACCTTGCGGTGGAATTAATTTGTTCGGAACGTTTCGGGTATGATCGTAGGCCGCGGGCGTCGCGTCCCGGGCATCGGGGGGCGTCGCGGACTCCCCGAGTGCCCAAGTTTTTGCTATTAACATAGTTGACAGACAAATAAACAGCCGTCGGGAGCTCTTTATGTAAGTTGGGAACTTGCTCGCTTGTGACGCGCTCTCGACGCTACCTTTACTTTCTTATTTCTTCTTAATATATGTTTATTGCTTATTTTAAATTGTTATGAAGCGTCGCGCTATCTTTATTAGTAACTTGTGTTTTGTCTCAAATTCTTGGTCTAGAGTTTTTGTTCTCAGTATTTTCTGTAATGTTATCATACTTACTAACTGTAGTCTGCGGTTTCACCCACATAATGGGGATTCAAAGTACATTTAAATGGTCCAAATAACTTCTAAAACATTTTCATCAAAATTGGTTCAGTAGTATCTAGCCGTGAGAGCGTAGAGCGTGATTAGTAACAAACGTTCACACTATTACAGCGTGATTGAGAAATAAACATACACACCACTATGGCGTGATTAAGTAATAAAATTTGGCTGCACTTACGATATTAGTAGAATTTAGGTGTCTTAAAATCTTTTATATTTGATTTTAGCTAACCTTGAACAGGTGAAAAAGTTTATGAATTCTGATGAGCGGCGGAAAAACGTCTCTAACATATAATTATAATAATTCTATCCACGAATCCTCCTATCACTGACCTGGGTTGGTTGGAGTGAAAAGACACAAAAGTTCATACGTACAATGGCCCAATCAAGAGGCTAAACAGCCCAGCAAAAACAAACAAACAATCATTCTAATCAATTAAATCGTTTTAAGTAATTAAAATAATAAAGATAAATAATAGATAAAAATATAAGTAGCAGGTACATATAATGTATTAAGTACTCTGGCTTCACGTAAGTTTTACGGGTTAATTAGCTATTTACGGGTCAACATGCGGCTAAACTTCGACGTAAAAGTTAAATTGCACCAGAAATTAATCAAAGGTTTATGAAGTAATGTTGCGAGCACGTTTACAGGGTTGAATGAAACGCTATTTCATTAAATCAAAATATACTTATTTGAATAAATTTATTGATAAAGCGTTGATCAGACGGAATATAAAAGTATATATTTTTTTTGATACCTGTATTTAATAAAAAAAAGGCAGGATTTTTCTGATACCTACAAGCTTCCTGCAAGAAAATGTGGCAGAATTTTTGGGGTGACATCGTCTAGGAATCTTTGAAAATAATCCAAAACACGGTCAATTGATAACCCAAACGGCCCTTATCTTAAAATTGTTTAGGATTCCGTACCCAAAGGGTAAAAAACTGAAAAACCCTATTACTAAGACTCTGCTTTCCGTCTGTCTATCACCAAGCTATATCTCATGAACCGTGATAGCTAGACAGTTGAAATCACAGATAGTGTATTTCTGTTGCCGCTATAACAACAAATACCTACTAAAAAGCAACTGATAAAGTCCATTGTAAAGTTCATAAGTGCCTTACCAGGGCCTAAACTGAATAAATGAGTTTTGAGTTTGAACAATTTTTTTTTTATTTCTTAACTCTATTCCGGTATCTACCTAGGTACCACAAGTCTTTACTGGACAAATATAGATACAGGCTGTATAACTGCTGACATTGTATTGTCGTAGGGTAATCTGTGAGTCCGGTGGGAGTGGGAGTGGCTCAATTAGCCCTTGTTGCTGTGATGTGACCTAAGCAAATATTATCAAGGGTCAGCCCTTATGTTTCCCTGATCAAAACCAATATATAATGATCTATTTACATTTCATTACACGGACGTTGTAGATTTATAACAATTTTATTCGTAAAAGTAAATATCTGGGACTTTCTTCATACACGGCCGCGGCCGTTCGAACTCAAACTAAGCAGAATTTGCTGCGGAAATTAAATGATATACGATACGGCGCTTTTCGTAGTATACCATAATTCAAACAGTTTGCTCAGTTTGTCATATTTACCAGTAAGTATATCGATGAGAAAATTATCGTGAGAAATCTTTGTAATTATAAAATAGGTAGGTACCTACTAGCTTCCGCTCCGCGGCTACACCCGAAATGTTAAGTAGTAATACTCAGCGATGATTAGCTCAGTGGTAGTGACGTCGGATACCGCGGCGAAGGTAGTGGGTTCGAATCCTACTATGAGCTTTAGCTTTCGGTGAAGGAAAACATCGTGAGGAAACCATAGTACGGTGGAAGGGTACTTTGTAGTACTCGACTGGCTGGCTACCACCCTCAAGTTGAAAATCTATCGCCAAGCACCTGTTGGTGTGTTCAGATAATTGCAAATTCATGTTTTAACTTACCATTCGCGGAACGCTTCTAATATCTTACAATTATCATTGGCCCCCGTTATATAAGTGCCCTTTGTCACGCGCCGACCCATCAACTATTTCTACGAAAAAAATTACATTATTACGTGAAAGAACAAATCAACATATTTTTAAGAATGGAAAAAAAAATACAAACACTTTCTCAGTATTTCTATTGATGCGACGATCAAGTAGGCGTATTGGAAATGAGTTATTGCTATACGGAACTAAACGGCGTAACTTACGATACTAATTTTTATTAGTTTAGTGAAGTACGGCTTGAGATTGCTTCGACAATAATAATAATCTTAAAAAATATCTGTGGATTATTTCAGCGTAATTTTGCTCAGAACAAAGTTTAACCTTTTACTTCAAACTTTATTGCGTTCATGGTAACATAATTATAGATGGTACAAAATTGGTGATGGTACAAACATGAAACCATGTTAGGGCACAGCAAATTAGACTCTAAAAATACATTTTTCATTAAATAAAATAAAATATATTACTGTGATTGCTTTCATAAATTTTGATCTAAAAATGACGTTTCATTATATATTCATTTATTACAAAATGTATTCAATTCAACTGAAGGTAGAATAATAAAATACTTAGATAATATTTAAAAAGAATATTCTTTTTTTATACAACTTTTTATTCACATACAAAATTAGTAATGATTTTTATTTTATGGGTATTTTATACTATGTACTAAGGTAAAAAAGTAGCATACGACCCGCCTGATGGTAAGCGGTTACCGTAGCCTATAGACGCTTGCAACAAGAGGGGTAGGTACCTACCAATCGTGTTACCGTCGCAAAAAATATAAAAAAAAATGTAGTTCATATAACATTAAACAATAAATAAATATTCATATTTAGTGTTTCCGAATACAGCTAGGGGCCAACCCTAGCTTCTTCTTCGACATAATTTGGAATTTAAATATATTTAGTATTTTATTTAGTAATAATAAATTTTATTAGACTATTTTTTAAGGTTTAGAATTATATGTTGAGTTCGTTTTAGAGCTCGTGTGAACGAGCCCTTAGGTGAAGAGAAATCACAAGTATAAGACCAGACTAATAGGGTTACCGGACGTCAGGATTTTTTTTTATCTGGGAGAAGATAATTATCTCTGCACTAATTTTGTTTCATTTATTTTATTCGCAAATCAGGAATTTGGTCAGGTATTTGAAATTGTGTAACTGGTAACCCTATGTAAGACCAACTTAAAAAGCACCTCAACTGATGTTAATTAATTTAATAATATTATGAATATTTTTGCGACAAATAAATTATTTCTTACATTTTTATTTTTATTGATCACCTTTTTTTATAAATATAATACAGGACTAGAATCACTATCACCATAAATCTTTGATATTCATCTTCAAATCACAACTTTAAGCATTTTAACATTAAAATTAAAAAATACCATAAATAAAATAACATCACATTCTTAAAAGAAATAACACATTTTCAATATATTCCCGCCCAATATATAAAAAGAACCAAAGTCATATCCTAAATACCAAAGGTTATACATACTGGGTACTTGCAGGGGTAATATTGAGGCTTCCATCCCTTCAACTACTTCTAGTGAATTCATAATCAAAACCTGTATACAAACTACTCAGACCAAGTAAAAAAGGTAGACAGAGCCCCGCGCACTTTAAGTGAAGCACGGTAAAGGAAGCCGAATTTGAAAAGGAAGGAGATCGCATAATACGTACTAACTTCGTGCACGTTGCTTCACTTCATTGAAGACTGTTGTTTACGTACGGTCTTTCTACCTTTTTTATCTGTTCTGTAACAAACTATTTAATTTTACTTTACCCTACCTACACCTATAAACTTTTATTAAATTCTTTACCTAAACACAGTCACTTTGATGTCAGCAATTACTTCTCTTAGAAAGACTATTACTCTTAGAATCTGAAATATTACTCGTCGGCACAATTGAAACCGCGATATTCACCATTTTAACATCCATTAAAAACATGGCGGATATCTGTAAATTTTTTTTGAATTTCCAATGACGTATTTTTTCGTCATTGTGATTGTTTTAATTTCCCCTTCCTGATAGACTATAGTCTGTTGACCATACTGCCTGGTCTCTTATGTATGTACGTTTTTGGATAGCTGATATCCGCCATTTTTCTCGACAACTGTCAATTTGACATTCATATTTTTTTTTATGTCACAAGTGACAACGAGGCAGGCGGGTCACCTGATGGTAAGTGACAACCGTCGCCTATAGACATTGGCAATACCAGGGGATTGCTAATGTGTTGTACACCTTATTACAATGCCTTAAAGGCGAACTGGCTCTCAAGTGCAATTGCCGGAACACACCAACAGGTGCTTGGCGACAGATTTTCAACTTGAGGGTGGTAGCCAGCCATTCGAGTACTACAAAGTACCCTACCACCGTGCTGTGGTTTCCTCACGATGTTTTCCTTCACCGAAAGCTCAAGCTCATTGTAAGGATTCGAACCCACGACCTTCGCCGCGGTATCCGACGTCACTTACCACTGAGCTATCATCGCCGTTCTTTTATAAAATGGTGTTAATTTACCGCCTTGCAAGTACTTCCGATGAACTAAAACTAACCGTAATTATGATAATTCTTAAATGACATCGAATCACTTTCCAGTGGCGTAACTATAGGGCAGACTGGGCGCAATGCCACTGGCCCCGGTCAGAGGGCCATTGGAAGGGTCCTCCAGGGAAATATTACAAGTCACTACAAAATGTAAAAGATAGTTACTAATTTTAAAGCGTTACACCATACGTCACACGTAGTAATTTATTGAAAAGAAACTATAACTATATAGTTGAGATACTTTTCGATGTATTGCCAGAGACCGCGGTATAGTTAAGCCACTGTTTCTTTCCTTTCCGAATTTTCTCCACAAGTAATTTCTAAACTAAAGCTCATAGTGCCCATTTGAATATTGACTGTGATGTTTGAATCCGTAGTTTTTCCTTCTATATTTGTTGTAGGTGTCGTTCCATATGCCCACGGAGACGTGGTCCCACATGGAGGTGGTGGTGATATCGTCTCCTATGGCGAGGGCTGTGGGGTTCATCTCGTGGCTGGGGTACCAGCGGATTGGCAGCAGACTCGTCGTATTTGGTGTTGGGTCACTGTAATACAAACATTCGGTTGTAGGAAATCTTACTACTTATTATATGGTGGATTCTATCATAAGGGAGCAACATTATATTTTCACGGCGAGGGCGCTTTTTTGAATCCAGAACGAAGTGAGGGATTCTTTAGTAGAATCCTGAACGTAGCGAGGGATTCAAAGTACGTCGCCCGAGCCAAGAATATATTTGCACCCGAGTGGTATACACTACTTTTCATCACTCTCTAAAAAAAAAAAAAAAAACCTTATCCCGTGTCCAACGATAATATCGTGTTAAATTTTTTCATACAACAATATTTGCGTTCGATTTCATTGGCGCTGAACACTAAGATGAGATGTTCCAAATTCAATAAGAGCGCGGCAAAGATAATTCCGGCGCACTTGTAAAATAATAAAGAGGATTAAAAACTTGGGTACACTTAAAGGCGAACCAAGGCCTCCTTTTCGAATGGATGGGATGAAAAACTAGTTTCCCGCCCTGCGGTTTCAACCGCGTTCCAATGAGATTATCTTTTCCCGTGATAAAAAGTATTCTATGTCCTTCTCCAAGGTTCCATCTATCTCTATACCAAATTTTATCTAAATCGGTTCAGCGGTTTAAGCGTGAAGGGGTAACAGACAGACTCACTTTCGCATTTATAATATATTAAAGTATGGATGTGAAAGTTTGATAGAACATGCAGATGTTTGATACTCTTTCACGCAAAAACTACAGAACAGATTTTGATGAAACTTGGCACACAGGTAGATAATATTCTGGAATAACACATAGAATACTTTTTATCCCGGTAAAGGATAAGAAACCACGGGAACGCGGGTGAAACGGGGGGACAGCTAGTGGTTTATAATTATGTTTTAGTATGGAATAAATTTGAATTTAATGTGTTTTATATGTAGTTAGATAAACACGTTTAGAAGCGGTTTGACTAACACTTTTGCAATGTCTTGACCTTACAAGAGCTAACTACCAGATACTTAAACTACTCCGCGAGAATTATAAGTGGTACAGTCGGCCCCAAAAGTGGATGACCACTTTTGTACACACATCAAAAAAAGTTTGTGATCACTAGCATAAGCTGATATAATTTCTTAGATTGAAAAAAATATCTTTGTTATGTGTTTTCTTTAAATAGAAATAGGTTTTGTTTGAAATTAAAAAATAAAACTCATTTTGTGTTTTATAAAAAAAAATGAGTAAGTAGGTAATTAATCATAATGATGATTACGATTTTTCAAAGTGATCGCAATTTTTGTGTGATGTGTGTACCTCATAATACTATAACAGTTTGTATTTGCGTAGTTTGACATGTCTCTACCGTCACCTATAGACATTAGCCAGGAGGATTGCCAATGTGTTGCCGACCTTATACAGTTTCTGGAAGGCAATTATCTCTCAAATGGAACTACCGAAACCTAACAGATGCTTGGCGATGAGGGTGGTATCCAGCTAGGAGTACTACAAACTACCCTACCACTGTGCTATGGTCCTTCACGATATTTTCAGGAAACCTAAGTCAAAGTCAAAGTCAAAACCATTTATTCAGTTTAGGCCCTAGAAGGGCACTTATGAAGGTCGAATTACAGAAGTTACCACCGGTTCGGAAGTCAGCCTTCAACTGAGAAGAACCGGCAAGAAACTCAACAAGGTAACATTTTTTGAAAATATTTTTGGACCATCTGACTGTATTGGCTTTTTTTTCCAAATGTTTAACAATTTTATTACTACTAAGTACTACAGAGATAATCTACTTTTGTCGCTAACTGTACCCATGTAACTTTAGAATTTAGATTATGATTTTATTCTCAACATTCAATGTTATCCGGTCAGGGACGGGGCAGGGATCTTATCAAGTGTCTGCTGTCTGCTTTTGCAACATAAAGTCTGTAGTGTCACCAGGTGTAAAAAAGTAATATTATGTAAGAATAAAGCGTCAGTTTTATTTTTATTTTTTATGTCACAAGTGACAACGAGGCAGGCGGGTCACCTGATGGTAAGTGACAACCGTCGCCTATAGACATTGGTAATACCAGGGGATTGCTAATGTGTTGTACACCTTATTACAATGATAGGACCCTATTAATATGATAGCTCCGTGGTAAGTGACGTCGAATACCGCGGCGAAGGTCGTGGGTTCGAATCCTACAATGAGCTTGAGCTTTCGGTGAAGGAAAACATCGTGAGGAAACCATAGCACGGTGGTAGGGTACTTTGTAGTACCCGACTGGCTGGCTATCACCCTCAAGTTGAAGTGTCACCAAACACCTATCGGTGTTCCGACAGCTGCACTTGAGAGCCAGTTCCCATCTAGGCTTTGTGTGCTTACCATCTTCGGCCACATCATCACTTACCATGGTGAGATTGTGGTCAAACACAAGCCTATCCAGAATTAAAAATAAATCTATTCACACATAGTATTATATTCTCTTACACAAAAACCACATTGCGAATTAAATATTAAAATTGTGACACATTATATCAATGATTAGTAACTCGTTAACATCAAGTCGAACAAGTCTTTCTAATATTATAAAGACGAAAGATGTGTAAGTATGTGTGTGTGTATGTAACGAATAAACAAAAACTACTGGGGCGATTTCAAAAAGTGTTTCACCATTTGAATGCTACATTATTTCAGATTCAAAATCAAAACTCATTTATTCAGTTTCGTCCCAAGTAAGGCACTTATGAACGTTTACAATTGACTTTACCACCGTTTCAAGACTTCGGCAAGAAACTCAGCAAGGCAATGTTTTTACAGTGGTTTATTAACCATCCCACGGGAACGCGGGTGAAACTGCGGTGGACAGCTAGTCATATAATCATGTTTAGGCTGTGTACTACAAGTGCTATGATATTTCGTTCGGTTATCAAACACATCCATAGCAAAGTAGCGTAGGACATCTCTCGTGGAAATGCAGCCATATCGTCGTAAATAAACAATAAAGTTTCCTCAACCGATGCTACTGGACCAAGGTTTACCTGTTCCATAAACATTGACCTTGTTAAGATGTTTACTTTTATGTGATTTAACTTATATCCAAAGTTATACATATATTTTTGTTATTTTACACAGAATTTGTGGGTTTTTGTCAATGATATTGTATGTAAAAAGTGTAGATAGGTTATTATAAGCTATCCGAAAGCGGGAGGCTAAAGTTTGTTTTGAAAAAAGTAATTGCTGAGTTTATTGCCGGTTCTTCTCAGCAAAAGCAACCTTCCAAACCGTGCATTAGGGGCTTAGAGTCTGACAATTCATAAGCGCCCGTGAAGACCTAATTTGATGAATAAACATTTCATTTAATTTCAGTGGCTAATTACCTGTGTTGCGTCACCGGCATCAACAGATGCACTTCACGTATCGAGAGAAATTTAAAGAACCAACAAAAAATGCCAACGTGTATCGTAATTTAGTGTGGATATTGTAATATTAGGTTATTATGTGTGCGTTACAGTTTCATTTCTCTGCCGTTTTTTTACGATGGAATGTTGTATAGGTAACCTATCTACACTTTTTCACTTATAAAACCTATCATTGGTTTTTAAACTATTTTGGTGCTTATAAAACCTATCATTGGTTTTTAAACTATTTTGGTTCTTATAAAACCTATCATTGGTTTTTAAACTATTTTGGTGCTTATAAAACCTATCATTGGTTTTTAAACTATTTTGGTTCTTATAAAACCTATCATTGGTTTTTAAACTATTTTGGTGCTTATAAAACCTATCATTGGTTTTTAAACTATTTTGGTTCTTATAAAACCTATCATTGGTTTTTAAACTATTTTGGTTCTTATAAAACCTATCATTGGTTTTTAAACTATTTTGGTGCTTATAAAACCTATCATTGGTTTTTAAACTATTTTGGTTCTTATAAAACCTTTCATTGGTTTTTAAACTATTTTGGTTCTTATAAAACCTATCATTGGTTTTTAAACTATTTTGGTGCTTATAAAACCTATCATTGGTTTTTAAACTATTTTGGTGCTTATAAAACCTATCATTGGTTTTTAAACTATTTTGGTTCTTATAAAACCTATCATTGGTTTTTTAACTAGTTTAGAGTTAAGATTTAAAATACTTTTATTGAGTTCATTTAAAAATATTTCGAGTTTGAGTTTGGTTGTTTATATCCTTTTTTCCCGCGTCTACGTCCGCGTGGAATTCGTTTATCATGGAATTTAACCTTTTCGTCCCTTTTTCACCCACTAAGCGATAGAATTAAAAGTTGAAACTCGTAAAAAGTAAATATACAGACATATGTAGTTACTTATGCATTTATAATATTAGTATAGATATGAATATGAATTACATTAAATATATTTAAATATATATCAGTAAATCTTTCCTGACTTATGATAGGCCTGTCATGCCACAGGTGGTGGATTCGATTCCCATCCAGGACAGACTATTGAGTGTAATGGGTTCAATCCTATAATGAGCTTGAACTTTCGGTGAAGGATAACATCATGAGGAAACCATAGCACGTTGGTACTTTGTAGTACCTACCTACCACCCAAATTGAAATTCTGTCGCCAAGAACCAATCGGTGGGATCCGGCAGTTAAGACCACGGGTTGCCTTCAAAGTATTATAAAAAATTGATATCGGGGGATGCCCCTTTGATTATTGATTTATTGATAGGGGGATGCCCCTTTGACTATAAACCATCGCCTACAGGTGATTACCGGCGTAGGTAGTCATTTACCATGAGGTTTTAATTACTACAGATAATTAAAGTATATTCAGTTATCTGGTTTCCATAGTACGAGCTCTGCTTAGTTTAGAATCCTACTATCCTACTTCATACTAATATTATAAATGCGAAAGTATGTTTGGATGTGTGTGAAGATGTTTGTTACTCTTTCACGCAAAAACTACTGTATGGATTTTAATGAAACTTGGTACACAGGTAGATCATATACTGGAATAGCATATAGGATACTTTTTATCCCGGGAAAATATAAGATCCCCCAGGAACGCGGGTGAAACCGCGGGCGGAAAACTAGTTAACATATATATTTTCTCACCTAAATTTTGCAAAATTGGTCCAGAGCGTCACCATACGTTTTATCATGTCATTCTCCAAGTATCGGTGTGGTAACGGAAACGAGTGCGGCTTGAACATGTAGAACAGATCGTCGGCGTGGGACGCACCACCACTCAGTCCAAACCCTGATATTATCTTTGGCATGTTTATATACCCACTGTATTTAAACAGATAGAAATACAATGGTTTATCCGTCGTCTGCGCATATAATTGAGACTCCAACACCAATGGAAACTTAAAATGTAAATCCGAGTACAAATCCACCATGTTCATTATCACGTCCTCTTCGCAAGATGAAAAGTAATGTCTCCTTAATAATTCCGCCGTCGAATTCTTATCGTACTCGGTAGGAAATTCTAAGTCGGTCTGCAGGGGCCGCGTTAAATCCAGTTCCGAATCATTTTTTAAACTTGTCCCATAATCTGTTGCGACAAAATAATATCCTTCATTGTCATTGAAACCTATTATCATTGGTACTTTAGTGTAATTACCAGATTTAATTACATCTGCTGGGTACTCGGTTATAACCGGTTCTACGTCATCGATATGTTTTTCGATGCAAGGTACGAAGATATTCTCATCGGCAACGCAGAATTTATTACGCTCGGAGTAATCGAAGGCATTGTTCAGTTCTTTGGCAGATTTTCTTGATAAAATTCTGTGAATTTGACGAGGATCTTTAGTGTTGTATCCGAACTTTTTGACTAGTTCACTGGCTGTTTTGATAGGATCATGTTGTAGAGCCCATGGAGCCAATGATGATCCACTTTGTAATATGGCTTTGTGGAATAAACCCTTGGCAGCTGGTGACAGAATCATAAAAGAGGTTGACACAGCTCCTGCGCTTTCTCCAAAAAGTGTCACGTTGTCAGGATCTCCTCCAAAAGATTTGATATTCTCTTGTATCCATTTTAACGCTGCTATTTGGTCTTTTAGACCTGCATTGCCTGGAGCTTCCTTGATGCCCAAACATAAGAATCCTTCGACATTCAACCGATAGTTTAAAGCTACGAATACCACTTCGTGTTCTGCGAAGTAATCTCCTCCGTAAAGGAACGGAGAGCCAGTTCCTGTGATGAAGCAGCCTCCATGGATAAAAACCATCACAGGCAGTGGTTGATAAGACGTATGTACAGGTGTGTAGACATTCAGTTTTAAGCAGTTCGGTTCGCCCAAAACTATATTGGCAACAGTCTTCTGTGGGCACCAAATGTTTTCGTTCAGGGCTGAGAAGATGCCGTCCCATTTCGGTGGAGGTAGTGGGGCCTGCGAATTGAGAAAATATGTGTTATTGTTTGGAGGCATTGTGAATTGAGCATGTTATCTATATATATAAAAGTAGAAGTCCTGACTGATCTATCAACGCCCAGCCTAAACCCTTAGACCTAGAAAGCAGTTTTTTTCCCAGGTGTTGTTTTTAAAACTTGAACGAGGAATAAGAATGGATTTTTCGGAATTCAACCTCTAAAGGGGTGAAAAAGGGGTTGAATGTTTGTATGAAAGTCTGTCATTTTTGAAGCTAGAATCATGAAACTTTGTTTTTAGACTATCAATTAAAAATAAAGAAACACGTGTATCAGTGTTATTTAAATTTATACCCCTGAGCGGGTGAAACGGGGGTTGAAAGTTTGTATGGAAGTCCGCGATTTTTTTAAGCTAGAACCATGAAACTTTGCTTTTAGGCTAACAATTAAAAATAAAAAACACATATTTTAGCGTTTTCTAAAATTCAACCCTTAAGGGGATGAAAAAGGGGTTGAAAGTTTGTAGGGAAGTTGCATATTTTTTTAAGCTAGAACCATGAAACTTTGTTTTTAGACTAACAATTAAAAATAAAGAAACACGTGTATTAGCGTTTGTTAAATTACTACCCCTGAGGGGGTAAAACGGGGGGTAAAAGTTTGTATGGAAGTCCGCCATTTTTGAAGCTAGAAAGAAGCATGAAACTGTGATTTTAGACTAACAATTAAAAATAAAGAAATGTTTTAGCGTTTTTTTAAATTCCACCCCTGAGGGGGTGAAACGGGGGTTGAAAGATTGTATGAAAAATGAGAAGGCCTGACTCACTGACTCATCAACGCCCAGTCTACAACCTTGGACCTAGAAAGCTGTTTTTTTCACAGGTATTGTCTTAAGATGTAGACGAAGAATAAGATAGGATTTTTCGAAATTCCATCTCTAAATGGGTAAAAAAGGGACACGCGAGTGAAACCGCGGGGCGGAAAGCTAGTCTTCAATATGTGTTCTTTTTCCCATGAAATATTTGGATATAAATAGGCAGACAGATCACCTGATGGGAACTGGTAACCGTTATTTTTGTTCGTTCAGTAGATCCAAAGATTACCCCCTACAAACAAACAAAAAATAAACCTTACTTCATTATAATAATAGTACCTAAGATAAACCTGTAATTTTCGCAGCATCAACAGGTTTCTGCTTGGTTTGTAGATTGCGTCCGACCTTCAGATCGCCGTCGAGGCGGAGCTCTGTTAATTGCACCGTACAGAGCGGAACAAACGTAAAATGAATGCATTCTTTTCCTAACCTTGTTAAAAGCGTTTGCGTGACGAGACGAGATAAAATTTGCAACATTTGTAGATTGTTATTAGCTATTGATAATGCAATGGATTTGCTTGACATGGTCGTGACTCCAACTACATATTTTTCTCAAAGAATCCATTCCTCTTGAATTACTAATGTCATAGGATAGGCCACAATAACTTACGATAAGGTTAGCCCCCCCAGCTTGACAGACTTCTGACTTAAAGAACAGCTGCTTTAATTCGAGTTATTCGAGTTTTCGATCTTCTCTCAGAGATGTTTACTCACAGTAGCGTCGCAGTATTTTTATACAAATATATTATTTGTACATCAAATTTGTCTTTTGTCAAAAAGAGACATGCGCTCTATAAATACTTGAAATAAGCAGAATCATTAGACTTCTGCTTAGAGACTCCATAAAGTGCAAGGTTCATTTTTATGACTGGGTGCACGCTCCTATAATATGATCCCTCAAGCATTTAATATTTGAAAATTTTTGTACAGAAGGCATACTATCATCTTAACGAATATTTAGAAGACGACAATTGTTGAGTTTATTGGCCGCTCTTCTCAACAATAGCAACCTTCCGAACTGTCCGTTAGTCTGACAATTCATTAGTGCCTGTAATGGCATTCATATTGAGATTGTAGAAAAAAATACACACTTACATTATTATGCTCGTCTCTCATTGGAGCAGCAAAACTACAGTTTTCAAGTTGCTATGCACTTGACACACTTTGCCCAATCTACATTTTATAATTTACCAAGATTTCTCGCGGTCGTGCAGATTTCCTCACGACGTTTTCCTTCACAGAAATATCTTTCATATTTCTGTATTTGATAGTAGAGACTCGTGTCCGTGACTCGACCACCGGTTCGGAATACACTTAAACTGAGAAGACTCCGGCAAGAAACTCAGCAAGGATTTTTTTCGGCCCGATATGTTTGTCCAAAGTCTGAGAAGTAAGGTCACCTTAGGGTAAGTGACAGTCACCTGTTAACTGACTCTAAAGTGCAACTAATGGATGAGGACAGATATTTATCATGATGGTGGTAGCTGGTAGCCAACGATAATAGTTGAGCTTGAGTTTTCGGTGAAGGAAAACATCGTGAGGAAACTATAGCACGGTGGTAGGGTACTTTGTAGTACCCAACTGGCTACCCTCAAGTTAAAAATCTGTCGCCATGCACCTATCGGTGTGTTCCGACAGCTGCACTTGAGAGCCAGTTCCCATCTAAACTTTGTGTTACCACCTTTGGCCACATCATCACGGGTAGGAAAAAAAACTAAGTATCATATTTTACGTGATGCCACATGCAAGATTGACTTACCTGAAATCGGTTCCTCTCGTCCACAACTCCATAAGGTATTCCGAAGTACTCGTAGAACTTGCCGTTCTCACTGACCCTGCCCTTGACCAGGCCGGAGCTGATCTTCACCACGGGCGATGGGAGCCGCACCAGATTGGCAGCGATCAGGGATAGAAGCGCCAGCCACTTCATTGTGTCATTATAGAAAACACTGCGAGTTCTGTTCACATTGTCATTTTAATAGGGCTGTTGTATGTTGCGGATTTTATTCGGATATTTGCGGTTAAATTAATGAAATATTTGAAATGACGCTTCAATGTTTTTTTTCAATAAAATTGGTATTTATGAATCTTATCTACACTGATATTATATTGAAGTTTGTGCGTTTGTATGTGGGAGATGATATCCGAAACTACTGAACCGATTTCGAAAATTCTTTTACTAATAGAAAGCTACATTACCCCTCAACGCGTAAAAATAATAATTTGGTTTTTTTTTTATGTCACTAGTGACAACGAGGCAGGCGGGTCACCTGATGGTAAGTGACTACCGTCGCCTATAGACATTAGCAATGCCAGGGTGACTGCCAACGTGTTGTACACCATATTAGGTACAATGCCTTAAGGGCAAGGGCAACTGGCTCTCAAGTGCAACTGCCGGAACACACCAACAGGTGCTTGGCGACAGATTTTCAACTTGAGGGTGGTAGCCAGCCAGTCGAGTACCACATAGTACCCTACCACCGTGCTGTGGTTTCCTCACGATGTTTTCCTTCACCGAAAGCTCAGGCTCATTGTAAGATTCGAACCCACGACCTTCGCCGCGGTATTCGACGTCACTTACCACTGAGCTATCATCGCCTATATATATAATATAATATTACATTTAAATAAAGCTTGTTGTAGGTTTCCCCCGCTTTCCCGAGAGATCTTATCTTTTCCCGGGATAAAAAGTATCCTTCTCCAAGATTCCATCTCTATACCAAATTTCATCTAAATCGGTTCAGCGGTTTAACAAGAGGTAACAGACAGACAGACAGACACTTTTGCATTTATAATATTAGTATTACTTTAACCGAACTTCAGTTAATAGAGCTACTCTATAAAAAATACATACATATAATTAACCTTTGTACAGACTTTGTATAGCTCATTAGAGTTTATGTAATTAATTTATTTTTATGACGCCATTTCAAATACGGTCAGTAATAAAAAAACAATTATTCATGACAAATTAGTGTTCACTTGAAAATACGGATTTTGACATTTTTAATAGACCGGTCATGTTGCGACTAAAATAATTCATAGATATATAAATCTACTTCAATCATAACATCAATTAGATACTTATAGATAAGAATATTTGTGTAGATAAATAATGGCATTATTCATTGGAAAAATCACTAGATTTTGCTCCAAACACATTCTAATCCAGCTAATAATAGTAATCTTTGAACTACACTTTTGATCTATATTGTAGTTTGTTTTATTTATTCAAAAAAAAAATGTTATATTAAAAAATGCTAGGCATAATAAAAAAACACAGTGACAAAAAAAAACACACAACATACCAAAACAACCGTACTGAATTACAACACTAATCACTTCATTCGAATTTTTGAAATATTTTTTATTTGAACACTATTTGCGGATAACGCAATATCCACGTGAGTTACCAAAGAGCGCAACAACACAAATGCAGACTGCAGATAACAAAGGCGAATCTGATGACGTCACTACGTGTCGTTTATGAATCAAGTACTAATTTATGATGTGATCAAGGGCGGATGCGTACGCGCACCGCACGACGGCCTCCTTCATCGTGAATTAATCGAATGATCTCGCAACCGCTTAGATCCTACTCGTAAATTAATGGAGATTAATTATATTGTATTAAATTAATATATTAAAACTATTTGTTAAAAGTGTTAATGAGTTTATTTTGACCTTAATTACTCTTAAATAAAGTCGAATATGGGCTATTTCCGGTTCGAATATCAACATAATTCAATTTATTTATTTAAAAATTGGTAACTTAAAATTGTCTGCTAGGCTACAAAATATTAGAAGTTATAGATAGGTACTACGATATTACACGCACTAAACAAGTTTCACATCTGTTTCTTTCAAAGAATATTGAAAAAGAAAACTAAATATTTGTAGCTGTCAAATGTCTATGTCGTTTTACGGGAATATTGTTGTGCGTCACCAATTTTTATGACGACTATATTAACTTTTTTTTTATTTGGACAGGTTGTTTTTACCACAAAATCACCATGATGATATGATGCAGCATAACTAGAAAGAACTGGCTCTCAAGTGCAGCTATTGGAACAGTAAAGCTTGACAAATTCGTGATGGACTAATTTGACAGTAGAAAATACTTAATCAGATAAGTTAGCACCAATATTATTCGTATCAACTAAAATAGTAAATTGAAAGGTTATTGACCGATTATATCGTTCTATCTAAGGTCTAAGGGCAATTATCTTGACATCCTTACGTGCCTTTATCTGTCTATATACCTACACTCTGTACAAGTACCTACACATTGTTTTTTATTGTTAATTACCATTTTTAATTTTTTTTTATACCTACGCTTTTATTATCTTGGTATTTTTTGTTTTAGTTAACTGTGTAGGTAACTAATGCGGGTTATAACTTTTTATGTATTTTTGTGTTAGTTTAAGAATAAAATGGTTAAACTTGACGGCTTTGATTGGTGCCACGATATCGCTAATAGGACAGTTGAAGAGGCATTGTCATTGTTATATGACAGACTTAGTTTGGTGCGGGATATAAACGTGCCAACAAAAATAGTAAAATTGTCTTCAAAATATCCCCCCTGGTTTAAATCCCCTCTTATTAAAATTTTAAAAGAAAAGTTTAAATATCGCTCTAAATATAAAAAGTACGGTAATCAATCAGACCAAGAATCCTTTTTAACATTACGTAATCGCGCTAAAATATTGGAAAAGGAAATGTTTGTTAATTACATAAACGTTGTAGAAAATAATATTTATAAATCCCCCAAAGCCTTTTGGTCATTTGTTAAAAGTAAACAGTTATCTAACGCTTATCCTTCTACTATGAAATACGGGCAGCTTTCGTCAGGGCAAGGGGACGTTATCTGTAATATGTTCTGTGACTTCTTTTACTGTAATTTTCTTCAAAGTACCCATATGAGTACGGCTGATTTTGAGATTGCCCAGTGCCATTCTAAGTCGACTGCGGATATTAGTGCAGTGGAAGTACATGAAACTGAAGTATTCAAGCTACTTAAATCCGTCGACCTTAATAAATCTGCTGGACCTGATGGTATACCTCCTCTACTAATATATAAATGCGCCAAGAGCTTAGCATTACCTCTTACAATGATATACAGGCGCTCTCTTAAAGAAGGTATCGTTCCTCGTATTTGGAAGTCGGCGTTTATTACCCCTATTCATAAAAATGGTCCTAAAGACCGAATAGAAAACTATAGGCCTATATCTAAGCTCTGTTTATTCGCCAAAATACTTGAAAAAATAGTTTACTCGTCAGTCTATCATAGCATCAGACAATCACTAAGCGATTATCAACACGGTTTTTTGAGAAATAGGTCTACGGTGTCCAACCTCCTTGTCTGTTCTGACTACTTGACAAACATCATGTCTGAACCCTCGCAAGTAGACGTAGTCTACACAGACTATCGCAAAGCGTTCGATCGAATAGATCATTTTATACTTTTACGTAAGCTCTCAGAAGTGGGAATCAGAGGCGACTTGTTCAGGTGGTTTAAATCATATGTGGAAAATCGCTGTCAGACAGTTGTTCTAAATGGTTACGCTTCTGCATCAGTTCAGGTACCTTCTGGAATCCCTCAAGGATCATTGCTGGGACCATTGCTTTTTATTATATTTATCAATGACATAGGTGCATGTTTCAATCACTCTAAAATTATTCTATATGCAGATGATATGAAAATTTTATGCCCCATCTCAAAAATTTCTGACTGCTATGGTCTTCAGGATGATCTTAATCAACTGCAAAATTATTGTGCAACTCATAAGCTTGAATTGAATGTCTCCAAGTGTTTTGTCCTAACTTACACTCGAAAACCTAACCCTTTGAACTTTTCCTACAAATTACATGACACTGCTATTAATAGAATAAAAAAAGTCAAAGACTTAGGCATCACATTCGACTCTAAATTACTTTTTGATACGCATGTTGAAAATATTATAAAAAAAGCCAATAAGGCACTTGGTTTCATATTAAGACTCTCAGCTGATTTTAAAAATGTTAAAACTGTTAAAATTCTCTATTGCGCTTTTGTCCGCAGCCATTTGGAGTACGCATCTCAAGTGTGGAATCCTAATTATAACATTTATATTGATAGGATTGAGCGTATTCAGAAACGTTTTCTTCGTTGTCTGCAATTTAAAACTAGAAAATACATTTCAAACTATACCGCCCGGTGTAAACATTTTCATATTTTGCCACTGTTTGAACGTAGGCGCATGGCAGATCTAGTGTATTTGTTTAAAATAGCGAATGGTATAATAGATTGCCCAGAGCTGGTGAGCAAACTGGGGCTATTGACTCCATATACTTTGTTACGCAGGCCTAATTTACTGTACACACCGCGGGTCAAATGCACTTACAGGCAGAACTCCTTTATTATACGTGCATGCAAAGCATTTAATGATATCTCAGGCAAACTTGACTTGGACTTATTCCATACCAGTGTCTCTCAACTTAAAAATAAGATGTTAAGAAATATCTTTGACCTATCTTTGTAACTTTCATTATGTTGTGAGTTGTGACTTGTTTTACTTACTTTCTACTATACTACATTGCTATCCAGTTTATCTTTCATTATGTATGTATGTATACTATCCGACCTTTTATATTCTATTAGCTTTCTTTTTATATGTGAAAACTTTTAAATGGCCTTCAGATATTTATCCTTTACTTCTTTTGTATGTACTAGCTGTAAGTTTTCCGAATAAGTAAAAATAAAATAAAATAAAATAAAATAAATAAAATTTGAAAAAAAAAAGCCAATATAGTCAGATGGCCCAAAAATATTTAAAAAATATAACCTTGCTGAGTTTCTTGCCGGTTCTTCTCAGTTGAAGGCTGACTTCCGAACCGATGGTAACTTCTGTAATTTGACCTTCATAAGTGCCCTTCTAGGGCCTAAACTGAATAAATGGTTTTGACTTTGACTTTGACTCGGGTAGTAGGTAAAAGATGGGAAGATGACCTCAAGAAAATAGCTGGTCCGGTATGGACCCGTTTAGCAAGAGACAGGAATACGTGGAAATCTTTAGAGGAGGCCTTTGTCGACAGACAAGCTGTTCCACACAAACATCCAGTTGCCGACCATTCCAATTAGAAATTATTAAATACATTTAGTTTAGTAAATAGGCATTTAATTTAAGTGTAAAAAAGAAAAAACAGCAATAAAGGCTATTTTATTTTATTTTTACCTACACTCGAGATGCACTTCTATATACCTAATACTCTCCAGTTTTTTCCGATAGCATAGATTACCTAATCTAATATTATTAATCACAGTTCCTGCTTCCTCAAAGCTACAACTAAACAATAAAATTGATAGCAAAATACATCCCCCCCCGTTAACTGTAGGTAATAACTTGAAAATAAACTCTAAACTATCAAGGGACCCAGTTAAACACACTAAAAATATCTAAATACACTAAGACAAAAACACGTATACAAAAAAAAATAAGGCTCATGCACACAGATGCAGTACGTAATAAAAAAAATTCACGGCCTAGATCCAGTAGTTGATAAAATTGTATGGAACTAAGTAAACACGAAGTTTAAGTATAAGGTTTTACAATCTATTACGCCAAGGCTAAGGCTAGCCAAGCTTGGCAATGACACGGAATGAAGCTTATAGAGATTCAATGAGAAATGTGGATGAATACGTAATGTTTATCCAATTATGTGTAGTGGCTATCAGTATACTATCTTGTAGGTAGCAGATACAAACATTTGTTTTCTAACTTGAATTGAAAGAGTTTTAATAGTTTAATTTGGCTGTTTATTTATGTTGTAAAGGTTTATGTTTGACGTTATTTCATTTTGATCGGTTTCACCTGGTTTTCCTTATTCTTTGGTATAAGCAAAGTCTGCCTAATCGTCCGAGTCACTTATTTTACCGAATTGTCATTATTTTTTAAATGTTTATTACTGTCCGATTAAGATGATATATATAAGTAGGTAGGGAAAGACAAATTGGATAAATTGGCCGAAAAATTTGAAGTTTGGGGAAAAACTAAAGTGTTTATTTCCATGGGATTTTCTTTGCGCGGGACAACACTGGTTTATTTAAGATTAAAATAAGTATAAAATTTAGTTGAGAGGTGTCAAGGGACACCCGGATGGAACGAAGTTATATAAGTCATAATATATATATAAATAGAAATGAAAATATCTGGCTTGCTTTCTATAAGAGAGAGAGAGACAGAGAAACATGCGCACGCCGCACAGCTTACTACACACAACTGTCACCCGACCAACTGACACTAAAAGTGTCGGTTTTTCGTAAGATTTTTTTCCGTCTAGCCCCCTTTCACAACGCGCGATAAGGAACTTCGTTTGGAAATTGGCTGCCTTAGATTTTGTTTTTCAAGAAAAGTTTCCATATTCATAATTTTGTATGTAACATTTTTTTTTGCACATGACATAAACCTAAAGATACTTACCTATATGTAAAGTTCTAGACTCAATAAATAAGTACATTCTATTTGTCTTACCCAAAGAGGGATGGTCAAACACTAGTTTACCAAGTAATTAGGTATATTATAATCTTACTTAATGTTTTTATGAATTAAAAACCAATAAATTTAAATTATGCCAAATATAGGTAAATTTAATTATTTATTATTTAATTGTTCAATGTTACTTATTAAACCTGTGTATTTTTGAATATTCTATTTTTTCCATCATGCTTCCAAATCTTACAGTGATTACCATATTTGTCTTTCTCCTAATATTTATGATTATAAAAAAAATTGTCACTTTCTATTAGTAGGTTAGGTTTAGGTACCCAACAATTTTATTTATTAAAGCGTCATTTCATTCAACATTATTCGCGTATATTCACAATTCACTGAGACACATTCACAAAATTAAATAAAAACCGCAACGTAACATTTCACGTTACTACAAAGTTCGTTTAATTTACGCGCGAACGTAAACGTAGAAACGTAAACATACGCGACTCCCGCGACTTCGCCGGTAATCGACTGACGTGACGTGATTCTACGATGGTAGTCCTTTCACAATACCCTCAAGGTTGGCCTATGATGGACAAATAGTGATATTGGACGCGCTCGCCAATATTTAATAAAGGAACAAAAGTTGCGCACTCCTAGCCGGACGCTGTTGGACTATCGCAAGATATACAAACCACTCGTACATATTACATACAAAATTGTGTGAATTAATGTTAATTGATTAAGTACATAGTTAAACATTACTTTTTGGTAAAGTATTTAATAAAATATTCGGTTTCTAAATAATTTATAATGTTTACAAAGTAACATTAATTTTAATTTCAATGAAACCATAAACCATTAGAAATTCTTAAGAATAATTAGTCTTTTTTTCGTATACACAATGTACATTATTGTAACAACCATTACCTGTAAAAATTAAGTGACTAGCATAATTTAGAGTCACGAATACAAAACATACAGGGATTTTAATCCAGATAAAAATAACTAATATTTTCTTCTATACTTCGAGTATGTAGTATTCCAAAATCTAATGATTTCGTCATCCCACAACGGTGTCATTGCGCATGTCTTGTCTATCGTAAACAATTGAGGATGCTTCTTTTTGATTGGCTCCCATTTTGAATGATGTAGTGACGTCACTTCTGGTGTTGGATTTCTAAAAAGATCGACAAAATATCAAATGACAGACATTTGAGACACATTTTAATTTTACTTGATACAATTCAATAATAAAATTGTAGGTACAAAATGTCAGTTCACCTTGAGACATTTCCTGATCCAATTAAATGTGTTTAATTATCCCTTCACCTTTAATTCTATTTATAAAAACCAACATACCCATATTTCGCGAAATTTGTCCACATCGAGGTGATTCTGTTAATAAATTCCGTCTCAAAGAACACCACTGGCAGCTTCACTTTGATCTTGAACATGTAAAAAAGTTCATCGGCATGTGTAGCTCCTGGGTACTTCATAAATCCGTACACAAATTTAGCTAAATTTAACCAGCCGTCATAACACAATTTATATGCATAAATAGGTTTATCTGACGTTCTTGTAAAAATATCGATCGTTGATACAACTGGGTAAGTAATACTTGAATCGCCTTCATATCGAGCAAATTTAGCAAGATTCTCTTTACTTATTTCTTCATTACCCATGTACAATTCTTTTAATTTTATAGCTGTTTCTATCCTTTCCTTTTGAGACGGGAAAAGTAGATCTCTTGGTAATGCTTTTAGGAAGTTCAGTTTAGATATCATAGTGTCATTCTCTTTGCCAGCAAACATGTATCCTTCAGCATTATTATATCCAATGATAACGGGTACTTTATGATAATTTCCCTTTGTAATAAGATTATATGGAGTGTCAGGTAAAAACTGTTCGATTCCTGCTATTTCTTTCTCAACACATGGTACAAAAATGTTTTCCGATAAAACAATGTCACCTTCGATTCTCGGAACTCGTGCAGTCAGTAAGGAATCTGCAGGTTTATTCTTAAACAACTTGTAGATTTCATATGGGTCTCGAATATTGTACCCCATGTGCTGAGCCAACAAACTGGCAGTTTTTACTGGTTCAAATTGCAGGCTCCAAGGAGACATTGCTGACCCGCTCTGCATTATAGCTTTTTGGAATAACCCTTTACTCATTGGTGATACTAAATGGTATAAAACAGACGCTGAGCCTGCGCTTTCGCCAAATATGGTGATATTATCAGGATCACCGCCAAAGTTTTTGATATTCCGTCTCACCCATCTCAAAGCTTCAACTTGGTCCTTCATTCCAGCATTACCAGGTGCTTCTTTAATTCCCAGGCATAAGAACCCTAAGACTTCTAGTCTATAATTGAATGTGACAAGTATAACTCCATGTTTGACTAAATATTCTGCTCCATATAAATATGGAGTTCCAGATCCATCTCTGAAACCCCCTCCATGGACGAAGACCATAACTGGTCGAAGGTCAGTCTTTTCTATTGGTGTGTACACGTTCAATGTGAGACAGTCCTCTTCGCCTAAAATCCTGGTTGCAGTAAATCTTTGCTTGCATCTGACGTGTTCATTGACCGCGTCTAATATGCCGTCCCATTTCGGATCTGGGCTTGGACCCTGAAATAATTTTGAGGTTTTAGATACCCTAATATAAAATCCTTATTATAAATTCATGAAACTGAAAACTTGTAACATACAAATTGAACTATACATTTCAAGTATTTTTAATCATCCCATGTTTTGATATTATAATGAAGTTTTTGTTTTACTCTAATGCACGGTTTGGAAGGTTGCTTTTTCTGAGAAGAGCCGGCAATAATCTCAGCAATTAATCTTTTTATAAAAGCAACTTAGACCTATTCAGGTTCAGGTTGGCTAATGGTTCAGCCGTACAGATAAAATGTGTAGTGGAAATCCCTAGGGTTTCAGGAGTAGGTACCTATTACAAGGAGGCACCTAATGGTTGGAGACTACCGTCGCCTATAGACATTAGCAATACCAGAGGATTGCCGATGTGACGGTTCATCTAACCCACCACCTGACTGATGAATAATGTTTTTTGAAGGTAGAAAGTAAACTGATTAAGAATTTGCTTTTATATTCATAAGGTACAAATGTTTTTATATTATGATTGTGTAAAACATGTGTGTTTGACTATAAATCTCAACGTATAGTCATAATTTTGCCTTGACGTATGCATTTAATGTACAAGTATGTTTCCCAGTGCATAGTGACACCATCTGGTAATTTTATCCTGGGACATTTCTTTTGTATCGAGACCAAGTTCAATTCCTACATATATTTTTAATAAAAAAATATTTACTTAATTAATATTTATTTCCAATATTACACCATTTTGTTGGTAAGAATACTTGTTCAACGAGTTTAATATATTCTAGGACATTCTTCACACACGGCCACCTGATCTAAACAAAGCAGAGTTTGTACTACGTAAACCAGTTACCTGATATACTATTTGAAGATCTATATTTATATTGATATACAAACACTCTGGGAACAAACATACATGTTTATGCATCAAAATATTTGTTCTCGTTGAGAATCAAATCTACAACTTCAGGTACCGCATTAACCAGCCCAAAAACAAATTCAATTAATGATGATGCATTTCTTATCTATGGGCATCCTTTCACTAGTGTTGTAGTGCCACATATCAACATATCCTTTTTTTTATACACGATAAGCTTGTGTTTGACCACAATCTCACCATGGTAAGAAGTGGAAGTGCATGAATTGATGTGGCCGATGGTGGTAAGCACACAAAGCCTAGATGGGAACTGGCTCTCAAGTGCAGCTGTCGGAATACACCGCTACGTGCTTGGCGACAGATTTTCAAATTGAGGGTGGTAGCCAGCCAGTCGGGTACTACAAAGTACCCTACCACCGAGCTATGGTTTCCTCACGATGTTTGCCTTCACCGAAAGCTCAAGCTCATTGTAGGATTCGAACCCACGACCTTCGTCGTGGTATCCGACGTCACTACCACTGAGCTATCATCGCCTTAGAATAATATAGCAAAATGATGACACTTGCACTGTAAAAAATTAGAACAGTGGGGCGTTTGTTCGTGGATGGCACCAAGAATTACGTATTATAAATGGATAGGTAACTCTAAATACCTACTTGAAGCAAATGCTTATCAATTGCGAAAAAGAGAAAGATAACAACTACGTTGGGACAATCTCTCTTTACAACCCTACTTACCCTTAATGAAAGAAAGAGATTGTCCCAACGTAGTTGTTATCTTTCTCTTTTTTTCAATTGATAGGTATTTGCTTCAAGTAGGTATTTAGAGTTACCTATCCATTTAGAATATATAATTCTTGGATGGCACCATCTATACAATGCCTAGAAGGCAGACATTTAAAATTAAACCACACAAAATCCGCAACTGTGGTCTGTACCTAGATTCGCATCTAATTTCGGGAATAATCCAACATATACGAGTAACGACATACGATTCCAAGACCGCGACATAAATAATGGTCACAGTAGCGAGCGATGCATAAATTGTCATCACAATGCCGCGCCGTGTGTTTCTGTGTGCAACTGTGGTTCCATGGTTTGTGAACAATTACAAGTAGATTAGAACTAAATTATCCACGTGCACCGCACCACTGGGGTTAAAAAGGACATTCCAGTAAGTAAACAAGTCACAGTAGAAAATAAAACATTTATGGAGGTGAAACCTACACTGGTCTTGGGAAAATTTTGGTCAATCTGAAAATCGGATGATTATTCTATACTAATATTTAAGAGGAAAGATTTGATTGTTTGTTTGCATTGAATAGGCTCTGAAACTACTGGACCGATTTGAAAAATTCTTTCACCATCAGAAAGCTACATTATCCCTGATGACCGTAGGCTATATTTTGTCCCGGGGAAAGATAAGATCCCACGGAAACGCGGGTAAAACTGCGAGGGACCCCTAGGATTGTCTAAAAGTAGCTTTCCGTGATCCCGTATTTTATCGTCATAGAGGCCAAATTCGCCCGCTGTTTTTGTAGAATTTTAAAAGACTCTTCTTTATGTATATATAATATATATATATATAATATTTCCTGCTTTAAAATCTCAATGTCCACCTGTTTAGCTTGTGCATTGGCTATCTCTCGGTCACACTGTTGTTATAGCTCTGCTCCACGGTTTCACCCGCTATCCCCTATTTACCCCCTCACGAGTTCAATTTTGTAAAACCCTTTCCTAGCCTACGTAATAAAAGGTATAGGTATGTGGTCTAACCAATACCACCAGCTATTCAGGCTATGTCGTTCTCTATCTATAGAGGAAAATAAGGATGAAAAACTACATATCTTATAAAAAATATTGGTAGACAATAATCTGTTCTGAATCCATAAAATCATTTCAAGTCAGCAATATTGCTAATGTGGCTTTCTTAGACCTCCTGGTAAACATTGTGATTAGGTTGTTGTAATAACTGTTAGGTATTAAAGTCAGTCAGTCGTTAGGTTGTTAAAATCTTATTATAACTACATAAGATTGAATTTTGATTGCACTTATGTTCATAAGGTCGGTTCAAGATCAATTAACTCGACCGCAGACTTGCCAATTAGTGATATCCATTAAGGGGAAGAAACGTGTTAAATTAAATTTGGTTAAGCAAAATTTTGTTGCTAAAGATGCTGCCTTGCCTTGATCATCATCATCTCAGCCAAAAGACGTCCACTGCTAGACATAGGCCTCCCCCAAAGTTTTCCACATCGACCGATCCTGAGCTGCTCGCATCCTGCGGTTTCCCGCGACCCTCACTAGGTCTTCACACGCATTGTTTGAAGACTTTCGTTTTTACAAGTAAGCACTGAGGTAATTCGGACGAAAGAACGTTGCGTATCTTCCGAATCCTTTTCATTCAAGAAATCGGAAAGCATCTACCAATGCAGTGGTAAACAGTTTCAGAGAAATGACGTCTCCCTGTCTAACTCCTCGCTGCAGTGGAATTACCCCGTGCACTGCTCCTGTGCTCGAACCGAAATAGTGGCGTTACTGTACAAGGACTTCAGCACTTCGATATACCGGTGGTCAATATGGCACCGCTGGAGAGACCGTAGCACCACCCACATTTCGATCGAATCAAAGGCTTTTTCATAGTCCACGAACGCTAAGCAAAGTGGGTGGTTATAAGTACTCCTCGGTTTTCTGTATAACCTGCCGCAGCGTATGAATGTGGTCTATGATGCTGAAGCCTTTCGGCACCAGTTTGTTCGGGAGTGTGGAAGTCATCGAGCCTGCGCGCTAGTCGGTTCGTGATGACCCTCGAGAACAGCTTATAAACATGGCTCAGAAGCGAGATGGGTCTGTATTGGCTTGATTAACAAATACTTCAAGTCTAGAACAAACCAATAAAAATAAATAAACTTGTCTAGAGCAGGGCAGAATTTATCAGACGACGGCAAACCACTTCTCCCCCCCCAGAAGGTACATTCGTTCAGTTCAAAAACGTTCACAATTATAATACATATTAGTTATAGTATATGATGAGTAGTTCACCTTGAATCTGTCTTCAGGTTTGACAGTAGCATAAGGTATAGCAAGGTACTGCGCGTGCGATCCATCTGGTGCAACCGCTCCGCGCAGTAGACCGCCACTCACACGCACCGGTGCAGTCGGTTGCCGCACCAACCGCGCCGCCCAGAGCGACCATAGCACCAACCATTTTACACTTAGACACATCACTTAGACAACACTTATCAATCACTTTGTGGTAATTGTGGTATCGATTGCATTTGTCTTTGAATAAATTGTTTTCTGGAGTATGAAGCTGCACTTTCAGTATCTGAAAAAAAAATAGATAAATAAATATCTTGAGACATTCTTCACCCACGGCCATCTGATCCTAAACTAAGCTGAACTTATACTATACTACTTTTATACGCGTTCCCGTGGGATTTTATGATTTTCCTGGATAAAATATAGCCTGTGTTCATCAGGGATAATGTAGCTTTTTAGTGGTGAAATAATTTTTCATATCGGTCCAGTACTTTCAGAGCCTATTCAATGCAAATAAACAATCTAATCTTTCCTCTTTAAATAATTAGTATAGAATATAGATAAAATCTATATCTACCTAATGTTTTAAGATTCTAATTGGGTTGATTCTAATTCTAAGGCGATGATTGCTCAGTGGTAAGTGACGTCGGATACCGCGGCGAAGGTTGTGGGTTCGAATCCTTACAATGAGCTTGAGCTTTCGGTGAAGGAAAACATCGTGAGGAAACCACAGCACGGTGGTAGGGTACTTTGTAGTACTCGACTGGCTGGCTACCACCCTCAAGTTGACAATCTGTCGCCAAGCACCGGTTGGTGTGTTCCGGCAATTGCACTTGAGAGCCAGTTCGCCTTTAAGGCATTCTAATAAGGTGTACAACACATTAGCAATCCCCTGGTATTGCCAATATGTATAGGCGACGGTTGTCACTTACCATCAGGTGACCCGCCTGCCTCGTTGTCACTTGTGACATAAAAAAAATATTGATGTGTGAATACGTGATACAGATACAAATATTTAAAACTATGCAAAGATTGTTTTTTTTCAGAACGAACAGCTAGTTTGAAAAAGACGTGCAAACCTATCATGAAATACATATTATGTAAATAGGAAATTAACACATGTGGCTGGTCCACAGATAATAAATTTAAGTGCGATACAATTATCATTCCCTATGAAATAGCTCAACTAGTGGCCAAGACCCAAATTCATATAATTAATTCATGCATATCACTATCACCGGAATTCGCCAAGCGGTGTCGTCGAAATTTTCTGACCTGATTTGGTGGTAGTCGGCCGAACAGTTTCTATCTATTATTATTTCAGATGATATTATTAATTAATAAGGTAAGTATTAGATAGGTACACAACATTTGATCTTAAACAATGGCCGAGAAATGACACTGTATCGCACATATTAATATTAAATACGTTTTCAATACGTTTATTTCAACAACTTATCACATGTACACATCTGATTTAGGAATCCGCCTTTAAGCAAGAGTGTGCTTGTGATAGGAGATGCCGCTCTTCCATAGACATTGATTTTAGTTAGTAATAAGTAAATATCCATGTGACGTAAAATTAATAAAAATAAAATATAAAAGGTAAAAAATATAGTAAGTAAGTTCAACAAAGCAAAACATTTTAAGAAAACTTAACGAACATATTAAATTTCCTAACCTTAATATAAACATGGCATTTGACATAACTGCCAGTTGTGTTACAGTTGGCGCAAATATTTCCAGGTTTCTTTTTATTTTTATTTCATGGTAGGACAACGTCTGCCGGGCCCACTAGTTAGAAATAAATATGCTTACAATGTGATAATGACCCCTTATTCGGTTCATGTCATCATACGTATCCCGTTACTTTGTTTACCGTATGTGTATTCTAATAAAGTTTATAATGCATTGACAGTTAATCCATAGTCTATTGTTATTCACAGAATAGTGTCGTTCGCAACTATACATACTATAACTTACCTAATCTTGAACGATGTTAGGGACAAACGTGTTTAAAACTGCACATTATTTAACTCACAATAAGATTCACATTAAAATGAACAATCACAACACTTATTTGACTTTAATTATTACATATTATAAACACATTTTTGTGTATCTTGATTTAAACGCACTTTAGTAGAAGCGATTTGAACAGTTTTTGATACAAAACACGCGTTTACATGAGGTAAGTACCGCTTGGAGAATGCGCCGGTTAGCCAAGCCGGTGTTCGTTTACAACCGGTCTTAACGCACTTTCCACTATTATTGTGACATCGATCGTTACGTTTTGTATGTAAATAACTTGTTACCGTTAATCGGTTTGTTTACCGCTGTCTGTCTTACCATAATAACATTTTTGGGATAATTAAATAACTCAAACTCAAAATGTTTTATTCAATTTTGGGACACTTAAGGAACACTTATTGAACGTCTTATTGCTATTTTTAATGCTATTGTTACTGTTACCAACATTTCCAAATAAAGAGCTGTCAGGAGAAGATGGGTTGTTGTGGCAGAGGGTGTTTATAATGAAAAGCCAACTGTCCACACAAAATTATATTTAAATATAAAAAAATAAAACAGTGGTCCTAATGGCCCGCCAAATTTTTACTTCGTACCCTCTTTTTTCCGTAGAATTAGTTGACCACCGCCACGACTAGAAAGTATATTTATGTAACGAGATTACCTATATAACGTTACAATGTGACGATTTATGTGGGTGACCTAATGATAAAATATATTTAAAAACAAGTTTTTATTAAAATGTTCTGAAAAGAAGAAAATAAACTGTAACTGGTGTACGCTATCCGTATACAGATTTACTATAGAATGCAATAAATTTACTATACAATACAATAATAATAAATAAATAATAAATATCCTCGGATATTTGTTCACACACGGCTATCTGATCCCAAACTAAGCAGAGCTTGTAATATGGAAACCAGATGACTGAAATAATACATATACTACTTTTTTTTTTGTAAATACATACTTAAATAGATAATTACACCCAGACTCAGGACAAACAGACATGTCCATGCACACAAATGTGTGTCCTGGATGGGAATCGAACCCACGACCTGCGGTTTGCTAGGCAGTGTGTTAACCAACCACGCCAACCGGCCCGTCAAATATTGACCTGTACGTCTACCATGACTTTACAAAAATCGCACACGCTCACCACTGTAATAGCATTAATGGAAACCAATTGTTAATCAAATATTTTAGTATCATAAAATATTACCTATAAAATCCTGACTTTGTAAATGGCAACCTTTTAACTAATAAATTACGACTATTAATTTCCAAGAAGTATCCTAATTCAGTATGTTCAGGAAGAGGGTGAGACACAATGAAACTATATAAAAGAGAAATAAATAATATATTATAATTAACAAAAGAAATCGAAATTCCTCAAACAATTACCCAAGTCTAAGAATTAAGGTTTATTACTCAAATATAAAACAAAGGGAAAATATACATAAAGCACATTATTATTTTGTACATTTGTTGTAAATAAAACCTGTATAATAAAAAATATTGCACATTAATTTATAGTATTGTAATGATTACATCTCACCTGTTTTATTCGCTGAATTCCCGTTCAATAATGACCGAACTTAAGTGAATCAGTTCCAAAAAGGGGTTTGTTTTATACAAAATTGGCGGGACATTTCAGCAAAAACAGCGGCCAATCATAGCCTCAGCCAATCACATCAATTGAATAAGGCTTGTCCAATCACAAGGCGTGATCACAAAATATTACAAAACATTTGGTAGTCAACATTGCTTATAAATAAAATTAAATTCCATAAAAACATGTATTATATCAAATTTATACATAAGTTAATGATATATATTATTTATACATTTCAACATTATTTTAATATTAATTTTATCGTTTTGTTTCAGATCGGTGGTTGGTGTGCGCGTCTCGTATCCTGCCGGGAGGTGATCTGCCGCCTCCAGGGCTGCATCTCTTTCTGCGCAATCGGCATAGGCGGCCATCAACACACCCGGTCTCAAGATAATTTTAGTGCTATGTTTTAGTTTTATAAATGCTCCCTTTGGGCATACATGTTGGTCCTGGCACCAATTCTGACCCACAACCTTGCAGCCAGGTTAGTGGTACATCGCATGAAAATATGCTGAGATGTGGGCAGTGTTCTCATCCTCGCTATTTTCGTGGAAACCGTGGTCTGAAAATTCATATTGGAAAGGTACATAAACCTGTTTCAGTATTAATCAATCAGACTAGCTCTGCTAATTCTGGCATTTTAAATTCGACCACAAATTCAAATACTTCCGAACAACCGTTTTGGCAAAGGATTTGTTTTTTAAAAAATAATGTTCCGGTATTAAAGCGAATACCTCGCGGAGCACGTTTCTGTGTGGCTTCAGCTTTATGTCTATCTATAGACAAAATTCTTAGCCAGAATTCGCAGAGTGCTTGGGAAGAACTGCTCACATTTTCTTACAGGGTGCTGCATGTTCCTAATCGCCAGCAAAATGAGATCTCTCTAACTCAAAAAATAAAAAATAATTGTTCACATCCAGAATTGGCCTCAATTCCAATTTATTCGAAAAGTCAATTTATCAATCAGGCAAACCCTATTAGAAAAATTGAAAATAAAGCCAACGACGGCGATTTCAAGGGAGCAGCACAGCTTTTATTTTCAAGCGATGTTGTCGCTGCAGACACACCTGAAACCCTCTGTGCTTTAAGGTCTAAACATCCACCTCCGCTCCCAAATATAATTTTTCCGGATCCCCCTTCATCTGACCAAACCAGTCTAAATTGTACCTCCAAAGATCTTCTAAATGTAATTTTATCCTTTAAACCTGGCTCTGCTGGCGGCCTCGACGGTTTTACACCACAGCATTACAAAGATCTTGTTTGTGGTGCCGCCGGGGACGCTGGCACTAAATTGTTATCGAGATTAACCTCTCTTATAAATTTTATGTTGGCAGGAAAGGTGCCGAGCCCCATCACCGAGATCATTTATGGGGCCAACCTTTGCGCCCTTTCCAAAAAAGACGGTGGTATAAGACCGATCGCGGTGGGTAATACTATCCGTCGTATGGCTTCCAAAATTTGCTGTCGTCACATTCTCCCGATAGCTACTGATTTATTTCAACCAATTCAACTTGGTTTTGGCTCAAAGGGAGGTTGTGAGGCAGCGGTACATGCGGCTCGGACCTTTCTTTTAAATAACGGAGGTGATGTTCTGCTTAAGGTTGACATAAAAAATGCATTTAACTCTGTCGATAGGGCCGCTATGTTGACACAAATTAGGGATATTTGTCCTGACATATATTCTTACTTGTGGCAATGTTATGGCCATCCTACAAAACTTTTTTATAAAACACAACCGATCATTTCCGGTGTAGGTTGTCAGCAGGGCGATCCTCTCGGTCCTGCCATTTTTAGTTTGGCCATTCAACCAATCATATCTAAATTACTGTCTAAATTTAATGTTTGGTATCTAGACGATGGAACTCTTGGAGGTGATGCGACTTCTGTTATCAGAGATTTAAAATCTCTAACTGAAAAATTTAAAAAAATTGGTCTTGATTTTAACTGCTCCAAATGCGAGATCCTAGTTTCAGATTCTGTTCCTGAATCTGAGAAATCCAAAATTATTCAAGATTTTAATGATTTGGCACCAAATATTAAATTAATCTCAAGGGATTCGCTTCTTCTTCTCGGAGCCCCCGTCTTAGATGAATCCATTCCTGGGTTTTTTGAGCAAAAGATACAAAATTTTAATGAATCCTCTCATCGACTTTATGACATAAATGCGCATTATGCATTTTTTATTGTACGACTATGTCTTTTTGTGCCGAAGTTTACGTATTTACTCCGCTGCACCCACTTATTCAAATTCGATCAATTATTAGACAACATGATCAAAATTTCTCTTTCTAAAATCCGAAATTGTTGCCTAGACGACAACAAAGTGTGGTCTCAAGCCACCCTACCCGTACGATATGGTGGCCTAGGAGTGCGTAAAATTTCTAGCGTATCACTGCCGGCATTTCTGTCCTCGGTATACAGTGTGAGTGACCTCGTCAGATCTGTTTTGGAACCAACTATTGGATCTGTTGTGGTTTCTTACCTATCCGATGCTAGAAATGCTTGGCAGGTAGCTTGTCCAGGCACACATATTCCGACTTTGAGTCACTCTCAGAGAGAATGGGACAAACCTCTTTGCGAAAAAACTTGGCAAATTTTATTTTCAGATTTTTCTACTGATTCGGACCGGGCACGTTTGTTAGCTGTCTCTCAGAGTGAATCAGGTCACTGGTTGCAAGCCATTCCATCTAGTAATATCGGGACTTTGTTAGACCGCATAACATTAAGCTTGTGCATTTGTCTTCGTCTTGGTTCCAGGTCCAATCATCCTCATCGCTGCCGCTGTGGGGATCTTGTCAATGAGCTCGGCCATCATGGGCTTTCGTGTTCTCAAAGCGCCGGTCGTATTTCACGCCACGTGGCTCTTAATGATATTATCCGTAGGGCTCTTGTTGTCGCCGGCGTGCCTTCTGTACTCGAACCAGTCGGTATTTCGCGTGGCGACGGCAAGAGGCCGGATGGTATGACTTTGATCCCGTGGAGTGTCGGCAAGCCGTTGGTGTGGGATGCCACTTGTGTCGATACACTTGCGCCATCTCACTTACCGGTGACTTGTAAAGCCGTGGGAGCGGCTGCGAAAGGTGCGGAAAATTCAAAATTCAAAAAGTACGCCTGTATTGGTCCAAATTATCAATTTATGCCTTTTGCGGTTGAGACCATGGGTCCGTGGGGGTCTGAAGCTCGTCGTTTCGCAAATATTTTATGTAAAAAATTAATCGAGGCCTCGGGTGACCGGCGGGCGGGGAGCTTTTTCCGCCAACGCATCAGCTTGGCCATCCAAAGAGGAAACGCTGCCAGCCTTCTGGGAACCTTGCCGATCGGCAGCAGCGGCAGCCTCGAAGAAGTTTTTTATGTATTGTAATTGTACATTTGCATGTATATTTTGTACATTTGTTGTAAATAATAACATACATTATTTATAATGTAATAGTTTTAAACAATTCTTATTGATTTCAATATTTCCCAAGGGTGAACGAACAAGCGACTAGCCACTTCCGATTATTGAATAAATATTACTTCAAATATGTTGCAAAAGAAAATGTCTTTGAAACTGTAATTACTCATTTTATTTATAATCATAATTAATAACCAAAATCCTCTTTAAAAAGCAATATTTATTCATAATGGAAGCGAAAAAGTATAATTTTAATCGCATGAGTAATGTTACCAAGAACGATATATCAATCTTGAATGTTACCCTATCATGGTAACATTCAAGATCCATTCAAGATCCACAGACAGCATAATCTACGACCATAGATAGACAAACACCCAAGTGTGGTCGGTCCAACCACTGTAAACTGGCCTAAGCAAAAAGTAGCAGAGTGTGAATCCCCTGACAATTAATAGATCATCTATCAACTGCGTAAAATATTTGTACAGCAAACGTGCACAGCGCCACAAGCCGTCACGTAAATGGTAGAACGCACTACCTATAAGTTTACTTACTCTCTAATGTATCACGCACGTCGAGCAATGCTTCTTACTTCACACCGAATGATGCTGCCTCTTTCTAACTATACTGTAAAGGCAGAGTAAGTTATATACTCCAAAATATCTAAGTATTCAGTTATAACCCTGCTAATTGAAAACGTCATAGACGAGTGCTCATTTGTTTTTATTCTTAGTAATTTTTAAATTGATATGGTTAATGTGGCTTACGATTAAAATTGTATGTAAGTATTTATTCCTTTATGTAATTGTTCTCAATAATATCACGGCCTATAAACCACACTGATATGTTCAAGTGAATTTCCAAACTAAAATATGCTAAATAACTTATTGCCCACATTATTTCAACTCAAAGTCAAAGTCAAATATATCTTTATTAAGTAAACTCATTACAAGTACAACAAAATAACACAAAAATTTTATAAACTTTCATTATAAACTAAAAAGAGTAATCTCACGCTTCAATAGTTGTGAGATACTGCATGGTCATCAGTTCGGTTTCACGAAGGGGAGATCTACATCAGATGCGGCAGCAAAATTATTGAAGCACATCTATGAAGCCTGGGAAAACTCACAGGATGCCATAGGCATCTTTTGTGATCTATCAAAGGCGTTTGACTGCGTCGACCACCGTACTCTGCTCCTAAAGCTTAATTATTATGGTATTCGTGGAACTGCTCATGAACTTGTTTTGTCTTATTTAACTAATCGCCAACAAAAGGTACGAGTTGAAGGTACAACGTCCAACGGTTCTTTAGTCAAAATGGGGGTACCTCAAGGTTCAATTCTTGGGCCATTTCTATTTCTAGTATATATTAATGATTTACCATCGGTCGTAAATGGTCTCTCAGATGTAGTCTTGTTTGCTGACGATACCTCATTCATTTTTAAAGTAGATAGAAAAGACAAAGAACTTACTAGAGTAATTGATACCTTATCAATAGTTTCTAAATGGTTTGCTGTAAATAATCTTTTATTAAACTCTAAGAAAACAAAATGTTTAAGATTCTCTCCTCCAAACGTAGCGCAAGTAGACAGTAGGGTATTAATATATGACAGCAGCCTGGGACTAGTTGACAAAACTGTATTTTTGGGTATAACACTTGATAATAAACTACAATGGGGTTCTCATGTACAATCTTTAGCTAGTAAATTGAGTTCTGCTGTATTTGCTGTTAGAAAAATCAGACAATTGACGAATGTTGAGACGGCCAGATTAGTTTATTTTGCATATTTCCATAGTCTTTTATCGTATTGCGTTTTACTGTGGGGAGCTGCTGCAGATATTGAAACAATCTTTGTATTACAAAAAAGAGCCATTCGTGCAATCTACAGTATGGGTCCACGTGAATCATTTAAGGAAATAAACATTATGACTTTACCTTCACTGTATATATATGAAAATATAATGTTCATACGAAAAAATGTAGACTTGTATAAATCAAATGTAGAGATTCATAATTTCAATACAAGACAAAAAGATAAATTAGTTGTTCCGTATTTTAGATTAGCTAGAGTTAAAAAGTCATTTCTTGGGAACAGTGTTCGCTTTTATAATAAATTGATGAAACCAAGATGACTGATTCTAAATTCAAATCGTACATAAAGAAATTTTTTGAAAGAAAAAGCTTATTATAAGGTAGCCCATTATATTGAGGATAAAGATGTCTGGAGGTAGCTGCACTCTGTACAAGTACTTACACATTGTTTTTTATTGTTAATTACCATTTTTAATTATTTTTTTTATACCTACGCTTTTATTATCTTGGTATTTTTTTTGTTTTAGTTAACTATGTAGGTAACTAATGCGGGTTATAATTTTTAATGTATTTTTGTATTAGTTTAAGAATAAAATTGTTAAACATTTGAAAAAAAAAACCAATATAGTCAGATGGTCCAAAAATATTTAAAAAATGTAACCTTGCTGAGTTTCTTGCCGGTTCTTCTCAGTTGAAGGCTGACTTCCGAACCGGTGGTAACTTCTGTAATTCGTCCTTCATAAGTGCCCTTCTAGGGCCTAAACTGAATATATACTTAACTATACTCAAGACGGTATTTCTCGATGACATCTGTCAAATTTGTGACTCACGGTACCGATATTCTAAAAGCAATGGATAAAAATCGTTTGTTACTAGCGTGTAGGAACAAGTTTAACCAAAAACTATTCGTTGCGCGTTTCTTCGCTAGCGTCTGATGTGTGTTTTTGATGGCAACTCATGCTAGGGGCACTGAAGCCCCATATTTGAATGATATTTTATTTGTCGGGTGGGAGCGGAGTCGTGTAAGTGAGCTACGACCGTTAGCGTTTATACTTTATAAGATTTCGTGATTAATCAGTGAGTGATATTTCACTTTGATATTATATAGATTTTATTCTATCGAGCAATGTCTAATGTTCGATCTTAATTCCTCATCATCCAAAGACTGTTTTAAGAACGCCTTGTCGAAAAATATTACATAATTTACAAGCGTGAAGCAATGCTTGTTGTAAACCACAAGCACGTTTTATTCTGAGGTTAAAAACCAACGAATAGGCACCCAGTATTCACTATCTCATGTCTGACGTAGGCAGGCGGGCCATCTGATGTTAAGTGATTACCGTCACTTATGGAGGCCAAGGGGATTGCCAGAGTTGTTGATCTTTTGCAGTAGGTACCTATAAGACAATTGTCATGTGAAGTGGAACTGCCATGAGGTGTTAGACTCCTCCATTGAATAGGGAAGATCTTCCACCAGGTTAGGTCATCGCGCCTGGAGACCGTGGACCAACTATGAATATTGGAAGCATGATGACCAGTGCCGGAATAAGCAAGCCCGAAGCAAGAAAACCAAAAATCGAAAATATTTATCGTAATTCTTTAGTTAGTTTTACGGTGCTTCCAACTTGCGTGCAGTGCATGCAGTTCAGTGTAAAGTTAACTTAGTACTTTTAAAAATTTATATATAAATATACCGGGTCTGATAATATTCTGTGCGCTAATAGACCCGGTATATTTATATAAATATTCCGGGTCTGATAATATTCTGTGCGCGAATAGACCGGGTATATTTATATAAATATACCGGGTCTGATAATATTCTGTGCGCTAATAGACCCGGTATATTTATATAAATATTCCGGGTCTGATAATATTCTGTGCGCGAATAGACCCGGTATATTTATCTACAAATACAATGTATTTATTATTATATTTTAATGCGCTCGGACATGCGTGGATGCTCGGGGCCCCTCACTTAATGCGGCCCATAGTTTTGTTACTTTTGCTACGTGGTTAATCCGGTATTGTGGATTGCTTAGCTTTGATAGAGAGATATTGTATGTACGAGATTTTGTGTCTTGCAACTAGCGGCGCCATCTTGTAGTGCCATCTATCTAGGAGTAGGGCAAGCTAGATTTAGTATTATTAAGACAGCTAAGAAATTAAGCTATGTTTTATTTCAAGCCAACGATTATCACTTTTTACTTTTAAAACTGATGTAAGTATCAGTGTAATGCATCGGTAGCGATATGCTAGTGATTAGATACTATGTAGGTACATATAATACATATTGTATGATATAGTGCCCTTTGATAAACGCAAGATAAAGTTATCTAAGCGAGTTATTCTGCACGCAAAGTACGTCGAGGCTGATTAACCTCAATAACGTTAAGAAACAATATTTAATAACAATAAATAATTTATGAAAGTGAGATTTTATCTAAGGGAAAAATAAGACATTAGTGATACTCTTAATATTATTATTAATAGTGATAATAGATTAGTAATTTTGGTTAGAGAAGGTAATAATATTGTTATTTATTAATCTTATATTAATATATAATATAATATATAATTATAATTAAGATACTTGGTGTCCCCCACGGTATCACCCGCGTTCCCGTGGGATCCGCGTTCCCGTGGATTTTTTTATTTTATACAAACCTTGTCCTAACAATAACGAATACATAAAACAAAGAATCATCCAATTTGGTGCAGTCATTCGAAAGTTATGAGCGTACATACATTTCGAAGATCCGTTTTTATTTATATAGATAAGTTAAGATTAGCACAACATAATAAAAACTGATAAATTATACAAAAAAATACAGTAAATGTTTCAAAATTTTAAGTAAACTGATAATAATAATAATACCTTTTGAGTGATAACAATCTAATATTGTCCAATTACTTAATAGTCACAATTTGACGTCATTATGTAAAGAGAAATATTGACCGGTTACAAACGTAGAAGGCCGAACGAAGTCCGAGCAGGGACTTTATACAGAACGGACGCGTATTGCTGTAACATATTAATTTAATTCAAGGAGAGTCTTGTCTTCGGTCTGACGACATACGCGTTAACCAAGGCTCATATAGTCATTATTATTTATATTGATTATTACCTTGACCTTGTATTTTTTTTTGTTTATTTCAATTAATTAATATGAAAGAAGTGTTGTCTAAGTGATGTGTTTAAGTGTAAAATGGTTGGTGCTATGGTCGCTCTGGGCGGCGCGGTTGGTGCGGCAACCGACTGCACCGGTGCGTGTGAGTGGCGGTCTACTGCGCGGAGCGGTTGCACCAGATGGATCGCACGCGCAGTACCTTGCTATACCTTATGGGACTGTTGATTTCGAAAATAGATTTCAGGTATGTATTGCGTGAATTGAATTTGTTAACATAAATAGTAATAATCGTCACGTAAAAAATAATGATTTGAGCAGTTTAAGGTCATTCGAGTCATCATCATTATTTTCGTGTTTCCTTGTCGCATACACATTCAAACTATAATTATAGTGCTACTTAGTAAAAATCGTCATGATCTCTCATATCTCTTATGATGTGTATTCTTTTTACATCCATCTCTTTTTTCAGTTTTCCTATTTCTGAATATTTCATTCCATTCACATTCATAACTCTTTTGATAACATGACTATTCCTCCTCATAACATGTCCATAACACGTTAAACGACTCCCTCTCAACTTTTCAGTCACTAGTGCCGCTTTCGAACTTTCGCTTATTTACTCATTCGTCATCTTATCTATTCTTTTTCCATAAATCCACCTCAATATTCTCATCGCAGCTTTATGCAATAGTTTTTTATCCATCCCTTTTATTTTTCCTATTTTGTCTAATTTATAATCTTTAAAATTTTCAGGCTCCTGGTCCAGAATCAACATGGGAAGGCATTTTCGATGCTGTCAACGAAAACATAAGATGCAAGCAGTCAGTCAGTGATACCTTCATAATTGGACAAGAGAATTGCTTAATACTAAATGTGTATACTCCATTAAACGCAACTCCTGAAGACAAGCTCCCTGTAATGTTCTTCATTCATGGAGGAGGATTCTTCCAAGGATCAGGCTCTTTTCTATTATATGGCCCTAATTATTTAGTATCTAAAGGAGTTATACTTGTTACTATTAACTATAGACTCAACATCCAAGGTTTCCTTTGTCTTGGCATTAAAGAAGCTCCTGGTAATGCAGCGATGAAAGACCAGGTAGCTGCATTGAGATGGGTACAAAGGAATATAAGAGCTTTTGGCGGTGATCCTAATAGTGTGACGATTTTTGGAGAAAGTGCTGGTTCGGCATCTGTATCTTACCATGTTTTATCTCCGATGTCAAAAGGATTGTTTCAAAAAGCAATAATGCAAAGTGGTTCATCTTTAGCTGCCTGGGGTTATCAATATAAACCTATTTACTTGGCTAGTTTGTTGGCTAAAACAATGGAATACAGTTCCCAAGATCCTCATGAGTTATATAAGTACTTCATGAGTAAGAGTGATGACGAATTAATATTAACACGAGTACCGAGAGAGCAAGGAAATATAATTATATCAGAAATTCTTTACACACCTTGTAAGGAGCCTGAAATAAGTGGTGTTGAGCCATTCCTCACAGATACTCCATTTAACATGTTATCTAATGGTGATTTTAATAAAATACCGTTAATAATTGGTTTCAATACAGAAGAAGGATTACTCTTAGCTGCTGTAGAGACCGACACAACCATACCGACTATAAGATTTGAGAAATCTTTACCGAAAGATTTAGTGTTTCCAACTGATGAAGAAAGAAATGTAGTTGGAAATAAATTGAGAGAACTTTACATGAAACACGATGAAAGTACTAATCTTAGTATAGATAAGTTATCGAAATTACATGGTGAGCCATATTTAGTTTATCCGTCTCTCCAAGAGACTGATATGATATTAAAAGCCAGTGATAAACCTATCTATAATTACGTGTTCAATTATTCTGGAAGTAGAAACCTGGCTAAGATATCTCTAGGAAAAGGGTTATCTTCGGTACCTGGAGCCACTCATGCTGACGATCTGTTCTATTTGTTCTCTCAAGCGTTTGTACCATCGCTATTTGAAAATAAAATGATTGATAGAATGACAATATTATGGACCAACTTTGCAAAATATGGGTAAGTGTTATTCTTATAATAAGTATAGTTATTTTCAAAATGAATTAACTAAGTAGATATAAGAACCCAAAATATGATCTATACATTGTGCAAAGCTTTATCGCGTTAAAGTGTTTTAGAATTATTCCGCTGAGAAGAAGAGATCGATTTTTTCCAGAGTTTGATTTACGTAGGTGCAAAGTATCATCTAATTTAGCTTGTTTTGAGACACGTATAATATGTTACAGAGACCCAACTCCAACGTTGTCCGACTTGCTTCCAGTGAAGTGGTACCCAACAAACAGTTCATCACCAACAGCTTTGATGATAGATGAAGAGTTCACAGTATCACCACTCTGGTACACAGAGTCTTTGAAATATCTGCGAGAGGTTTACTCCAAATATCGACGGAAATCTTGATTATATACATCTGTTGCGAATCGGAACGCAACCAACGTCATCGATTCGAAAAATAAAAGAAAAAAAGGGTATGACGTCTATATAAAAACGTCACCGCAGATCTACGTCACACCTTACGAGCTACGTCACTTCTTCTACGAAATTCATGTATCGATACGCACGCAATTTGTAAAATTATAATTATTAAATCGTATATTCATCAAACATCACGACTACATTATTCGGTCTTGCACCACCGAGAGGAACCCCGTGTTTGCCAAAACATAATTTGGACCTTCAGAGCCGTATCCAGAAAGAACCTACGCGGTACCTACCTCTTCAGACGCTACGTGTCAAGACATTTTTTGAAGATAACTGCTTGCCGGAATCATCAAATCTACGAAGAAGGTACGGCCAGCCATCTTTCCTCATCCTAAACCCTATTCATTGCTTGTATTAATACCGTGCAACGTCAAATTTCAGTGATTGAGACGCAGTGAGCTGCTTATCAAGTTTGTATAGTGTCTAGTCAGCGTGTACCGCAACCAGTACAGCTGCCACTTGCCAAACGTGAGTACTCCACCTTTCACAGACTTACAAAATGAGCGTTGAACCTAGGATGAGATCAAAATCCCCGTGTAAAATAACCGTTACGGATGATGAAAATACGAATATATTAATACGCGATTTAATTAGGAAACGTGCTATTGTTAAAGGCCGATTAACTAGATTTTCAAACCTCTTAAACGAAATTAAATCAGATCAAATTTTGCCAGTAAAAACGCGTGTAGACCTTAAACTACGTGTTCAGGGTGCCGCCAGTCTTTTTGCCGAGTTTAATGATCTTCAAACAAAACTAGAAACATCTGTTCTAGAAGTAGATCTCGAGGAACAGCTCAAACAGCGTGAATCGTTTGAAGATTGTTACTACGACACTTTGGCTCGGGCTGAATGTATGCTTTCTGATGGAGAGGTTGTTTCTAGTTCCAAAAAAGTGCCAACTGAATCAGTTAAATTACCCACTATCTCAGTACCTACCTTTGATGGCTCCTATGAGCGTTGGTTAGAATTTAGGGATACTTTTCAGTCGCTTATACATAATTCTGACCACATTCAGGCTATTCAGAAGTTCCACTACCTAAAGTCTTCACTTAAGGGCAGCGCAGCATTGGTAATCGATTCGTTGGAGTTCTCTGCTGCAAACTATGACGTAGCATGGGAATTACTCCTCACACGGTACAACAATAGCAGATTATTAGTTCACAATCACGTCAAGTCGCTATTCACTATTCAAACACTGACAAAAGAATCCCCAGATTTATTAAGAAATCTAATAGATACGATTTTGAAAAATCTACGTGCACTTAAGTTATTAGGTGAACCGGTAGACAGCTGGGACACACTGATTATTTATATTGTAGTTTCAAAATTGGACAGAACCACAGAACGCGAGTGGGAACAATATAAAAACACCGTTTTAAAACAATCTGGAGATTCCAAGTCAATTTTGAAGGTGGATGTGTTGCTAACATTCCTAAAAGATAGGGCAGATATGCTGGAAACATTGCTTGTATCACACAGTAGCACTAATCACAAAAAACAAAACTCGAACATACATAGTAACAATAAAATACACTGCAATTTTTCCACCAACAATGCGCACAATCCAGGAAAGAAATCTTGTTTACTTTGCAAGCAAAATCATCCACTGTACGCATGTAATAAGTTTCTTAATTATAATTTAGAATCAAAGATCAAAATAGTTAAAGAAAACAAGTTATGTGAGAACTGTTTGCGCCCGGGACATAACGTGAATGAATGTAGGTTCGGTCCTTGTAGAAAATGCAATCAAAAGCATAACTCACTAATTCACAATGACAGTGAAGTTAGCAGCGGTAATTCATCGCAACACTCATCGTGTGACCAAATCAAACCGGCCGCGGCAGCGTTGACAATGCACTCGTCCCTTTCATTCGCTCCGCCCGTAAGGGATAATGAGCAGGTAAATAGTACTCACATAGATAGTTTATGCGCCCGCTATCCATGTGTGCAGTGTGCAGCCCGTCTTGCTATCTACAGCGTTAGTTGAAGTACGTGATAACTATAATAAATACCACATAGCACGCGCGCTCCTAGATTCGGGGAGTGAAAGATGCATTATCACAAAATCACTATGCGACAAACTAAATACGCGTATTATACAGTCCACTCAAGAAATAAGAGGCATTGGTAATTCGATAACGCAATCTACGAATATTTGCAATATAGATGTCAAATCACGCACCAGCCCATACACTATGCGAATTCAATGTTTTGTTCTACCAAATATTACATCTACGTTACCAGCGATACCCAAACAACACGCGCAGTTTGGGATCCCTGATAATATTCAATTAGCTGATCCCACTTTCTATGAACCCCAAACCATAGACATCCTTATAGGCGCGGATAGGTTTTGGGATTTATTATGCGAAGGGAAAATGCGTTTACCTAATGGTCCATTCCTACAAAACACGCAATTAGGATGGATAATTTCCGGTCAGGTAAATATTATGCGAAAAATAAGTCAAGTGCGATGCAATTTTTCTCAAACGATAGAAAATCAATTACGTAGGTTTTGGGAGCTCGAGGAACTACCTCAGCTTTGTGAGACGCGAACCGAGGAGGAGAAAGAGTGCGAGGAACATTTCGTCAAATCTATTAAGCGCAACGATGACGGAAGGTTTTGTGTCAACATTCCTTTCAAATCCTCACCTCAAAGTTTAGGCGAAACATATTCTCAGGCTGTCAACAGATTTCTAGCGTTGGAGAAACGATTGCAACGCACTCCGGAATATAAAAAGTTATATACAGACTTCATGCACGAGTATGTAGCTTTGGGTCATATGAGTCAAGTTGATACCTATGAAAAGCCTCATTTTTTCATGCCGCATCACGGTGTCTTACGCGAACAGAGTACCACTACCAAGCTACGGGTATATTATATTTAATGCTAGTGCTGCCTCGAGTACTGGAGTTTCACTTAACGATTTACAGTTAGTTGGGCCACCTATTCAAGGCGATTTAATGGCCATACTATTGCGATTCCGACTGCATAAGTTTGTTGTGTGCGCTGATATCGAGAAAGCTTACAGGCAAGTCCTAGTTGATGAGCAGCAGCGTGACCTACAAATGATATTATGGCGCGAGAACCCTAGTGAACGCATAGGACTTTATAAGCTCAACACAGTCACCTATGGCACCGCCTCTGCTCCATTTCTTACATGTAGGTGCATAAAGCAATTGGCAGCCGAATGCAGTGATCCCGAAGTGCAACAAGTAATAAATGAGGACTTCTACGTGGACGATTTAATTTACTCGAACGATTCAAAGGATCAGTTGTTGCAAATATGCGATAAAATAAAAACCATTCTCAACTCCGGCTGTTTCCCCTTGCGTAAATGGGTATATAACTTTGATTTAGATAACGAGACGAATATTACAAAAAGGGAACTGTCGTTAGGTGAAAATGTTAACAGCAAAACATTAGGTATCGGATGGAATAATTCTACCGACGAATTCCATTACAATACACAATTTAAAAATGATAAAATAATTACTAAGCGTACGATATTATCTCACGTATCTCAAATATTTGACCCGTTTGGTTTATTAGGTCCAGCAATTATAATCGCAAAAGTATTATTACAAAAGCTATGGCTATTGAAATTAGACTGGGATGACGCTCTGCCTAGTGACGTCACCGAGGCTTGGAACCGGTTTGCTATTAGCTTAGCTAATCTCGGCAACATTCGAGTGCCGCGTAATGTTATAAGTAGCGAGCGTAGGTATATCGAGTTGCATATATTTACTGATGCCTCTCAAACAGCGTACGGTGCGTGTGCCTATGTTCGTACTATAGGAAATAACAAGCTAGCGGTTGTTCGATTACTATGCTCCAAATGCAAGGTCGCGCCATTAAAACCAGTTAGTATACCTAGGCTGGAGCTATGCGGAGCTTTATTAGGTGCGCGATTGTATATGAAAATACGTGAGGCACTTCATTGTCATTTTGAAAACGTGGTATTTTGGACTGATTCCACTATAGTGTTAGGGTGGCTACGTATGGCACCTAATTTATTAAAAACGTTCGTGCAAAACAGAGTCGCCGAGATTCACGAACTTACAACGGAACTTCCATGGCGTCACGTAAGTGGAAAGGAGAACCCAGCTGATCTAGTGTCACGTGGGGTTTCCTTGCCTAACCTTGTCACTTCCACATTATGGTGGGAAGGGCCATCTTTCCTTCATGACGTCACATTCGACTGCTCTGAATTGACTTCGGATAAAAATCTAATTACGATGCGGGATCATTTACCCGAGGTCAAGCCAGGTGCGGTAAATGTTTTTCTTTCGGAAGTAAGCTCAGAAATATTTCCATTTTCTAGATTTTCTCAGTTTGAACGCATGAGGCGCGCGTTCGCTTATGTATTGCGGTTTATTAACAATACGCATAATAAAATAAATCGTCAAACTGGTGCTCTCACGTTAGACGAACTGAGAGAATCTGAAATGGGTTTAGTTAAATTATCTCAGTATGAATCTTTTGCCGAGGAATATAACTTAATTTCTAAAAATCAGTCACTAAAAAATAAACCTTGCCTTTCTAAATTGAATTTATTTATCGACGATAATAACGTAATACGAGTCGGCGGTCGGTTAAACAATTCTGATAATTTTGACTACGAGAAAAAGCACCCGATTTTAATTTCGTCCAAACATCGATTTTCAATGTTGCTCATTCGTCATGAACACCAACGTCTACTACATGCCGCTTCACAGGCGCTTTTGTATGATGTTAGACAGCGGTGGTGGCCTATTGGGGGGCGGAATCTCGTAAGGAAAATTGTCAACAACTGCGTTACGTGCAAGCGATTGAAAGGTAAAACCTTAAGTCCTATTATGGGAAGTCTTCCAAAGGAGCGTCTAACTCCTACCTACCCATTTTTATACTGCGGGGTAGATTACGCGGGACCGATGCTCATACTAAACCGAAAGGGTAGAGGTGCTAGAACTGTTAAATCATACATTTGCATATTCGTATGTTTCGTAACACGCGCGGTACACTTGGAACTAGTAAGTGACTTATCTACTGAAGCATACATATTAGCACTGAAACGGTTCATCTCACGTCGGGGGAAACCAGATCAAATATTTTCGGATAATGGCAAAAATTTTATCGGTACCAAAAATGAACTTTCAAAATTTTTAAATACCTGTTCCCCTGACATTGCTGAGTACGCTCTTAGTCAAGCTATACGGTTTAGGTTCATTCCCTATTACTCACCTCATTTTGGGGGATTGTGGGAGGCTGGAGTTAAATCGTGTAAGTTACATTTGTCACGCGTTGTCGGTAACGCAAATCTTACTTTTGAAGAGCTTACCACGGTCTTAACTCAAGTAGAAGCTATTTTAAATTCCCGTCCTTTATCCCCACTCTCCTCTGATCCTCATGATTACGTTCCTCTCAGTCCTGGACATTTCCTGGTTGGTCGTCCACTCACAGCACCGGTGTATCAGGACATGCGAGACAATCCTGGAAGGCTACTAACCCGCTTTCACCGAGTAGAGCAGATACGACACAACTTTTGGGCACGCTGGGCGAAGGAATATGTCTCAGAACTCCAGACCAGAAGCAAGTGGAAGGAAAACGTCGAGGGTCTGCAGCCTAACACTCTCGTTATCATTAAGGACGACAAGCTTCCGCCACTAAAATGGTCCTTAGGAAGAATAATCAACACTATAGTTGCGAAAGACGGTATCTCACGAGTGGCCGACATTCGAACATCATCAGGGACCGTCAGGCGCAGTTTTTCAAAAATTTGTCCCCTATTCCAAGAAGAAGATGCAGCGCAGTAATCTTTGAAGCAGGAGCTTCCAAGGCCGGGGGCATGTTGCGAATCGGAACGCAACCAACGTCATCGATTCGAAAAATAAAAGAAAAAAAGGGTATGACGTCTATATAAAAACGTCACCGCAGATCTACGTCACACCTTACGAGCTACGTCACTTCTTCTACGAAATTCATGTATCGATACGCACGCAATTTGTAAAATTATAATTATTAAATCGTATATTCATCAAACATCACGACTACATTATTCTGTCTTGCACCACCGAGAGGAACCCCGTGTTTGCCAAAACAACATCAATTTTGTAGTCCAATTTTTATTTATAATTAAAGAATTTATTTATTTTTAATGAAACAGTGTACCTACACTTTTTAATTAACTTAAAATAGATACGAATATCATGATGAGGAGTTTATGGGTTTGATCTGGACAAACACTTACGGGAGTATAGATCCTTCCACGATTTCTAAGCTTGGTAAGCTTGCGAACATAAATCATTGCTTACCATGTTGAGATTGTGGTCATATACGTTTTGTATTTGACCACAATTAAAAAGGAAAAGAAGGTACTTAATTGGTTTATATTACAGTCTTTAGTATAATAGGAAAACGATTTAATAAAAAAAACTTGAGAGGTGTCAAGGGACACCCGGATGGAACGAAGTTATATAAGTTATATAAGTCGAGAGAGTATATATATATAAATAGATTTTTATATATATATATATATATATATAAATAGAAATGAAAATATCTGGCTTGCTTTCTATAAGAGAAAGAGAGACAGACAGAGAAACATGCGCACGCCGCACAGCTTACAAAAAAGTGACACTGACACTAAAAGCGTCGGTGACAATTTTTCGTGAGCATTTTTTCCGTCTCGCCCCTTTTCACAACGCGCGATAAGGAACTTCGTTCCAAAAATGAAGTTCGAACCCTACTAATATTATAAATGTGTGTATGTTTGTTACTAAATCACGCAAAAACGGTTGAACGGATTTTGATAAAACATGGCACACAGGTAAATCATATCCTGGAAATAACATAGGTTACTTTTAATCCCAGGAAAAGATAAGGTCCGTCGAGAACACGAGGAACAGCTAGTTTAACATAAGTCATTTCCCGTTGCAGACCGAAAACTATAATCATTCGGTTTAACTAACACCATATTGACCTTACCGCTCGTAAACTAAGGAGGATTTTCGAGTGAGTTTCTCTAATTAGGACCCTTGGAGAGCGGCCAAGGGGTGGGGAAAAGGGTAAAGTTTCTTGACCATTTATTTTATCTCAATTCAATTAAGTTGATTACATGTTATTCATAACAGCACACAAGTATACAACCCGTCTGATGGTAAGCGATTACTGTAGTCCAGGGACCACCAATTAGTTTCATTTTGGGTCCGTTTGATAGACGATTAGGGGCCCCTCTAACCTCCGCAGTGATGTTTTTACTAAGCCCTCAACGCCTCCCCCTATATATCGTCACGTGTATTTACTATTTAAATTAAATACTATTTAAATTAAATACGTAATCTATGAAGATTACGTATACTTAAGGACCGCATAAAATCGGTCGGCGGTCCAGACCCGGAACATGGTCCACCTTTTGACGACCCTGCCGTAGACTATAGACGTTTACAATACCAATGGAAAACGCCATGGGAAAAGACTTCCCTTTTGTCTAGATAATCTATATACTTACGTGAAGCAAAAACTATGTACGCCTTTTTACGAAAATTACGCGGACGGAGGGGCATAGTTAAAGTTTATATGGAGAAGGAGTACAGAAAAGCTAATATTTTTTTAATTATGCGTTTGACTCTCTCTCTCTCTCACACACACACACACACACACACACACACACATATAATAATCATTATCCTTCTCTGCTTGTGAAACGATAAAAAAATATTGACATTTATGAAGAGACTTTTTCCTAAAAACTTTTTGATCGGTCTAAAAATAAAATAAATTAATACTTTTATAGCTTGCTGCTCAGTTTGGGATCACAATACATAACTTGAATTGCTAGAAAATAGATTCTATTGTTATCCTATTATCTTCCTGGCACTTTTGTTCCAATGATGGTCAAAGTGCTTTGAATCTTACGTACATATTTTTCTTAATTTTCCTAATTACCCGTTACACTGCAAACCAATATCAATTGAATAATTATTTTACTCTAATTTTAGATAATTCTGTTTTTCACTCTATTCGCCATTCAACTCACTCAATTTATTTATTTACTTCCTTCTAGAAACACGGTACATAAAATGTCAATGGTTAGAATTTAAGTGCTCCTTGTTTCGCCTTATTATTCTGTAGGCATGCAAGTACATAATAATTAGGGTACACACATCTTCACCATGTCAATAAGATTATTATAAAACATTAATAATTACAAATAATAAATCAATGAGGATAATAGTGCGAGTAGATAGCATAGGTAAATAGTTTTTCACATTTTTACTATGTATTTAAAAAGTATCTAGTACAAGTATTCAATGTTGGGACACTTAAAGAACACTTATTGAACGTCATCTCATTGCTATTTTTTAATGCTGTTGTTACCAACATTTCCAAATAAAGAGCTGTCAGGAGAAGAATTGGTTTTCTGTTTCCCATAGTACAAGTACAAGCTTTACTTAGTTTGGGATCAGTTTGGGATTAAATTTTTAAGGCGATGATAGCTCAATGGTAAGTGACGTCGAATACCGCGACGAAGGTCGTGGGTTCGAATCCTAAAATGAGCTTGAGCTTTCGGTGAAGGAAAACATCGTGAGGAAACCATAGCACGGTGGTAGGGTACTTTGTAGTACCCGACTGGCTGGCTACCACCCTCAAGTTGAAGTGTCACCAAACACCTATCGGTGTTCCGACAGCTGCACTTGAGAGCCAGTTCCCATCTAGGCTTTGTGTGCTTACCACCTTCGGCCACATCATCACTTACCATGGTGAGATTGTGGTCAAACACAAGCTTATCCAGTATAAAAAAAAAAAAAAAAAAAAGATAACCGTGTGTGAACAATGTCCCAGGATACTATTTATTTATTTTGTACATCTTTTATTCGTACTCCAAAAACTCAACCTTAAAACCTTTTCATTAAGGACGAAAATTATATTTCAGCTATTTGTGAAGGTAAGCCGCTTACACGCGGTCCTTATTAAACTCGCGGTGAATGGCGACCGATTGAATGAGTGAACGAGTGAATGGTTTGCGGAACTATCCGGGTTAATCTTGGACCGTTTTGGAGGTAAGCTCCAAGGTAAATAGACAAGAATTGACGGATCACTCGTATTTTGTTACAGGAATTTGTACGTTCAATGAAAACTCATTAAAATACTGGCGGGGAAGTACCTTGTGTTGAGTTCAATGGTATTAGTGGAGGTAGCTCGGATTGTCAAACAGGTGTTCAATTCTTTGGTATAATTGCTATGGTTTGAGCTGATTGGATTCAGGATTGATTATATGTAGCTTGCAGAAGTGCTTAACAGATACTGATATGTAAAAATAACTAGCTTTATGATCTCTGGTGAAACTAATTGCAATCCTGATATTTCTTAATTTTCTGAAATTTCAAGGTTTTACCCGGTTTGGCAACAAGTTGATAAGTCCGTAGAATAAGTAATTTATATATAGGTACCTATTTAGTTTATTAAATTACATATTATCTGGATATTAAATATCAAAAAATGTCTACATAATTTGTATAACGAAACAGTAATTAAAATCATCAGCAAAAAACAAGCTTCCATTACGTGTAACTTTATAAAAAAATAAAAAAAACGAAGCGGAAAAAAACCCACAGTTGCACCTGTTAAAAAGCGCACGCAAAAGTAATTCACTTGGTGCAATAAAGATTAAACACATTGTACTCGGCCGGGCAGCGAATGAAGGGGGCGTCGTAAAAATCAGCCGAAAAATCCGCAAAACGCCGTAAATCCTGGCGAAAATACCCGTAATCCGGACCGCAGAGTAGTATTTACCATAATCCGGCGTTATCGGGCGAGCGCACACGGACATATTTTGCGGGTCCTACAAACTACCTAATGGTTTATAGGTGAATGGTGCAGTGAGCGCCTAGCTTAAAGCCCAATAACCGCAGGTAGGCGATTTGCTGCCCTAAAATAAACAGTAGAAGACTAGAAGCTAATCAGCAATGAAAATATCATAATTATGTAGCTTTAGGAGTCTGTACATGTCATTCAAAGCCTAGTTTGATGGAGAGAATACGCTATAGCTAACGCATTTGGTGCCGAAACCTGGGTATTCACGAAAGATATAATCAACAGATTGGAAGTGGCCCAGAGGGCAATAGAGAGAAAGCTGGTAGAAGTGACACTGATGGACCGCAAAACAAATAAATGGCTACGAGAACGAAGCAAAGTCGCAGACGTGACCAAACGGGTGGCAAACCTTAAGTGGAAGTGGGCAGGACATGTTGCTCGAAATGATAAGTATTGGTGCCGGCGACTCTTGGAATGGAAGCCATGGGGGGAGAAACGACCTCAGGGTAGACCACAAATGCGCTGGAAAGATGACGTGAAGAAAGTTGCTGGCTCAAACTGGATGCAAAAAGCCCAATGCCGCGAAAAGTGGAAACAGTTGAGGGAGGCCTACACCAAGTTGGTAGAGAGAGGCTAGAGAAGAAGAAGAACGCATTTGTCCTACAAAATCTCCAATCTATAAAGAAATGGAAAGATTTACATTCTAAGAAATAAAGAAGGCCAATTGGGACTAAAATATGCTTTCTATTTCCTTTATATTAGGAAATATTTTTTGGTAGGAGATGCGAGTTTAGTGCTGATTTTTCATGCATTTTTAATAATCTTCTGGTTTCTATCGCGATCGCGGAATTGTGGATTGAGCTCCCCACGGTTGTTTAACTTGGAGTACATCATAGGGTTTAAGTTGTGAAAAGATTTTTGGAGCATCGCTAACGCGTGTTACCCCAGTTGTTGCAAGCCTCTATAGTCTACGATAACTGCTTACCATCAGGTGGACTTTTTTTAACTTCTGGATAAGCCTGTTTTTTCGACCACAATCTCACCATGGTAAGTGATGATGTGGCCGAAGGTGGTAAGCACACAACGCTTAGATGGGAACTGGTTCTCAAGTGCAGCTGACGGAACACACCAATAGGTGCTTGGATTTTCAACTTGAGGGTGGCCAATCAGTCGGGTACTACAAAGTACCCTACCACGTGCTATGGTTTCCTCACGATGTTTTCCTTCACCGAAAGCTCAAGCTCATTGTAGGATTCGAACCCACGACCTTCGCCGCGGTATCCGACGTCACTACCACTGAGCTATCATCGCCTTAATTGCCATCTTAGTTAAATTACAACGGTTTTTATAACAGAGAATTATGATTAAACAAAGGTCCACAATAAACATTGCAAGGGTTTACATTAAGCGCTCTTAATTTACGTTAAATTTAACAGCCTCCCAAGGGATGGTATTTAGGGATACCCGCCCTCGTAAAAAGGTGTCAAGTTTCTATTTCGCCTTAGGGTTTGTATGTCTACCTATGTATTCTATTGGGCTGTCCCATTTGGTTTGGGGTGGTCTGAAAATGTTAAATAAATATCTCTGGACATTCTTCACCCGAACTAATTCCAAACTAAGCACACCTTGGGCTCTGAAGCTGGAATTATGTTTGATATTATCAAACCAGCAAATTTTGAAAAAATGATGATGGATCGGCTTAATATTTTTAGGTAACGTTGTAAAATGCAATGACTGTTTTTAGTTTTTATGTCGACTTTCCTACGGAAATGGGAATTTCAGTGTTTTGTGAGGTCGATTTATAAAACAGTAACCGTAATAGATTACGGATTCACAGCAAAGCATGACCAGGTTTACGGTTTAATTAGTATAAAATTAATATCCTGACAAATTCTTTACACGCGGCTATCTGACCCCAAACTAAGTATAGCTTGTTATGGAAATGATAAACCGATATAAATTTCTTTTATTTTTATTTTATTTTTATTGAAAGGTACAGTAACAGATAACAGATTACACTTAAACAAACAAATTGAACCAAAATATAACATAAACCTGCCACCCAATAACAACTGCACACAACTTTGACTAATAACATATTTCACAGCTACTCAATTACTTATGGACATAATATACATAAAAACAACATTACTACAAAATTATACAAAATACACTAATACAAAAAAAAAACAATGTAGGAATTTTATAAACAATTTTTATGGAATTCACTCTTAAACCACCTCAAACTACCATTAAACAGGTCAGGGATATTATTTATATAAGCACAATTGTATGATTTACACATCCGAATCAATGGATCGTTTTGTGATATGTTGTTATGAACTATTGGCATTCTAAACAGTTTGTGATCCCGAACAGAGCGTGTTGGAACTACATAATTTATACATTATGTTTTAACTACATAATTTCAAAGATATCTATTAATGGCCTGCCACGCCAGCCAGCCGGTAAAATAATATGAAATGAAAAAGCGATTTGAAATATTTCTCTGGTTTCGATAGTTACAAGAAAAAATGTACCAAGATATCATAACCATTTAACACTATCCTAGTAAACTGATACTGTACTGCAGAATGAAGACCCCTTTGATGATACATACTAACTAACTAACCAATATTTAAATTGAATTCCCTTTAAACGCCATCCCTATGTTTCGCCCGCGGGCAACCGAAACATAATCCTGCGAACTGAATACGTGATACGTTACCCGGTGGTTATGCGGCAGTAATATTGCTTTGGTGCCCTTTATTTAAGAGTTCCTGTGCGTACATTCTTTGGCCTCTCTTTGAAACAACTCAAATAGATACCAATAGAATTTGAAGACAGTTCAAAGTTGCATGGAAATTACTTGAAAGTTTTATAAGTGTTGAAAATGTATAGAATTTATTTACCGTACCAAAAAACTTGCAAGATAAGGAGGATGGTTTCGCATACCTCTTTCGAAGTTCTCTAAATCTTAGCTGCTGTCATTTTGTTTAGTGCTTGAAACAATATGGTCTTTGCTTGGTTATTCAATAGTGCGACTTGGCAAGTTTTTACTCACCCACTTTAAATCTTTGAGTTTGATAACAATTTATAACAAAAACATACAATCTACATAAAGTTATAAATATCTGGCTTGCTTTCGAATAATGACTATATACAATATAAATAGAAATGAAAATATCTGGCTTGCTTTCTATAAGAGAGAGGGAGAGAGAGAGAGAGACAGGTTAACGCACCTTTGACACTAAAAGTGTCGTGACATTTTTTTCGTAAGATTTTTTTCCGTCTAGCCCCCTTTCACAACGCGATAAGGAACTTCGTTCTTAATAATAGGGAAATGAAGAGGTCCAAAAGGTCCAGGTCCAAAAGGATTTGTGAAAACAAAAAAAGCCGTAAACATATTATGCCATCAAGTCCATCAACGTCCTTTTATTTACTTTAGGTCATATGGTAAGGGAAGGTCAAAACTACTAAAAATTCCATGGTATTGTGACCACACAAATCCTAAGCCAAAAGTAAGTGGCGGAACCGCACAAAACAAAGAAAGGAACTGGCTCTCAAGTGCAGCTATATGAACACCGGTTCGTGCGGTTTTGGCACTGTGGTAGGGTTGTTTTAGTACTCGACTGGCTGGCTACCACCCCAAAAACTGTCACCAAGCACCTATCGGTGTTCTGGCAGTTGTAACATAAGACCCAGTTGCTTTCAAGGCATTTTAAAAAGTCCATAACACATGGTATTAAGGCGATGATAGCTCAGTGGTAGTGACGTTGGATACCGCGGCGAAGGTCGTGGGTTCGAATCCTACAATGAGCTTGAGCTTTCGGTGAAGGAAAACATCGTGAGGAAACCATAGCATGGTGGTAGGGTACTTTGTAGTACCCGACTGATTGGCTACCACCCTCAAGTTGAAAATCTGTCACCAAGCACATATCGGTATGTTCCAACAGCTACACTTGAGAGCCAGTTCCCATCTAGGCTTTAAGCACACTACCACCTTCGGCCACATCATCACTTACCATGGTGAGATTGCGGTCAAACACAAGCATATCCAGAAGTAAAAAAAAAACATTGCCAATCATGGTATTGCTAATGTGTATAGGCGAAGGTAGTCACTTGCCATCAGGTGACCCGCCACTCGGCAGCCTGTTATCAGAAAATATATGCTTGCTGACTTTCCAACTTTGGCGTGGTACTGGTAGCCACGTGTCGTTATTACAAAGTACCCAACCAATTAATAATTAATTTCATGAAATAAATTTATCTTGCATTTATTACAGAGGATAGCAGTTCCTCGTAAAAACAAACCCGAGCTCTTCCCAAACCGCGCAGTCGGCGAATTGATCGCCGCAGGGCCTTTCGGTTGAAAAATGTATACCTCAGTCGTGAAATATCATTTTTATTTAACTCTATTATAAGGAAAATACTATCATTATTCCATTTAATACTATTAGGTATATGACTTTATTTAGATCAGGATATAGGGCGTAAAGATGACACGGAAAATAAAACGTGCACGCCTAATTAAAAAGCGAACACTGATTAATCATAGGAGTAGGCATATTCTAAGAAAGAATTATTGAAAATTCAGCCTCTTAAGGTTTCCATCGGAAACGTGGGGGATACTTTAGTTTTAGGATAAGCTTGTGTTTGACCGCAATCACAAAGCTTAGATGGGAACTAGCTCTCAAGTGCAGCTGTCGGAACACACCGATATGTGCTTGGTGACAGATTGTCAACTTGAGGATGTTAGCCAGCCAGTCGGGTACTACAAAGTGTAGGGTACACCGTGCTGTGGTTTCGTTCGTTCGTTTTCGTTCACCGAAAGCTCAAGCTCATTGTAGGATTCGAACCCACGACGCCGCGGTACTAAACAAGCGACACTAAACCGTAACAATTATCATCACCAACATAACAGTACGTCTAGCAGTATTTCCGTGCTGTGATGGCTCCCACAAGTCTGGTACTAAAAAAACACGTAAGTACAGTTTACAACATTAACACGATCAATGCACACGTAGCCCGCGCCCTCAGATAGGTCCGAGGGCGGACATCATTCCGTAGATAGGGCATGGATAGGGCCTCACACACAAGTTAGCAGAGTTATCATAATATTGTAATATTTATAGGGTGGTCCGCGTTAGCCGCAGGTAGATAACGTGACTAATGCGGGTTGCGGGTTGAACGAGGGACATTTTTGCACGTGTCGGCCATGTTGGAAAGGTTGCGATGGAAATTATGAACGAGGAGCGTTTTGCAGTTTCTCAGTAATACATCGGAAAAATAACAATATACCTTATTGATTCATGAAATTTATTTATCTATAAAATAAAATAAAGAAGCCTTTTTTTGTTCTTAACATAATCACATAATTTTGAACTACTTCCTAAGTTAGCTTAAATCTAAATCAAGAACACCGGGTGGGTGAAGGCCTCCTCCAAGGATGCCCAAATTTCCCTATTTTGTGCTGTTTGGCACACATTTTGGCCTGCAACTTTTTAAATTTCATCCTCCCATCGTGTTATTGGTTTCCCTCTTCTTCTTTTTCCCTGTGGGCCTCCCCATAAGGTAATTTTGAGGGTCCATCTCTGGTCCGTGAGCCTCGCTACGTGTCCTGCCCATTTCCACTTGAGCTTCTGGACATGGCTCAAGGCATTTGTGGCTATTGTTATTGTTCTTATTCTGGTGTGTCTTATCTTGTCTATTTTCTTAATATCAAGCATGTTTCTCTCTATTCCTCTCTGGCTATTTATCTATACTAATCTTATAAAGAGGTAATGTTTGTGAGGTTGCTGTGGTAATCTCTGGATCTACTGAACCGATTTTGAAAATTCTTTTACCAATAGAAAGCCACGTTATTTGTGAGTGTCATAGGCTATATTTTTATCCCGGGAAAAGATAAGACCCCACGGGAATGCGGGTGAAACCGCGGGGGACAGCTAGTGTGTCTATAACCGATTTCTTTGAATCCTATTTTACTTTACATTATGCGCTAGCCAAGGCAGACATTTCGTTTCAAAGTCAAAGCCAAAACCATTTATTCAGTTTAGGCCCTAGAAGGGCACTTATGAAGGTCGAATTACAGAAGTTACCACCGGTTCGGAAGTCAGCCTTCAACTGAGAAGAACCGGCAAGAAACTCAGCAAGGTTACATTTTTTAAATATTTTTGGACCATTTGACTATATTGGCTTTTTTTTTTCAAATGTTTAATAATAACTGATTTCTTTGAATCCTATTTTACTTTACATTATGCGCTAGCCAAGGCAGACATTTCGTTTCAAAGTCAAAGCCAAAACCATTTATTCAGTTTAGGCCCTAGAAGGGCACTTATGAAGGTCGAATTACAGAAGTTACCACCGGTTCGGAAGTCAGCCTTCAACTGAGAAGAACCGGCAAGAAACTCAGCAAGGTTAAATTTTTTAAATATTTTTGGACCATTTGACTATATTGGTTTTTTTTTTCAAATGTTTAACAATAACTGATTTCTTTGAATCCTATTTTACTTTACATTATGCGCTAGCCAAGGCAGACATTTCGTTTCAAAGTCAAAGTCAAAACCATTTATTCAGTTTAGGCCCTAGAAGGGCACTTATGAAGGTCGAATTACAGAAGTTACCACCGGTTCGAAAGTCAGCCTTCAACTGAGAAGAACCGGCAAGAAACTCAGCAAGGTTACATTTTTTAAATATTTTTGGACCATTTGACTATATTGGCTTTTTTTTTCAAATGTTTAACAATTTTATTCTTAAACTAATACATAAGTTTAATGAATTATTTACCGTTAATTATAACAAGGTTATCCAAAAGTTACATTATAGAGTAATTTGTTTGTATGAGACCGCAGTATTCTGCATGCACTTTTTACCTTTATCGCTACAGCTCATGATTTAGATCATTCTATCTATTCGGGTCCGATTTGTAGACGAGCGCTTAGGTTATTGTCACCTCACAGTAGAAGGGACAGTTTTTAGTTTATCTCAGAGGGTTTAAGTCTGTGGTTTACAATCCTTGGGTTAAACATTAAGATAAAGTCCTACTTGATAATAGGTAACTGTTGCAAGTCTGGTTTCAGACCTTAAAGACATCCGTATTGTTAGAATGTTGTCATTGATATCTAATAACTAAAGATAAACAATTCCAAGCAAAAGTTCTCCCAAAACTGTCTCAAGTTGTGTTAGGTAATACTAGTAATTTTTAAATACGGAGTTATAGCGTCAGGAAGGAAAACCCGACTTATTTTTATATAGTAGATGAAAAGAAATAAATAATAATAAAAGTATCATACATATTACACTAGCCTATCCCTGGATCCATAAAATAATAATTAATAATTATATGCATACTAGTGGGCCCAGCAGACGTTGTCCTACAAATGTATGACAAAATGTATGACAAAAATAATTTTCTTCATTATTATTTTTTTTGTGAATTTTTTAATCCTATGTGTTATTCCTGGTATTTTCAGCCAAATCGGTTCAGCCGTTCTTGAGTTATAAATAGTGTAACTAACACGACTTTCTTTTATATGTATATATATGTATACATAGTTACGAGAATATACTTATCCAACCGCAGAGCCATCTCCGCTAGATAATGAAGTGGCGATTGATTAGCTGTCGACTAGATTACGTGTCTAATTCTATATCAAATAGCATGATTAGTTCGGTGGTAATTCGATCGTTTGTTATGCAACATATGTATGTATGTATGTCCCATTCAATAATAACTACGGTGGTAGGGTACTTTGTAGTACTCGACTGGCTGCCTACCACCCTCAAGTTGAAAATCTGTCGCCAAGCACCTGTTGGTGTGTTCCGGCAATTGCACTTGAGAGCCAGTTCGCCTTTAAGGCATTGTAATAAGGTGTACAACACATTAGCAATCCCCTGGTATTACCAATGTCTATAGGCGACGGTTGTCACTTACCATCAGGTGACCCGCCTGATTCGTTGTCACTTGTGACATAAAAAAAAAAAAAACTAACAACTGCTTATACCCAACCTACCTTGGTCTCGCACAGCTTCCTACCTTGTGGAATGAGCTCCCCGCCGTGGTTGATAGGAAGTGCAGGGGGGGAGCATATAAGGGTTCTTCAGAGAATGACAGTAGTACTGACAGTGGGTTACTCAGGATTAGGTATTACCCTACCTACCTTGGTCTTGCACAGCGTCCTACCTAAGTAGGAATCCCCCACTGGCAGTACTACTGACCCTGCAACCCCATATGCTCACTCCCTAGGGAAAACTAAGGCGGGGAGCTCATTCCACAAGGTAGGAAGCTGTGCGAGACCAAGGTAGGCAGGTTAGGTTAAGTTAACTAAAGTTACCTAAATAAGTACACAAAAAAATACAATAAAATGTTTTAATTGAGGTAGGTAGGATCATATCTCTAGTATTGCCTGCCTTTTGTCAGAGTTTTGACATAAAAAGCCGTCCATACTTTAAGGTATCCCGAAAACCCATCAAATTTGTGTATAATGTCACCAGCAGCGATTTTCAAACCCCATACAAAATAATAGCTCTACATAATAAACAAAATGTTTGATTTATACATAGTGGGGTGGGTTCCGTAGGTGAAGGTCATCGCGGTTAATACGCCGTGTCGTGATTTATAACCGGGCTACCCGGCCTACCCGGGTATATCCGCAAAGTGATTATTGGGTGAACAAATCATTAATAACCGCGGATTTTTGTTATTTGGTAATGGTATCAGATCAGATATAATATAGTAGTCAGTTATACAAAACTGACTTCAATAAAAAGGTCACTATTATCGAAATATTTCGATATTTCAGATAATATATTGACTTGGCCATCGCATGAAAATACAATGTGTCTCACAAGTAATACAATTAAATTATTTTGTGCGATTGCCAAGTCAATCTATTTATTTAAAACATAAAAGATTTTTAATATTGATATGGTCACTATTAGATGTTGTTAGGTTAGCTAAAGGACTGAATAAAGTAACCGACTTGGTATTACATGGATCTCTCAACTTTTAACGGTAGAAGAACTAAGTAGCGAGACTTGGTTTTTTTTAAATATTGATATGGTCACTATTAGATGTTGTTAGGTTAGCTAAAGGACTGAATAAAGTAACCGACTTGGTATTACATGGATCTCACAACTTTTAACGGTAGAAGAACTGAGTTGCGAGACTTGTTTTTTTTTTCAAATTACGTTTTTGATGGCTACTTATATTCTATGCTGTTCTGGCTCATGCATAATATTCATTATTTTGAATTTATCAGTCTTAATATATGAAATTGTTGGTCCGCGATGAACTCCTAAACTACATAACCGATCTTGATGAAACTTGGTACACAAATAGATTATATCCTGGAGTAAGAGATAGGATATTTTTATCCCGGAAAAAGAAGATCCCACGGGAACGCGGGTGAACCCGCGGGGTCAACTACTCATACATAATTCAGTTGCGGGTCACACACAAAACATCAAATCATTATTTTTTTTGGACTTTGAGATTAATAACTAATAACCAACATGTAGAACTAATATTCAACAACAAAAATATAAATTGGAAACACAAAATTGGTGTTCTAGTTACACGAACGCCTGTCCGTATTATGATAGCAATATTTTACAAAAAACTTCATTGCACTACGATAGTAACAGGCACTTCAATATTTGTATGTAAAATGGAAACTGTAAACATTGTTTATTGACGATTTATCATCTAAATTATGATTCGAGCTTTATATTTAAAACCCTAGTGCATAGAGATCCCATGAAGAAATGTTTGGCTACAACGTAAATATAACAGGCCTCGATGTTGTTTCGATTCCTTCCTAGTTTTTTTTATGTCACAAGTGACAACGAGGCAGGCGGGTCACCTGATGGTAAGTGACAACCGTCGCCTATAGACATTGGCAATATCAGGGGATTGCTAATGTGTTGTACACCTTATTACAATGCCTTAAAGGCGAACTGGTTCTCAAGTGCAATTTCCGGAACACACCAACAGGTGCTTGACGACAGATTTTCAACTTGAGGGTGGTAGCCAGCCAGTCCAGTACTACAAAGTAACCTACCACCGTTCTGTGGTTTCCTCACGATGTTTTCCTTCACCGAAAGCTCAAGCTCATTGTAGGATTCGAACCCACGACCTTCGCTGCGGTATCCGACGTCACTTGCCACTGAGCTATAGTCAAGTATTAATGTTTTTTTTGTGCCTGGCTGCGATTCAGTATACAGTAGGTAAATCAGTTATCAAGGTTTTTAAAGAGTGTTTTAGAGAATGCACTAGAATATTTATAAATTTGTAATTATGAACCTACTTATGGTAAATTACGAGTATAAGGCGATGATAGCTCAGTGGTAGTGACGTCGGACACCGCGTCGAAGGTCGTGGGCTCGAATCCTACGATGAGCTTGAGTATCAGTGAAAACATCGTGAATAACCACAGCACGGTACACCATACCATATATGATAGGTAGATTGACCTATTCGACTGGCTAGCTACCAGCCTCATGTTGGAAAATCTGTCATCAAGCACCTGTTCGTGTATTCCGGCAGTTGCTCTTGAGAGCCTGTGGCCTTTTAGGCATTATAATAGGTGTACAATACGTTGACAATTAGTATTCACTTACCATCAGATGATCCGCCCGTCTGGTTGTCACTTGTGGTTAGGGCCGGATTTAAGGGAGGCAAACGGGGCAATTGCCCAGGGCCTCCACAAGAGAGCCCCCCACATAAATTGACCTTTGAAAAATGTATACCATATTTAAAAAAATCCTGAACAACTAAATATCAGACATCAAGATCACAAATATTAAAAAAAGATTAATCAAATATTAAATAAATGATAAACACTTGCAAGAAAATTCATATTTGTCCTGTTTGCCAAATAATTAGGAGCTACTCCTTTATTGCCCCAGGTACTCCACACCTCTAAATCTGGCCCTGTTTGTGGTATAAAAAAAGTAGAGACAGAAAAGAATTTGATGAATTTTTAAACAACCATTTTTACACTGAACAGTTTAAAAATCGAAACATTCCAACAGTAAATGTGAGCCTAAAGAAAGAAACTAAATAAATTATATATAAACAATAGACCATTTGTCTGTCAGATAGTTGGTTGGTGCAGGTTCGACGGGTCACGGACCTCACAGTTATTTTGTAGCGAACCGATCCCCTCCATCGGTGACCGTGTAGCGGCGCGTTCTAGGAAATCGCATGGTCTAGATTTGTTTTAATGTTTTGCTTGGAAACCACAGAATAAGGAATAAACTAGAAGTGCAACTATACCTATAGCACGAGGTATCGAGTGGACAGAAAAAATAATACGAGGCTTCGTAAAACGAAGCAAAGTATCTGCCGTTGTAAAAAGGGTAGCTAAGTTGAAGTGGGAGGGGGAGGGGGCTGGTCATGTTGTCAGGTCAGGTAATTATTGAATGTAATAGGTGTAAGTTGTTTTTGAAAAGTGTAATTGCTGAGTTTATTGCCGGCTCTTCTCAGCAAAAACAACCTTCCGAACCGTGCATTTAGAGCCTGACTATTCATAAGTGCCTGTGAAGGCCTATTTGGATAAATAAACAATTTCATTTCATTTCATTTCATGTAGCCAGAAAGCAAAACTCTTGGTGTAAAAGAGTGTTAGAATGGAGACCATAGAGGGCGACTACAGACGAGATGGAAGGATGACATCAAAAAAGTGGCGGGGAGCAACTGGACTCTGATTGCCCAAGACATAGGAAAGTGGAGAGGATTAAAGGAGGCCTACACCAAATATTTGGTCGATTAAGGCTAAAGAAGAAGATCGAGTGGCAAATGGAGTCTTAAAACTTGAACTTAAATAGCGTTTGTCAATTGCATATCGAATATCCTAAACGAAAACTTACCCCTAGAAAAGTGATGATCACTGTTTGGTGGTCTAGCGCCGGTGTGATTCATCACAGCTTCTTACCAAACGGGGTGAGCATTACTGCAGATGTGTACTGTGAAGAACTGAACACAATGATGGAGAAGCTGGCACATCTCCAACCAGCATTGGTCAATCGCTCGTCTCCGCTGCTCCTGCACGACAACGCGCGACCTTATACTGCACAGCAGACGGTCTCCAAGTTGCAAGAACTGGGGTTGGAAGCTCTCCGTCATCCGCCCTACTCACCAGACCTTGAGCCTACAGACTACTACTTTTTCCAGAATTTGGATAACTTCTTGGCGGGAAAAAAGTTCAATACCCGAGAGGCATTACAAAATGTCTTTGAAGAAATTGTTGCCTCCCGTCCAGCTGATTTCTTTAAGAAGGGCATCAATAAACTGCCACTGCGTTGGCAAAGATGCATTGATTGCATGGGCGATTACTTCGATTAATCATCATCATCATCATCATCTCAGCCGAAAGACGTGCACTGCTGGACATAGGCCTCCCCTAAAGTTTTCCACATCGACCGATCCTGAGCTATTAATACAAATAAAAAATACATGAAAGAAAATCGTTTAAATTTTTTCACACAAAACGGCAATTTCATAGGTAAATACATATTATATAAGTATAGGAACAAACGATGCAGCAAATGCTACTCTTATATAAACACATCATTTATTTCTGTAATAACTATCCACAGGTAGTCTGTATAAAATTATTAAAAAAATAAAAATAATTCAACTACTTATCTTAATGGGGTAAATACGCACGGTGGTAGGGTACTTTGTAGTACCCGACTGGCTGGCTACCACCCTCAAGTTGAAAATCTGTCGCCAAGCACCTATCGGTGTGTTCCGACAGCTGCACTTGAGAGCCAGTGTCCATCAAGGCTTTGTGTGCTTACCACCTTCGGCCACATCATCACTTACCATAGTGAGATTGTAGTCAAACACAAGCCTATACAGAATAAAAAAAAAAATACAGAATGATGAAATTCAGTTTCATTCGTGTTACATATAGAAATAAAAATTAGTAAGATTGTAGCTACAAAAAGATATAGTTCGCACGATTCCTAGATAGATGGCGCTCCAATAATCTACATCGCGATATCGAAGTTTTCCAAGCGATCTGCATATATACAAGCTTCCAACATGTACAGTTAGACCGCGGCCCCAGGCACGATGACCTAGCCTGGCGGAAGATCTTCCCTTTTCAATGGAGGTGTCTAACATCTCGCTCCTCCATAAGATTAGTGCCATCCATGAATTTGCGCCCCACTCTTTTTCCTAATACCTTCAGTGCAAGTGTACATCCTTTTGCTAGTGTTGTAGTGCTGCATATCGACATATACATTAGACATATCGACAGCACTTACATACAACACTAGCGAAATGGACACACTTGCACTGGAAAAAGTGTGATGGCACTATCTACATATACTTCTGTTTTATTTTATAATCTTTGTTTCGAATTTAGATACCTACCTATTGAAAGTTTAATCGTGGTTGAATCCTAAAACCGGTCAAGTGCGAGTCGAGGGTTCCGTACAAATTTTGCAGTTTTTTTGAATTATTTCACTCTGTTTTTAGTATTTGTTGTTATAGCGGCAACAGAAATACATGATCTGTGAAAATTTCAATTGTCTAGCTATTACGGTTCATGAGATACAGCCTGGTGACAGACAGACAGACGGATAGTAGAGTCTTAGTAATAGGGTTTCTGTTTTTACCCTTTGGGTACCCGGTACGGAACCCTAATAAACGGTCCGACTGCTCTGACCGAATGTGAAATGTAAATAAAAACAGTTTCTACGAAAACTAATCATCGATGACCTAAGTTTGTCGATTTCACTATAATGACTACACTTTTTAGTACTTGGGTACGTGGAATTTGTGTGTAGAGATCACGTAGAACTGTTAATATTGATGCTCATTTCTTTAAGGGTCAATATTACGTGAACATTTCTCGGTAATTTTCAAAGTATCGGTCTTTCGTTTAATTTGAAAATGTACATTAATTACCTCCTCTGGTTTTTGAGTTTCACGCGAACATACAGAGAGACGCTTAAGGTATATTTTCTTCTCCAAATTCTCAAAAAATACACATTTAACGAATACATTTAAGGCGATGATAGCTCAGTGGTAGTGACGTCGGATACCGCGGCGAAGGTCTTGGGTTCGAATCCTACAATAATACTTTGTAGTACCCGACTGACTGACTACCACCCTCAAGTTGAAAATCTGTAGACAAGCACCTATCAGTGTGTTCCGATAGCTGCACTTGAGAGCCTCAGTTCTCATCTAGGATTTGCGTGCTTACCACCTTCGGGCACATCATCACTTACCACGATGAGACTGAGTTCAAGCACAAGCTTATCCAGAATATTAAAAAAAATACAGCGCAAGCAAAGCTGCGGCCGAAAAACTAGTTCAAAATAATGTAACCCCAACTAAAAAGTATTAGCACAATTTTTCATAGAACAGAAGTTAATACCTGCAGAAGAGAAGTAACTGGTTTATTAATGAAGGTCCCCGTCTAACGCGACGGTCGACCATGTTGCCAGTCACAACTAACTACTTATTTAACTCTGCTTTTAGATATGGTAATTTTCAACGGGGACTCTTTATGGTAGTGCAGGAAAAACGTTTTTTAAACTTTTATGGTTAGATAGTGGACGGTCGTGGTTGGTGAGATGGTTATATAGGTTTTAGAGTGTCGATAACTTTAAAGTTTTACGTAGTATCTGTTCTTTAGAAATGTTTCTTAAAGTATGGCTTGGAAAATTAGTAAGATTTAAGTTGAAAGTTTCATGAACTATACTAATATAGACTAGCTGTTCACCCGCGTTCCCGTGGGATCTTGTCTTTTCCCGGGATAAAAGTAGGAGTGTGGATTTAAAGAGGAAAAAGATCCACTGTATAAAAAAAAACAATGTAAAACATTTAATTTAAGCAATGGAGTTTCCTATTAGTGAAAGAATATTCAATATGGAATCAGTAGTTTCGGAGATTACCTCCTACATACAAACTTTCAAGCAAACATTACTATCTATACTAATATTATAAAGAGGTAAAGTTTGTGAGTTTGTGATAGGGGGTAGTCTCTGGATCTAATGTACCGATTTTGAAAATTCTTTTACCAATAGAAAGCCACGTTATTTGTGAGTGGCATAAAAATAAAAAGGTTTCACGGGAATGCGGGTGAAACCGCAGGGGACAGCTAGTCTATAATATTAGTGTAAACAAGCACATCGCATCCAAAGTTAGTAGTAGCACGTAGAGCGCGAGCGTGCAATCAACTAACAAAGTAAAGTAATTTGATTGGGTCGCATTGCTCGCAGTCAGTCGCAGTGGACGCAGTGGACGCAGTGGACGCTCGGAAGAACAAGAATTATTTATACAAATCATTGGATTTGTTCAATTTACGTTTGAGTGCTGCTCAAATGGTTAATTTGCGAGTGCGGTCTGAGTCGACATGAATAATTATGGGAAATTCTATTTGTTTTACTGTGTATTATGGATAACATTTAATATTTACAACAAATGTACAAAATATACATGCAAATGTACAATTACAATACATAAAAAACTTGTTCGAGGCTGCCGCTGCTGCCGATCGGCAAGGTTCCCAGAAGGCTGGCAGCGTTTCCTCTTTGGATGGCCAAGCTGATGCGTTACTGTTATGTGGGACATACTGAACTTATTAGTATGGGGATCTTTAGGCAATCAATACAATCAAAATCAAATATACAATCAGTGGCGTATTATCCTTAAGGCTAACTAGGCAGGTGCCTAGGGCGCTAGATAAGTTGCCCTTGCCCTTATTATTATTATTATAGCTTGTATTCCACATAACAGTTTTTTTTAAATATAATTTATGTCATTCCATACTATTTCTTCGTTTCTGTGTTATGTGGCTGCCCATGGGTAAAAGCCTCCTCCATATTTTCCCACCATTCCCTGTCCTTGGCTGTGTGCATCCAATCTTTTCCTGCCTTATTTATTATGTCATCAGCCCATCTTTTCTTCTGCCTTCCTACGCTTCTTTTGCCTCTTGGGCCCAGCCATTTAGTGAAATGAAATGAAATGAAATGAAATTGTTTATTCATCCAAATAGGCCTTCACAAGCACTTATGAATAGTCAGACTCTAAATGCTCGGTTCGGAAGGTTGTTTTTGCTGAGAAGAGCCGGCAATAAACTCGTAGTTGTTAGCTTGTCATTGTTGGCAGTCCCCCTGGTATTGCTAATGTCTATAGGCGACGGTAGGCACTTACCATCAGGTGACCCGCCTGGCTCGTTGTCACTAGTGACATAAAAAATAAAATTACATTTTCCTTGTAGAGATAAGTCATCCTGAAGAGAGAATGATAAAAGGGAACAATACAGTAAACAAATATACATATTTCATAGCTTGAACTCTTTCCGAATCTTTACATAATAAAGGATCACTGAATCATAAAAAAGGAAATTATATATGCGAAAGTTGTTTTTTATCCGTGACCCCATAGATATTGCCGCGGGGGTCCCCGGTGAAGAGATTTGCTCGACGTGGGGTCAGCGCGGTCCTTTGTTTATTTTTCAAATACAATCATATTTTATATTCCTTTTTGATGGTAGACATTTTGGCACGATTCCGGGTAGTCCGCACCAAATAACTATACTTTGAGATATAACACATTGTTAGTAATAGATCTCAAAATTAATAACACCATGTGAATTTTTTTATGTTATGTAAGTGCTTTGTTAGCTTGTGTTTAACCACAATCTCATCATGGTAAGTGATGATGTGGCCGAAAGTGGTAAGCACACAAAGCCTAGATGAGAACTGGCTCTCAAGTGCAGCTGTCGTAACTCACCGAAAGGTGCTTGGCGACTGATTTTCAAGTTGAGGGTGGTAGCCAGCCAGTCGGGTACTACAAAGTACCCTACCACCGTGCTATGGTTTCCTCACGATGTTTTCCTTCACCGAAAGCTCAAGTTCATTGTAGGATTCGAACCCACGACCTTCGCCGCGGTAGCCGACGTCACTAGCACTGAGCTATCATCGCCGCCATCTACAAAGATGTACCCCACTGTTTTTCAATCCTTTAAAGTGCAAGTGTGCATCCTTTTGCTAGTGTTGTAATGCTGTCGATATGTATATATCGATGGACACTTCTATCACAGAGGACCCTTCCACTATAAGGGATTAGGAAAAAGAGTGGGGGGGCGTATGCAAAGTAAAGATTTGTACAAAATTGAAATCAAAGCTATTTTTAGATTAATCAAGTTGCCAATTCTGGGGTACAGTTTACCATTCATAAATTACGTATGGACGAATTTTCTTTCAAGGCTGACTCTCAACTTTAAGGCGATAATAGTCACTTACTATCACATGACCCGCCAGCCAGCTTATTAGATTTTTGACATAAGAAAAGCTGCGCCTTCCCCAATGAACACCATCTGTCCACCGGAGCACAGTTTACGATGATCCCCAATTATCCACGGTTCCCCAGAATGTAATAAAAACTATTATATTCTATCAGTAGAGCACGGTATGCCTAACCGTCCATTCGGTAGTGCGGTCAGTGGGCCACTTCGCAACTACACCACCCGCTATGAGACAGCTAGATTAGATAAGCTTGTAGAAGCGACACTGTGCAATTTTTTTATTTTTTTTTATATTCGATAGGCTTGTGTTTGACCACAATCTCACCATGGTAAGTGATGATGTGGCCAAAGACGGTAAGCACACAAAGCCTAGATGGGAGCTGGCTCTCAAGTGCAGCTGTCGGAACACACCGATAGGTGTTTGGCGACAGATTTTCAACTTGAGGGTGGTAGCCAGCCAGTCGGGTACTACAAAGTATCCTACCACCGTGCTATGGTTTCCTCACGACGTTTTCCTTCACCGAAAGCTCATTGTAGGATTCGAACCCACGACCTTCGCCGCGGTATTCGACGTCACTTACCACTGAGCTATCATCGCCTTTATGCCTAACTAGCTGTCCCCCGCGGTTTCGCCCGCTTTTCCGTGGGATCTTATTTTTCCCGGGATAAAATTATAGCTTATGCAAATAACGTGGCTTTCTATTGGTAAAAGAATTTTCAAAATCGGTACATTAGATCCAGAGACTACCCCCTATCACAAACTCACAAACTTTACCTTTTTATAATATTAGTATAGATTAATCTCTTACGTCAAATGGAGCATGATTCTATCTATGCAGGATTGTCTAAAAGTTGAAACGATTTACGTTAAATCAAAGTAGCGTCGTTGTTGTTTTTGAAGTCGAAACAGCTTTGGCGCTTTGGGCGATTTTCCTATCATCTTTTCGTTTTGCATGTCGGTGACTCGATGTTGGCAGTCCCCAATGACAGCCAATGTAATGTCTAGCTGGCAGGAAGGTTACCTGCTGTGCTGATTTTTTTTTTTTTTTTTTTATGTCACTAGTGACAACGAGGCAGGCGGGTCACCTGATGGTAAGTGACTACCGTCGCCTATAGACATTAGCAAGACCAGGTGGACTGCCAACGTGCTGTACACCATATTACAATGCCTTAAGGGCAAGGGCAACTGGCTCTCAAGTGCAACTGCCGGAACACACCAACAGGTGCTTGGCGACAGATTTTCAACTTGAGGGTGGTAGCCAGCCAGTCGAGTACCACAAAGTACCCTACCACCGTGCTGTGGTTTCCTCACGATGTTTTCCTTCACCGAAAGCTCAAGCTCATTGTAGGATTCGAACCCACGACCTTCGCCGCGGTATCCGACGTCACTTACCACTGAGCTATCATCGCCTTAAAATGTCAAGGTGACTGTGATTATCCTTAGAAGGCAACAGATAGATTGTTAGTATAAAAATATTAAGTAGTCCAAATACTTTAGAAGCTGTAATAAAAAAGCAGTTTCCCAAGTTGCAATGTTTCTGAGAGATAAATTTGTCTTTTTTTTAAATGTACCTGAAGGAGCCTGTAAAGATATCTACCAGATTATATTAGTTGAATAATTTGAATGCTGCCGTATTTAGCACAAATTTTACCCAGATTTTCTGGCGATCGATGGTATCAGTGCAGTGTCGTATCTACATAATTTTTTGTTTTGTCATAGGACGTCCAAAACAAGCTGGGAACAAATGAGCCGCAGCCCATTTAGTTCAAATTGCCCGTGTCAGACAACTTGCTGTCTGTTTATGTGAGCCTGGTACCTCTGCAGCGTTTCACCGGTTTTGCTATAACATTAACCAAGGGCATTTTGGAAAATTTAGAAAAAAAAGATGCTAATCTATTAAAATAAGGTTAATAAATATCCTGGGTTATTTTTGTCTCATCCGAAACTAAGCAATGCACGTATCATGAAAATACTAAGTTCTTTTAAATACATGATTGCACCAAGTCTCAGGACAAACAGATATGTTCATGCACACAAATGTCGATAGTAATCGAACCCACGACCAGAGGCGGATAGGTGGTTGTTTAACCAACCAAGCTAATCGGCCCGTTATATTTTTTTATCATTTTTATTTTGAAATATTTGAAGAAAAAAAAAATTGTCTCTCAAATCTATACCTACTCATTTCAATGTAAGGGGTAATCCCCGAAACTCAAATTCTTTTTCGAAATTCAACCCTTAAGGGGGTGAAACGGGAGTTGAAAGTTTGTATGGAAGTCCGCCATTTTTGAAGCTAGAAGCATGAAACTGTGTTTTTAAGCTAACAATTAAAAATAAAGTAACACGTGTTTTAAAGTTTTCTAAAACTCCACCCCTGAAGGGGTAAAACGGGTGTTCAAAGTTGGTATGAAAAATGAGAAGGCCTGACTCACTGACTCATCAACGCCCAGTCTACACCCTTGGACCTAGAAAGCTGATTTTTTTCACAGGTATTGTTTTTAAGATGTAGACGAAGAATAAGATAGGATTTTTTGAAATTCAATCTCTAAATGGATAAAAAAGGGATACGTGGGTGAAACCGCGGGGCGGAAAGCTAGTCATCAATAATACATTCACAATAACACTCTTTCGATCAAATTGCCAAAAATAATACTATTTTATGATTTTTAATTAGAAATTTAACAACAAAGAGTAGATCTTTTGATGGTGTATATTTATGACGTCACATGGCAGTATTTCATACAAACCTCCATATAAACTATCGTTTTGATATTTCATAAAAAGAAGCTGATTTGATCTCAGTCAACATCCCTATTCTCAAAATTCCCATCTCATTCCATTTGTAACCAATCTCTGTCGCGCGCCACGCGTGTCGCACGTCGCACCGCACCCCACCTTAATTATTAAAGGACACAATTAATAATAAAACAGAACACCAACCGATCGGACCACTCGACATATTTATTAAGAAAGCCATAAATCATAACCAACAATAACCCTCGAGTCAGCTTCGGGGATCACCAGCTCCTCGCGAACGGGGAAGAGTTTCCCCCAATTGGCTATAGTGATGTTGGTAGTCGATGGTTTTAATCGATGTCGATATGAAAATTAAAATTATTTTCACTGTCTTTGTCTGTCTTTTTAATTGTCTAGCTATATGAAGATGTGAGAAGAATGTACCAGGCCATTTATTAAAAAAAATGTGCTTGTCAGCTCCGACTCGCGACTGGAGTTTACTCTACGTGCTGCCATCTTGACGGGCCGGTTGTCGTGGTTGGTTAACACACTGCCTATCACGGCGAAGGTCGTGGGTTCGATTCCCATCCAGGACAGACATTTGTGTGCATGAACATGTATGTTTGTCCTGAGTCTGGGTGTAATTTTCTATTTAAGTATGTATTTACAAAAAAAAAGTAGTATATGTAGTATATCAGTCATCTGGTTTCCATATTACAAGCTCTGCTTAGTTTGGGATCAGATAGCCGTGTGTGAAAAATGTCCGAGGATATTTATTTTATTTATCTACCTAAGTACCTAAGTATATTACTATAAAAAAAATAACGCTTGATTTTACTTCCCCGAGGGCTTTAAATGTAATCGATAGATACAAAAAAAAAAACACCTTTTTTTATTCTGGATAAGCTAGTGTTTGACCACGATCTTTCCATGGTAAGTGATGATGTGGCCGAAGGTGCTAAGAACACAAAGCATTAGGAACTGGCTCTCAAGTGCAGCTGTCGGAACACACAGTTGCTTGGCGACAGATTGATTGGTATTGCTAAGCAACGGTAGTCATTTACCATCAGGGGATCCTCGCCACTATACGATAACGACTATAATACTTGTCACACGATATAGTCTACTAAATGGGTTTAGCACGCAGGGATTATGGAGCTTTCTATTCGATATTACCTCATTATTATAATATTAGCGTAGATTTACGTTTTATCGAATTGCGATAACTGTACGTTACATCACTAGCGGCAGGATAGAAGCGAATATTTCGCAGAAATTACTAGCAATACATCATTGAGATGTTTTTAATAAGGGCCTCTGTTGCCAGCCTCCTGACAGACTGGCTTCTTCAATGGTTTGAGATATATATACCGAAATATATGACATAATAACTATATACATACTTTTATAAATAGAAATAACGAACGAGGTGGGCGATGATAGCTCAGTGGTTAGTGACGTCGAATACCGTGGCGAAGGTCGTGGGTTCGAATCCTACAATGAGCTTGAGCTTTCGGTGAAGGAAAACATCGTGAGGAAACCATAGCACGGTGGTTGGGTAGTACCCGACTGGCTGGCTACCACCCTAAAGTTGAAAATCTGTCGCCAAGCACCTATCGGTGTGTTCCGACAGCTGCACTTGAGAGCCAGTTCCCATCTAGGCTTTGTGTGCTTACCACCTTCGGCCACATCATCACTTTCCATGGTGAGATTGTGGTCAAACACAAGCCTATCGAGAATAAAAAAAAAAAAGGTGGGACTCCTGAATTTAAAAGGGATGTATTCATAGCCCGGGATCTGCTGTCTATCGCTTCTTTTTGGGAACTCTTTTATATGCCAAGTCCTAACAGACTTCTTTTTTTTATGTCATAGGGGGCAAGAGAGCATGTGGGTTAGGTACCTGATGGTAAGTGAATACATTCTCCCATAGACATGAGCAATACCAACGGGATTTCCAAAGTGATGCACACCTCATTACAATGCCTTAAAGGCAACTGGCCCTCAAGTAGAACTGCCGGAACACATCAACAAGTGCTTGGCGACAGATTTTGAACTTGTCAGTGGTAGCCAGCCAGTCGAGTACTACAAAGTACCCTACCACCGTACTCTGGTTTATTCACGATGTTTTCCTTTACCGAAAGCTCAAGCTCATTGTAGGATTCGAACCAACGACCTTCGCCGCGGTCTGAACCATCATCGTCCATTCTTGTTATTGTCACATTATACGTAATTAAACCCTCACGGACGGACGGACAGTCTTTGATAATAAATAAAATCAATGCATCGCAACACAAAAGCGTTCGACACTAAAACGACACGACTGCTCGCAAAAAGCTCCACTTTAATTGCACCCGCTCCTTTGTGCCGTTGTGGTCCATTCGCACTTAAATGTACCGATACAAACTTTAAACAACCACATCCATACACCACTGTTAACTCTTGTTTCAATAAAGAGAAGGTTCAAAATGAATTGGTAAAGTATTTATCGGATGCATTAGTAAAGTGGTACTGTATTAAAATTACAATGAAACATGGTTCGACGCTCAGTGAAACGTTGGTACCGAGAAGTGGTAGATTATGTAAATTTACTTGAATTTTGGACACGCCCGAAGATTTATTTGGACAGATTTTTCTCTATATTCAAGCAAAATTATTAAATTAAATGGGGAAGCCGGAATTTCATCGCTTTTCGATGAGTTTGCGTGAATTTGGTTGATCTATTGATGTAACATTAAGCGTATTGAGAGCTAGTTCAGATGATGGTTATTCTGTTATTTTTATTGTTACTGTGTTCAAGACATAAAAAGTAAGCCAAGCCCATACTTCTCATATGGCGATGATACGTCAGTGGTAGTAGACTTCTTATACCGCGGCTATCTGATAGGTCGTGGGTTCGGATCCTAAAATGAGCTTGAGCTTTCGGTGAAAGAAAACGTCAGAGCAAGTTGCCTTCAAGGTGTTGTAGGTCGACAACACATTTGCAATCCCCCGATAGGGGATGAAACCCCAAGCCAGTTATTAGATCTTTGAAATAAAAAAAAAACGTTTGATAAGGCATTTGTAAAAAATTCTTACACTTAATATACGGCTCGCTTTCAATATATTTCATTAGTACAACGGTACACCTTGGGTAATTAAGAAAAAAAACACAACCTTTGATTTGGATTAGGTAACAGGTAAATTAAAAAAGTCCTTAGTGCTAAGTAGTCAGTGAATATACTTTTATGATTATAATTTGTTTTTGCTCGTGGAATCTACAATGTGTATATTCGCAACTTCATCAAACGAAATGTGAAATATAAGACAAAAGATTATAGATAAAAATCCGAAAAAGAGTTGAGTTAGCAATTTCAAAATGAACTTGAATTTCTTTTGTACTAGGTTTCTGTTCGAAACTAGTTCATTTTTTTATCTCGTCAGCTGGGTGGACTTTCTAGAGCAGCTTCTAATGACACTTGACACTACTTTGAAGAAAATATATCAGTTACTTAAAAAGAAACAATCAAACAATCAAAAGGTGAGGATTTCATTTTAAAAAATAATCAATGTGATTTCTAACATAATGAACTTTTTTTTTAGGTTATATTTGAAAGTATATCAACTGACAGCTATTATATAGTTTTTTTTTATACCACAATATAGGTGGCAAACAAGCTTACGGCCCACCTGATGGTAAGCGGTTACCGTAGCGTATGGACGCTTGCAACACCAGAGGCGTCACGAGCGCGTTGCCGACCTTGCTTACGCCCAGACTCAGGACAAAGAGACATCTCAAATGTCTATCCTGAATGGGAATTTATATACTTCAACAGATGGCCGACTGGAGAATGTCCAAAGATATTTAATAGTTGAAATGAATGAACATCTGTAGGTAACCAAATGAAACTAACCACTATTTTATCGTTCCCATCTTACAATCTAAATCTACAGCTTCAAATTACAAATGAAACGAGTGCCGAGCTCGCAGCCAATTCCAGGATGCCATTGATAACTGATGAATGCGGCCAGACGACAGTTTTTAGTCAGGATTGAATAGTCGAGGAGACAGGCTGTATTTTATTGAGGCAATTTATGTTTAGGACGAGTTGAGTTCTTATCTGAGTTTGGTTATTGTAAAATACAGTTTTAAAGTGGCTTTTATCTTGATATTAATGTTTTAGTAGTAAGAAATGATTATTAAAAATATATAAAATGCTTTTATTTCAAATAACTTAGTCCATAACTGTTTGTAAATACAAGAGCTTAAGTATATGTTAGTAATAATGTTATAATATTATATTATTTATTAGAAAGCTTTATTAAATTACTTCAAAAAAGAGGTTCTATTTTCGACTGCATTTATGTTTTTTTTTTGCATATGCTCATTAATTTTCGTCAATTGTAGACCGATTTAATGATTTTAACATGAATCGCGATTCCTGGAATTGCATTATTTGCAGGTAGTATTGGGACGACCGTCCCATCTGCAAGCCAAGAAGTTAGTTTCAACGTATGAACGTTGAAAGTTCTGAACGAAAAATCTTGTTACAAGTTTGAATTTTGTATTGAAGATAAATATGTCTGGAAATAGATGTGTTCTGCACCTTGGACATGTTTTTTAAGCTATTAACGATTCGCCCTAATTCATAAGAACTTATCAAGTTACTATTTTCTTTTGATTGGTGGTGAGTTTTAAAAAAATATAGGCATAAAAGTTTTTAGATTGTAAAAATATTGATTATCCATATATTATTATGTAATCGTATAAATCCTTTTTTTACCGCGTTAAGGGTAAAATTTCGAAAAATACTTTCTTATTTCTCGTCTACGTCATAAAAACTACACCTGTGAAAGAAGCACGTTGAGCGTTGAAGAGTCAGTAAGTCAGGACTTCTCTTTTTAACCAAGTTCATAATAATATATTCAATAAAGATTTAAAAAAAAAACTACTTAATCTACAAAACGCTCTCGAATCAGTATAATGGTGGTTGTTGATAAATCAACGCTGGTCTTCCGTCATCAACTACCCCGTCCAATGACGTAGAAATTCATTTTTTTTTGTAATTCTGTCTCCTAAACTACAAAAGATTGTGAGCATGCAACGAGACTGGGCTTCCGTCGATTAAAAGTACTCATCATAATAATTAATGTATTTAACTGAACCAATTAATCCACAGGTGTTCGGTAATTGTCCCTTAGAGGGGGAGATTATGTCCTTTAATGCCCCGTAGCCTGATTTCTTAAAAAAATTAATTGATAAATTTTTATGCTTTGGTTTTAAAGCGTTAATACAATACTTTTGTATTGGAACAATTTGTAGGGTTGAATAATATCATTAAGATTATATTTTATTTAAAAAAAATGTTTGAAGTCAAAGTCAAAACCATTTATTCAGTTTAGGCCCTAGTAGGGCACTTATGAAGGTCGAATTACAGAAGTTACCACCTGTAGTGTTTGTATCTATACAATAGATACAATACATTGTCTCAGGTACACTAGTAGAGGGCGTACCGTCAACCGGGCAGTCTGGCGATAGACGCGGTGCGGGTCGGACGTGCGCTTGCGCTCGTATCTAGTGGTAGTAGTGAGCCAGTGTCATACCAATAGATAAGCGAACACCTTTGTGGTGATACCGAACACTACATATGGCGACGAGGATAAAAACAAAAGGGGTAAGCCCAAATAGTTTTCATTCTTATTGAAAACCGAGTGAGGTTAATAAAGTAAACCTACCTACAAGATCTATTCATTATATTTTCATACAATATGAATTTATTTATTTAAACCTGGAAATGAAAGGTGTAAAAGTCTGGTGAAGTGCTGGTACATCCACCTATAAGCTTCACAAATGTAAAAACTTGGTCTAGTAATGACAAAGTCATAAGGTATGTGTGGGAAGTACATGATAAGGGGTTTTAATTATACATAATAATTGACTGATAAATCTGTGTTCGATTATAATAAAATTATAACTTCGATAATAATAAAATTGTTCATGATGAATTTCAATGGTACCTACATGAAGGATACATAAGTACCTACCTATATTTAATTTCTAGAAAAAAAAAAGAATAAGAAAAAAAAAAGATGGTGGTTTATAGTAAACTCGATATGATTACATAATTTATTGATTTGCAATATATGTGCGGAATGTACGGGCAAGTCTGCAACTATAATTTAAAAAAAAAAAAAATTAAAAACTTCCTCGAGGCTCCCCTGCTGCCGATCGGCAAGGTTCCCGGCAGGCTGGCAGCGTTTATTATTGCTATAACTTAAACAGCGATACTAATAATCAGAATTCGATTTATTATTTCGATTCGATTCTATTTATTATTATTCGAGATATTATTAATGGAAAAATACATACACGCTAATTTGCTTTTATCTAACATCTTAACGAGTCTGAGGGTAGTTTAAAATTATTTCTTTAACATAAAATATGTTAGATATTTATTTAAAATAATACTGTTTTGACTTAATTATCATAAAAGTAGAGTTGTTTAATTTATTTTAGGAATCATTATAATTTTACTTTTCTTAATTTTGTTTATGATATATTAAGAATTAAATAATTATTTATACAATATTTGATTACGAACTTTGTATAAATAATGTGTTATAAGTAATTGTGTTGACACTGAAGTTGCTCCGTCCAATGAGAATAACTAAATTGTGTGTGGGGATATTTCTTGAGTAGTGGTATAGTTATTGTTATAAAAAGGGAGCAACATTCGGTATTCGTTTAGATTGAAATTATTACAAGGTGTAAAACAGTAAAGTCTGTTACTGATTATTTGTGGTGTTATTAATTTAATATAAAAGCTGGAGTTACATACAACTGGAGTTTCCTTGAATTTCTTTCAAATTCAGAAGTGGGATAATAAGATAAGTAACTTATTTTATCAACCACGCCTGCACGATAATATTTGATAAAATGTATATGCTTGTAACTTTAACTAGATAATTGATTACCCATTACATACTCTTTGGATTACCCACGTAATTCTACGGGTGTATCTTAAATGAACATGTTTATTATAGCTTTTATTTGCACATTTTTGTTTTAAAAATTATGAAATGGTTTCTTCATAGTGACTTTTAACATCGTGTCTTTTTTTTTCATAAATTAAGTGAAGGTAGATCTGAATATGTAAAACTACCTACTACTTTTAAACCTATGCCTGATGTTAATTATTTCATCTTACCTACCTCCGTTTTATATTTTTATGGAACACTAATTTATTTGTTTTGCTTGAGCAGTGAGTTCAATTGCAGAATGTTTTTGTTGGTTTATTAACTTTTTGGCCGATCCTTTTTTTTCCCCTAAATTAAAATTTTTATGAAAACTTTCCTTGGAACTCTAATGTCCGTGGTAATTTTATCAGTTTCAGAACATGTCTGTTGATGGAAATAGAGGGGTACAGTGGTCCTTAACTGCGTGAGAACCATACTAATCTTCCGGAATCGGATGAAAATGGTGGCCGGGTGTCTCAAGCTGACTAGACTATACAAGGCGGCGTGTCGATATACATCCACGGGGCCGTTCCACAAGAAGACGGTAGTCCCATATTGGGGGCATCATCACTAATAAATAATCTCTCGTCCCTACATCGCTCCAGCAATTCATGACACCGTGGTGATTCGAGACATCGCCACCGTCGTATAGCAAGGGCTGGTCTACACGATGCAGTCGAGTAGAACATCAGAGTCGTTCGCAATCAAGAAGACGACCAGCCAACCTGACTTGGTGAGGGATCCGACGCGTGAGTTATTTTCTCAGTCGCTAGTTTGATTAACAACTTTAAATTTAGGTCATAACAAAATTAGTAAAGAGTTTTTCCAATATTAAAGCGGTACCCGAATTTAATATTGCGTCAAAGAATTGAGATCTACATGGTTGTTAATGTTGATGAATGCGAAATAATGTATGGTTGGGTCACCAAATCATACATTACACTATTACAAAGTTAGCAGAAGTAGCAAACCGTTGGTATGAAGGTCTACCTCCGGTTTTATTTTGTTAAATTACTGTCAAATGTTATCAGAGATCTGGGCAAAACGAGCTAGTTTTTGTTTTAGTTTATTTGCGCAATTTAAAAGTACAAAAACTAGATAAAACATTTAATTTTGGTTTTTCCTAAGCACTCAAGATTTTCAAAGAAAACCTAAAAAAAAACAATATTATAAAAATGTCACAGTTGAACATAATTATATTTTTTTTAACATAAGTAGGTAGGTACTTAAATTATATTTTGTATGATTCTAGATATTATTGCTTTTTCTGAATAAGCTTATTTTCATATAAGTATTTTATATCGTTCCATTTATTTCATTCAATGAGGTGGCCGAATAAAAAAAAAAGTATGTCAATGTTCTTGTGGCGTTCTAGTAAACCGTTTTATACGATTAGATATCTATAACCATATCATCTTCTCCCATGTGTTGATAATTTGGTATTATGATATATGTAGGTAGGTCAGGTCGGTACATATATAGTATTTCATACTAAAATACGATCAAACAAAACAAATATTGATTTTCATATAAGATATTACGTACCCTAGCGTGGGATGGGTACAGAAAGAAGATTATGGACCATTGGAACCAATACCAAAAATTGTTTTATTCTTAAATACGGAATTTAAACTGGTTTTGAAACTCGATGTAAGGAACATCTCTTATCTGGTTCACCCAAGATTAAAATTAAAACTATAAGATTAGCCAAAGGTCCCCTCAACTATTCAACCTCCGCATCGACAATATTTTAGTTTTTATTTTCTTATAAATGAGGCTTCAGTAACAAATGAATATAAGAATTATTTTTTTAATAGTTAGAATATAAGAGTTTTTGTAAACGGTAAAAAGACTATTGGCTTTATAGATTTGTGTAGCGAATTAGCTCTGATGCATGAAAAGAACGCTAAAATCATTTTTTGGTAGTCGTCAAATCGTTGTTCTGTAGAAACTAAAACGATAATGCATTAATTGTGTGTGCCTTATGTCATAGTACCTGATATATATCTTAAGTATCCGCTTTTAATTGGCCAAACCATTAGCGAACAGCCTCTTGTTGGTCTGGTTAAAACTAATTCATTATTAATTCTATGAATTGCACTCCCAATCAAAATAGACGTCTGGAGATTCGAAAAGTACCTATTTAGAAGTATAATAAGTCTATAGAGGACCTTCCCCTACGGGAATGGTATATTGAAGAGGGCGTATATAAATTACAAAATGGCAAAGGGTCAATAATTATCTCACCACTTACAAACACACCAATAGTATTTATAAGAAATAAATAAATTGCTCGAGTAGATATAGTTTTGTATTCTTTTGGTTTATCTACAATAGAAATTGATTCATATCTAATCACTACAATTAACAAACCATTTACCTACTATAGAACAAATGAACGTTGGTGGTTTTATTGCACTTTATTTGGGACTGGCTGTCCTCCGCGGTTTCAACCGCGTTTCCGTGTGATCTTGTCTTTTCCCGGGAGCCATAGCCTATATTGCTCAGTATATATCATAGTAAACAAATTTTTGAGGTCGGTCCAGTAGTTTTTGAGTTTGTTCGTTACAAACATACAAAAGTACAGATCTTTCCTCTTTATAATGTAAGTATAGATAACAAACAGTCTTACATTGCAATTTATAAAAATCTAGTAATGAGTATATTACATTAAATAAATACCAGACCAACAACATTGATTGTGAAGCAAGTTTACAAGCAGGCATGCATACTACTTAGATACAAAACAAATACTAAATGATATCACTTGATTAATGATACTTAAATAATAAAAATAAACTAAAACATGATCAAGTTTGTATGTTGGCAATTATGCTCCTTTTGAACCTTTGAACGGACAGATCAAAACTGTGATACCTATTCAAGATTATGAAATTGGACATTTAAATTTAATAAAAAGCTACCGTGATTGTTTTGCAGAATATTTTATGGAACTAGATTGTACCAATATTGAGAAAATGTCCATAGAACTTAGGCTTTTACATAAAGGACGAGAAGAAATAGAGAAAATGGTAGATGATTTAAATAATATGGCAGTGCAATTCTGCACAAAAACTAGAATGTATACTGCAGCATTTTCAAAATACTATACTAACTTTAAAATTATTTAAATGCCATATTTTTTAATACGTCGGTAGAATTCTTAGTAGTTAAGGTCAATTCACGAAAATATGGTATAAGAACGGTTATTAAAGTTTGTTGTTAATGTTAAACAGTTTATTGGACTTGCAAGTTTAAAAAAAATAATGTTTCCTCTAAAGCGCGACCATTCAAATAGCATTAAAAAAACACGATTAGTTGTGGGGAAGGGAACAGCAACCATATATTGGAATTTAAAATTATGTTTAGTTTCCCGTCCAGTTTTGGCTTTATACAACCCGCTCTTAAAGGCAGCAGCTCCATACTGATCCAAGCTAGTGGAAAAAAATGCTTGCCTTCTGATGCTTTAGTAAGGTCAACCACAGATAGGGATTGGGTAGAGGAAAATGAAAATATAGAAACAATTACAGAAGTAGATAACTATTATAAAGTAATCGGGAAAAATAAAAACTACAGTTTGATAAAGAGATTATAACCAAGAATTATTATAACCAAGAACATTTGTTGTAGATCTATGAGCTAATAAGAGTGGAATGTAACGTTAGTTCTGTAGACAAACAATAGAAAATTATTATCCATGTATAGTCCATACAGAATTGCTAAGACAGGTATGAAATAGGAGATATCCCTCTTACGAAAAAAAATGAATAAAAACTATTTAGGTATATTTCCAGTAGAACGTATTCATCCGTGACTAATATTTTAAAGAAAGAGATATATTGATGGCATGGATTATACCTATACATATTTCAAATAAATTGATACAGTTTTGGTAATAAGTATTATTAGTAGTTTAGTATTGGCATTGGTAGTACCTAATAATAGTATATAATGGAGGAATCGGTTATTTTATTTATTTATTGATCAAAAACAATTTTCACAAGACATTATAATTTATAATACATCCATCACCAAACGAAAGCCTGAGAGCCTTAGGTATGTACCCGTGAGAGTTCAGTTATAAGCTAATATTAGGGGATGTTATTGTATTTTATTGATTACAGATGTTGAAAGATTGGAAGGTTATAGTAATTATTGGAAAGATATTTTGTTTACAGGAAGGATATATTAATTATTGGAAAGATATTTTGTTTACAGGAAGGATATATTCATTATTGGAAAGATATATTGTTTACAGGAAGGATATATTAATTATTGGAAAGATATTTTGTTTACAGGATGGATATATTAATTATTGGAAATATATATTGTTTACAGGAAGGATATATTAATTATTGGAAAGATATTTTGTTTACAGGAAGGATATGTTAATTATTGGAAAGATGTATTGTTTACAGGAAGGATATATTGTTTACAGGAAGGATATAATGGTTATTGGAAGGTTATAATGGTTATAGGAAGGTTATAATGGATATTTGGAAGGTTATAATGGATATTGGAAGGTTATAATGGATATTGGAAGGTTATAATGGATATTGGAAGGTTATAATGGATATTGGAAGGTTATAATGGATATTGGAAGGTTATAATGGATATTGGAAGGTTATAATGGATATTGGAAGGTTATAATGGATATTGGAAGGTTATAATGGATATTGGAAGGTTATAATGGATATTGGAAGGTTATAATGGATATTGGAAGGTTATATTGGTTATTGGAAGGATATATAGGTAATGGATAATTCCTGCTGGGAGCCTTGCCGAGTGGTCGCAGCGGTGGCAGCTGTGGTAGCAGCTGCGGTGGCAGCAGCTGCGGCGGAAGCAGCAGCGGCAGCGATGATAGCTGCTGCGGCGCCGACTTCGATTGTGTGTGGATCGAATTTGTTGTGGATATATTGTAGATATGGTATTAAAATGTTAAATACATATAAGGTTAATTAATTAGCATTTATTCTATTTTTGTGTTTACTATGGCATAATTATTTTTCTTTTATAATCACGAGGACGTGATAGTTTGTCAGGATGGACGAATTGTTAGATATTTATTTAAAATAATACTGTTTTGACTTAATTATCATAAAAGTAGAGTTGTTTAATTTATTTTAGGAATCATTATAATTTTACTTTTCTTAATTTTGTTTATGATATATTAAGAATTAAATAATTATTTATACAATATTTGATTACGAACTTTGTATAAATAATGTGTTATAAGTAATTGTGTTGACACTGAAGTTGCTCCGTCCAATGAGAATAACTAAATTGTGTGTGGGGATATTTCTTGAGTAGTGGTATAGTTATTGTTATAAAAAGGGAGCAACATTCGGTATTCGTTTAGATTGAAATTATTACAAGGTGTAAAACAGTAAAGTCTGTTACTGATTATTTGTGGTGTTATTAATTTAATATAAAAGCTGGAGTTACATACAACTGGAGTTTCCTTGAATTTCTTTCAAATAGTAGCACCCGCTTTGTTTTGAAAAGTTTAAAAGATCAATTGAATATAACTACTGGTTAGATTGAGGCTCACTGGCAACCATACCATGCAACTTGGAGCAAATTTCAATCAAATATGGTGTCACTGCTGGTATCGCCATCTAACATTGAGTAGAGCGAGTTTATGCGCGTCGAATACAGTTGGATGTATTCTAAATGTTCATAGTTTCAGTGAGGGTGTGATTGGCTCGGCCGGGGGCTCGCCTACCTGTGATTTTGGGGTGAAAGTTCGATTCTTGACAGAATTACATAGAATTTCGTTTGTTTCCTTGGTTTCAATGGATAAAGGGGTTTGGGTTTCTCTGTATGAATTAGATTAAATTGATGAGTGCCGGCCGAGGAAAGGGTGAATCTCGGGGCGGGATCTCGAGATAAATTAACGTAATACCATCTATTCGTGATCAAAGGCGCAAATATTATGATAAATGAATTTAGAGTTGCGCATCTATCTCAAGTATATAATAGTGATATATTCTGGCAACGATGCATCGGTCGAAGCAAGACTTCAGAGCCTTGAGCATCGACGCAGAGTTGCCAGCCTATCAGTTTTCTATCGGATTCACTTCGGGGAGTGTGCGTTGGAATTACACAATTTAATTCCGCCAAGGCCCTTCCATCATCGAACAACCAGACATACGGCAATGCACCACCGGTAAATACCTTAAAAAAAAAACATATAGAGAGAAGATAAAATATATAACTGAATTGCTTTCGTAATTTTCACTGCTTTCGTAATCCTATCAGTTGGATAAATTGCATTGCAGATTAGCAATCGCGGATTCATTATTATTATTGCAGTAGGTACCTTTATAAACTTATCTAAAAAATATTGTTTGAAATACCAAAGTGTTGCTAATAACTTTGTTTGTATTTAGTTTGGCCGAGCAGTTGTGTAATAATAATTGCTTGGAAATTATTAATTGATTTATACTAGGTATTTGTCATGAATTTGGGTTTATTGAATTATTGATTAAAAAAATTGAGAGTTTACATGAAAGTAAATAATAATTTATTTATTACCAAAACATAACCAAGAATTTATACATATATCTTAATCAATGCACTGACAAGTTATAATGATAAAATATTGCTGTTGTATGTACCTACAAGTACATGATGATACTATGAATTATAAGGAAAACCCTGATCTATGATAATATAATTGTTTAAAGTAATTCATAAAAATAAATATGTTACGAACTGATTGATACTGAGTTTATATTGAGATTATCCAGGATAATATTGAGAATTGTATGTGTAGTAATTCTGGTAATACAATGACAATATGGAGTGTTAGATTGGCATGATTCTGGTGTTACAAATATAATATTAAGAATTGTATTTGGAGTGATTCTGGTATCAAAAAGATGATATTGAGAATAAAACAGTGTGGATTACAGTATCACAAAGATAGTATTGAGAATCATATCAGGTTTGTTCTAGTATCGCAGATGTGGTATTGAGAATAACATAAGTACTAAGATGAGATTAAGAATAATACAATGTAGTATTGATTTCATGACACAAAGATAATATTGAGAATCATATTAAGTTTATCCTGGTATTACAAATGTGGTATTTAGAATAATATAAGTACTAAATTAAAGTAAAAAATAATAAATTATTGATATTGTGTAACAAAGATAACATTGAGCATAATATCGGGTTTATTCTGGTATCTCAATGCCAAACGGTATTGAGAACAACATAAGTACTAAAATGAAGTTAAGAATAATATAATATTGATTTTGTGTTGCAAAGCTGATATTGAGGATCATGTTAATTTGTTCTAGTATCACAATCTGAATCATGGTGTTTGTCTTGATGCCACACTGTGATATCGGAGTGAACACTATGTAATGCTATTACGTATTATGAATGCATAATACCATAAAGACGAATTTTACATCGTGTTTATGTGTTATTGGAAATCTCTTGATCTACCTACCTTCGTTTAATTTGACTATGACGATAGCGCTTCTATGGCTATAGGTTGGAAAATGAAAGAGATCTCAGCTTATATATCTTGATGCAACTGATAACTTCGGCATCTAAGAAAAGAGCTACATTATTGCATTTCGAAGGTTTCGCCCGCGATCCGGATGTGTCTTGTCTTTTCCTGGGTCGTGAGGTGTCCTATGTTTTGTTATCCGTTCAGCGGTCTGCGTGAAGGAGTGGCAAACTGGCAAACATCTTCACCATCAGGCATACTTGCACATTTAGGTAAGTGCATAATATTAGTAGGATACTGTTTTTATTAGCTAATGAAGTCGTTTAAGAAGTACCTACTATTGTTATTTTGTATAAGTACATACATTGTGCAATATAAATAAATAATATTGGATTTAGAGTGACGTCACTTAGTCTTTGGGGTTGTTCTCGGCAGGCCCTTTCATTTGATACCCATATTGTGGGAATGCTTTGGGAAATAATAGTCCGCTGTCTTGGGTGTTCTGCCATGTTGGATTTGGAGTGGCGTCGCACAGCTAGCTAAGTGTTGTCACCGGGACTGAGCATGTCATTGTGTGCAGAATTTCAGCTCAATCAAATCTAAATATGTATCTGTTTCAAAGTATAGTTGCGGGATTCCGAACAAATTACATATTGGTACAAATTAATGGACTGTGTTTTCCTTTAAATATATATGAATATATTAATTCCAATGAGTCATCCATTCATTTCATTGATATCGTCGAAGTGGTATAGATTGATGAGATAATAAATATCTAATGTAAGAAAACGATTAGATGCTTACCATTCTTATATTTGGACAAAATTATTCCGCATAGGTTATGAAAGTAATTATCTAGTTCAATAAATCATCATTCTTTATTTAAGGTATAAAGAGATTTCATTGAAGACATTATCATTTTTACAAATCTTTAGTACCTACATATAATGGTTGTTTTGAACATTCATTAGCGAATTGATATCGTTAATATTGTATTTTCTATGGGTCTTGGGTACTATTTGTTTGTTCTTTGTGGTGTGTCTAAAATAATTACATTTTAATACCCGTTTACTTACTACAGTATCGTTTAAACGAAGCATACCTGCTATAGTGAACAATGATGGTAACAAATAGATATTGTTAATGTGGTCCAAGTTTGGATTTCTATTATGTTGTAAATATATACCTACATAAAAAAGAAAAAATAAAACTTGATTTTCATTGCATTGAAAATAAACTTTTATTTTGATTTCCATTAAATTGGAAATGAGCAGATACCCAAAACAAAATAAATAATAATATTGATTTTCATTTAATTGCAAATAAACTCAAATTTTGGATTTCCATTAAATTGGAAGTATCAAAGGTTATATGTTATTACGGCAATTAGTAATTAATTCAATTGAATTTAAGACTTCGGATGTCCATTAAATTGGAAGTATGTTATGTCACGACAAACGACGATAAGTAATTCATTAAGTTGAATTTAAGACTTCGGATTTCCATTAAATTGGAAGTATGTTTTGTTACGGCAATAAGTAATTCATTCAATTGAATTTAAGACTTCGGATTTCCATTAAATTGGAAGTATGTTATGTAACGACAATAAGTGATTCATTCAATTGAATTTAAGACTTCGGATTTCCATTAAATTGGAAGAATGTTATGTCACGAAAAACGACAATAAGTAATTAATTAAGTTGAATTTAAGACTTCGGATTTCCATTAAATTGGAAGTATGTTTTGTTACGGAAATAAGTAATTCATTAAATTGAATTTAAGACTTCGGATTTCCATTAAATTGGAAGTATGTTATGTCACGAGAATAAGTAATTCATTAAATTGAATTCACAACTTTGGATTTCCATTAAATTGGAAGTGTGTTATGTAACGACAATAAGTAATTCATTAAACTGAATTTAAGACTACGGATTTCCTTTAAATTGGAAGTATGTTATGTTACAATAATAAGTAATTCATTAAATTGAATTTACTTGTTTTAAATAAGAGGTACTGTACGTAGATGCTTGTGTGTACCATACGTATTGACTAACAATAATTGGATTTAGAGGATGACAGTGCGTCAGTCGGCTTGAGATGAGTTCGAATTTATCTTGAAGTCTCTATCTAAATAACCCACCATCGAAGCTATGTAAACTCTGTAGACTAAAGCTATGTAGCTATGCAATTCCAATGCAACAAAAAAACAATAAAAGAATCGGAAAGCGATCAGTAAATCACTGTGATCAGTCCATGAAATGATATAAACGAAACGGATAATGATACTGAGGTTAGAGACCGAGACAAGTGAAAAGGAAAAAGGAAAGGAATGAAGAAACTGGACAGAGACTAAGAAAGTATGTGATTCATCTAAAGCGTGTGGAAGGACAGTGGATATCAGTGAAAGATGAGAACAATGGAAATGAGGATCATACAAATCAAATTAAATAAAACTATAGAAATTATAATGTTATGTAATGTGCTATGATTAGAGACGATTGATTGTATAAGTAAATAATAATCAAAAATGATTATCTGGAATATTGACTACACTTAAAATAAATAAATAAAATTTGTTAAAAGGGAAGGGATGTAGTGTTTGTATCTATACAATAGATACAATACATTGTCTCAGGTACACTAGTAGAGGGCGTACCGTCAACCGGGCAGTCTGGCGATAGACGCGGTGCGGGTCGGACGTGCGCTTGCGCTCGTATCTAGTGGTAGTAGTGAGCCAGTGTCATACCAATAGATAAGCGAACACCTTTGTGGTGATACCGAACACTACACCACCGGTTCGGAAGTCAGCCTTCAACTGAGAAGAACCGGCAAGAAACTCAGCAAGGTTACATTTTTTAAATATTTTTGGACCATCTGACTGTATTGGTTTTTTTCAAATGTTTAACAATTTTATTCTTAAAGTAATACAAAATACATAAAAAATTATAAACCGAAGCATCAATGAGTAAGTGACTACCGTCGCCTATAAACATTAGCAATACCAGGGGGATTGCCAATGAGTTATACACCTTATTACAATGCCTTAAAGGCGACTGGCTCTCAAGTGCAAATTTGCTAGTCCATTGTAATTGGGCTCAATTTTGTTGATATTATTATTATAAAACTTAATTTAATCGCAGGTAATATTTTTTTTTATTGGGTTTACGTTAATTAGTTTATGTTAAGTTCACTTTTATGGAATAAACCTATAAGTTTTGTACTCCAGCCCTTAGTCTATCTGCCTTCCCGAGGAATCGTCTCTTTACCCGGGATAAAAATTACAGTATTCTCTATGATTTACCTATGTATGTGCCAAATTTCATCAAAATCTGTTCAATAGTTTTCACGTGATCGAGTAACAAACAAACATCATAACATACCTACAAACTTTCACATTTATACTTATTAAAAATAATATACAGAGTGTTCGGTAAGTAGTAGGACAAACTTAAGGGGAAGATAGGTGGGGGGGGGGGGGGGGGGGGGCGGCACCTACCAAATAAATAAAAATGGCCTTAATAAAAGTGTCATCATTTTCGAGATCATTATTCAAAAATCAGAACATAAAAATCTGATATATTTGACGGGTGACCCAACCACCTATCTCTCCCTTAAGTTTGTCGTCCTACTTACCGGACACCCTGTATATATATTATTACTAGTGGGCCCGGCAGACGTTGTCCTGCCCTGAAAATAAAACTTAGAACCCGATTCCAGCGCCACCTATTGTGAAACTAAACCATCTGTCAGTCCGATCTCGAGACATGTCAAAACGTCGTTCTATACTAAATGTATGACAAAAATAATTTTCTTCATTATTCTTTTTTTTTGTGAATTTTTCCTGAATTTTCTTTGCTATAAACCTCACGGAGCCCGAGACCTTTCCAACGAATGCAAACCTGTGGAAATCGGTTCGTGCGTTCTGGAGTTATAGCGTCAGGAAGGAAAACCCGAATTATTTCAATATTGTACATATATTATTATTACGTCACTTTTTCCATAAAAATATCCTTGTATTGTTTCCTGCTAGATATTTTCAAATGAAGGCTGATTTCTGATAATTTTTGTGGCTTTAACCTTCGACGAATAGAACTTCGTGTTTTAGTGACTAAATAAACAAAACATAAAGTAAACTTACATTCAAATGTTATTATTAAATTGACAATCAACAACCCTATAGATATTCAAATAGCAATTCCAGATCGAGGATTTCGATAAGACGGCCAAACGAAACATTACGATGGCGAAATCGCAATCAATCAAGGCGAGTGTTGGCGCTGTAGCGAGCGGCGCCGGGTCGAAAGCTACAGCTATTGGATAATCATTATTTCCCCATTGGCGGGAATTGGCGAGTTCGTCGAATAAAATTATACAGTGCCGTGAGACCCCGGGCAAGTTAGTGGCTGCAGCTCCATTGTTCGGTACGCCACGATACATTAAAGTTATACAAAAAATATTGTCATTTAACACCAGGGTACTTGTGTTTATAAAACAATAGAAAATGTTCAGCAAAAATAAAATATAAATGTATTATTGCTATTCCCATTCAGCGCGGCAATGCTGCCAGTCTTCTTGGAACGCTTCCATCAGGCAGCGATTTGGGGCAAATTTTTTATTTATAATTAGTTTAGTTTTATTTTATCTTAAATATTTAATAAATAGAGCTCAAAATAAATGTATTATATTAAATAGATTAAAACTTCTTCAGTGAATTGGTAACGCATTAGGACATCACTGACTCGAGCTGTCAAAAGTAAAATTAATGGTTGGACGGAGTTTAGTTGTTTGATTTGACGTCCATATTATTTTATTTATTTATATTTATTTTGGCAACAGACAGTCATACATGATAATAATAGATACAATGAAGAAATAGGTACAGTTCTTGACCTAGTGCCAATAAATTTATCTAAATAACTAAATATAAAACATCAGATCATTACACTAACCTTATAAATATAAACAATGCAACGTTATCTACGCTGTGAAAGGTATTATATTGATTGTAAACACTACCTTGCACTTATGCACACTGGTCTTGATCAACTTAGAATATATAAAGGTCCTAAGTTGATCAATAACAATTCTGTATATCTGTTGCTCAATTGTGCAATTGTTGTTAGGTTTTGAAGATGTTACTCTTTCACACAAAAACAACTGAACAGATTTTGATGACACTTGGCATACTGGTAGCTTATATCCTGGGTTAAGACATGATATTTTTTATACCGGGAAAAGATAAGATCCTTCGGGAGCGTATTAGATATTTTTCTTCTCTATCTCTATTAGGTATAATTAAGTAACAAAATTATTTATATAATGTCGTATTATACAATGGAAATGCACACATCATAATGACGGGAATACACAATGCAGTGGTTCGCCGTTAAACTATCAATAAAAGGTATTAAATGATTTTTTATAGCCGCCATTTTTATTGGTGGCTTTTCTTCTAACGATACTGTCGCCTTGCCTAATGAATTTCCATTTGGCTTTATTGTGGACAATTTAGGTACTTCAGTCCTCTTTAATAGACCGCCATTTTTCATTCAGTTTGCCTTTTTTATTTTTCCCCATTTTTCGCTAGGATTTGTGAGCTTTTTGCATTCTCGAATTTCGCATTTTTTTTGGAGGTTGACAAATCAATGAAAATATAATTTAGTGTCAATTTATTATTATTACTATGGCCTGATTTTTCAAGCGCTTATCCAGCCAAGCGACATCTGGCTGTTCATTTGAAATTAGAACAGTTTTTGTATGGACTTAAAAGACGAATAGATTATTTAAGGTTTATGAACGAATAGATTATCTGAGGTGAAGCCCTGGTCTCCATAGTAGCCAAGCTCTGTTTACGTCAGGATCAGATGGCAGCGTGCGAAGAATGTCTCAGATTATTGACCCTAAATTGAATTTGGAATGAGGTAGTCCATCAGAACAATTTTTTACTTTAGAATAGAGAATTCAAAAACAATGTAAAGGAATAAACGAGGTCGGCATCGGAATCGGCATGTTAATCTCCATCAGCGGATGGCGACACATTTTAACTCGATGCCAATTTGGAGGCAATCAATTCAACTTTCATCGGAAGCATTCGAGACATTTCGAAATTAGGACTTTTGTTTCGTTTCTTTGATGTAACAACTTTTTTATGGATTAATGTTCGCACGTGAGTGAAAAAACGCAGCCGACGAAACGCCAAAGTTTATATGCCTCTTCAGACAACGGACTAATTAAGTCATGTGGAATTGTGAATGATGCACAATGATATGAGCTTTAACATAATACTACATTAGGTATATTGATGATTTAAAATAAAATAATTATTTATCCAAATAGGCCCTCACAACAGGCATCTATGAATAGTCAGACTAACTAACGCACGGTTCGGAAGGTTGCTTTCTTGAGATGAGCCTTTCGAGGGATTATAACTGAATAAGATATTTTTGAGTATTTTCTGTTTAGACATGATTTTAAGTTTATTTAGCGGTGGTCTCATTCCACAACGGCTGACTTTAGCGATTATTTACGCTAGTGCGTGAACCAGACGTCCCAGTATCTTTGACACGGGTTGCTATGGAACTCGTAAGGAATTCACGGATAACGCTAATTGGTTGTTCAACTTCGGGTTCCGAGATCTGCCGAATTCGCCCGATGTAACGGTTTTAAAGAAGAATAGGCTAGGTTGTTAGGTCAACGACTTTGTTACTATTCTATGAAGGCAACATGTGTTTAATATTAATAATTATTATAGAACTTAATTTAATGTGTAAATTAAGTAAACCTAATTTAGGCTAAGCTTACTCAAGGTGTCTAAAAAATCAAGTTTTAGCAGGCATAATTTCACTTGTGGAATAATTTCACATGTAATTTTTTTTCGATAAGTTTTGTCTTTAGAACCACCAAAGGTAAAGCGGCTACCATCGCCGTCATGCCAGAGGGATCGCCAATGTGTTGTACACTTTATTACAATGCCTTAAAGATAGCTCTCAAGTGCAATTGCCGGAACACACCAACAGCTTAGCGACAGATTTTCATCAATGATCATATTTTCAAAAATTTATCTATGCTAGCTTGAAGCTTGAAAATAAAAGACAAACCCCCCATAGCCGAAGTTTAAGTGAAGTTAAACGTGAAACGAGGCGCGCTCTCCGTCTCGCTGACCCGTCAATAAATTAGCATGCATAATGTATGCGACGACGACAAACCCTTCTGGCCCTTCAAGATATGACAGAGATCTATGAACGAATTCGTTTAGATGTGGTAATTATACGAACCGAAACCATTACAACCGCGTAAAATATGTATGCATCAATTTATGTCGTAAAAGAAGAAATGCAAAAGTTTCAGTTATTCTTTATGCCGTTGAATTTAAAATGCTTTGAGTTTTGCCGCTGAGTTTTATAATTTTTGTCGACATGTTTTTAAAAATGTATTTATTGTAAGTATACGTACTCATGTCTTTTACTTTTGTTTTGTTAACTCTCAATAAGTATGCGCTGTGATCACCGTCATATTATATATAATGAGTTATGTAATGAGTGATAGAGTCTATTTTGTTTCTGTAAAATTTGAAGGTTACAAAACCAAAAGCAACCTTCCGAACCGAGCATTCGAGTCTGACTATAAGTGCCTGTCCCTATTTGGATGAATAAACATTTCATTTCATTTAATTTCAAAACAAAAACCAAAAAATTATACACAGTAAAACTTTGAACGATGTGTATTTTCATTGGAGTGCCATTTCATATTAAACTACCTATATAAAAACGAAAATAACTGCGCGGCTCGACAGATTATGCTTAGTATGGGGATTCTGTGATAAACTAACTCCTCGCGGATGATGTCACGGGCTGTAATAATATAATACTAACCTAATGTCCTGGGTTGGCTTTTGAATCGGGCCGCAGCAATTGGGAGTTAGTAAGGATTGTAATTTGTAGAGATTGGTTCCCCATTTTTGCTTGCGGCGGCGTTGTGTGGCGGGTCGCTCTCTTCCCTATAAAATGTGCGAGGAGGGCGGTGGCTGCCACGCGCCATACTTATGAACAGGTGCTGCTTGTGGGGGCTGGTCTGTGCGAGTTTGTTGTTTATTAATTCAGTCATAATTAAATTTTATAGATTACTATTTTTGCCTCTATAACACGCAAATATTGTCGGTGAGTCTAGATAAATAATTATTGAATGTAATATGTGTAAGTTGTTTTTGAAAAGAGTAATTGCTGAGTTTATTGCCAGCAACCTTCCGAACCGAGCATTAGAGTCTGACTATTCATAAGTGCCTGTGAAGGCCTATTTGGATGAATAAACAATTTCATTTCATTTCATTTCAATTATGATATATCTCGCCCCGCAGCGATGCTTGGTTTTTTTTATCATTATTTTAGTGTGGGTGAAAAGGAACGTAATTTTGTTCCATAAAATGAGATTTTGATTGATTCGTTAACTTTGTTTTATTTTCCCAATGCCCTCTCCACATGTTTAGCGTGCTACTATGTTCGAGATCCATGTAACAGGGAAGCCGAGCAAACACTTGACGTTGTTTTCGTCTGGAGGCTCAATTAATTTCCCTTTCCAAACTTTAACAAATGAATTCATTATAATTTTTACACGCTCAATCTCGCGCGACCAATAAAATGCCGTTTTTATGAACTAATTCCTTCGCTGTATAACCTGCATTTTTTACGTCAAAATAATTATACAACCTTTTTAAGTTGTAAAGTTATATTTTTGATCGTGTATTTTTTTAAAGGATTCGGCCTTTTTGAAGCATTGGTTTAGTTATTGCTAGGATTATCCGAATTGGTATGTGGCTGGAACAATTATTGTACGCCATTAAAATAGTTCTAAATCCATTTTGGAGTTGTATTTATTATCGTACGATTATAATGCAAGCTGTGAGTATGTTTGTGATATTAGTAACTGCTAAACAGGTTGCCCCAAAAAGTCAGTAAAAAGGTTTTAGTTTAACCACCAATTTCACTAAAACCTGACTTGACTTGTACGGACAACGATTAACTTTAATGTTGTATGTAACAAGGGCTGGTTTAATACTCAAAGGTAACAAGTCCTTCATTCGTTGCCCGTAGTTCTATTAGTAGGACTGCAACAAAAACATCATTATTTTGTATGGGTAATGGTCCTACTAACAGTGAAGACGAAAAAAAATGTTAATGAAAAATCAAAAACTAGCTTTAATCTAAGACATTTACACAAAAAATCAGATTTTTTTCGCTCTTAAAAAAAAACCTATAACCTATATTTATCTTCAACAATAATAGAATAGAATAAAAACCAAAACTACGGGCACTGTTACTACGGGTCCTACAGGACCACGGGCAATAGACTGACTATGACATAAAAACAGAATAATACTAACATGACATTGGCAGAAATATCCTGAAGGACGATTGCCAGCAAGAAAAACTACAAGTTTACGACCCAGTTTCTCCCTTCAAAAGATTTATCTGCCATAACTACATAGTAGCACTAAGTATGGCGAACTATTCACCCGTTATTACCGACGGTTAATTTTTACACCAATTTTACACCGCCGCCATATTTGTGGAATAACTCGGAATGGGTGCCGGCTGTCGATCGGTGTAAAAGTTTGTTTTATTACACCAAACTTATGTTTATTGCTTGACGAATGTTTGAATTTTTAAGTCAGGGTTCTGTATAGAGATGGGTCGTAAATGTTTTGTCTTTTCTTTGTAGTCTAAAGTTTTTTTTTGTATATTTATAGTTTTTTAAGTACTTACATGTTTCTTTACAATTATCAACATGAAACCAATAAACACAAAAAAATGTTTTACTTTTAGATAAGCTTGTGTTTGACCGCAATCTCATCATGGTAAGTGATGATGTGGCCGAAGGTGGTAAGCACACACCGATAGGTGCTTGGCGACAGATTTTCAACGTGAGGGTGGTAGCCAGCCAGTCGGGTACTACAAAACACTCTAGCACCGTGCTATATATAGTTTCCTCACGATAGTTTCCTTCACCGAAAGCTCAAGCTCATTGTAGGATTCGAACCCACGACCTTCGCTGCGGTATCCGACGTCACTACCACTGAGTTATCATTGTTTGTATGTTTGTTGCTCAATCACGGAAAAACAAATGAGGGACCGTTCAAGAATTACGTAACGCAATTTTTGGAGATTTTTGACCTCCCCCTCCCCCCATGTTACGCGCCGTAACGTTTTTCTGTACCCCCCCTCCCTCGTAGTAAAACGTTACGTAACTACCAAGTGAGTATTTTTACCTAAAATTCACAGTTATGTGGCGTAAAGTAACGAAAATGTAAAAAAAAAAGTTACGTAACGCGTAGTTCAAACCAACCCCCTCCCGCCCCTGTAACGCATCGTAACATTTTACAAGACCCCCCCCTCCCACCAAATTCGTTACGTAATACTTGAACGCTCCCTGAACGGATTTTGATGAATCTTGGCACACATGTCAACGGATACTTTTATTTCGAGAAAAGATAAGATCCCTTCGGAACGCGGGAGAATCCGCGGGGCGGAAACCTAGTGATATTTTCAGAGACCTCTAAAAGTCCTTTAAATTATGGTATCCTAAAACAAAGCTTAATTTAAAACCTCTTAAAATCACGCACTTCCTTAATTCCGTATCTCTTAAATCAAATTTTAAAACTCAAATAAAAGTAAAGTCGCGCACATAAACCTTTGTGACGTTTACGGTGACAATAATGGCCACAAAAGTTTTTGTCTCAGCTCTAGTTGTCACCTAATCAGCGGGTCGTGTACAGTCGCGCACATAAATTAAATGTGGTGTAATCGCGCTCGTAACTCAGCCGTGACAATGCCGCGACTGATTTTGAGATGTGACATGTGGTGAATGACGACGGGGATACACTGAGGGCACTTTTATTGATACTAAACATTTTTAAATATGCTCGTTGCAATGATTCCAATTAAATTTTATGTTATTACATTAGTTGATACAGATTTTTTAGGCGACGATAGCTCAGTGGTAGTGACGTCGGATACCGCGGCGAAGGTCGTGGGTTCGAATCCTACAATGAGCTTGAGCTTTCGGTGAAGGAAAGCATCGTGAGGTAACCACAGCACTGTGGGAGGGTAGGTTATTTGTAGTACCCGACTGGCAGGCTACGACCCTCAAGTTGAAAATCTATCATCATCACTCACCATGGTGAAATTGTGGTCATAATATACAAACTTATAAAGAATAACAAAAAAGAAAAAAACATAAAAATATGTATGGGGCAAGATTAAAGTTTGAACTGCATTAGCAACTTACTTACCTTAAACAATAAATACGACAATTTTCCTTATCAAGCACAATCCCTGTGTAATCCCAGCCTAATACCGCGACGTCATATCTTTAGCACCTAATCTCGCAACACGACAAATAACTAATAAGAGCGACTAATAGTCGCTACGACGTGCGACAAACGCACGTGACACCGCGCCGCTTTCTCTACTTTAAGGATTATTTCCTAGAATAATTCGTAATCTTACTCAGTCATTGAACTTTTAAGGGTTGAAGTTGTAGTAACAGAAGTAATAAGGATTCAGCAATCATTTAAAAATATAGTCAAAGTCATAACCATTTATTAAGTTTAGGCCCTAGAAAAGCACTTATGAAGGTCGAATTACAGAGGTTACCACCGGCTCGGAAGTCAGCCTTCAATTGAGAAGAACCAGCAAGGTTACATTTTTAAATATTTTTGGACTATCTGACTATAATGGATTTTTTTTTATTCAAATGTTAAACAATTTTTTATAACATCGAACTAGTCTTCTAAAGACTTTTTTATAGCTGTTAAAATATAAAAAAAATACTGGCTCTCAAGTGCAATTACTACTACGCACCAAGTGGCAATAGATCTTTGCCTGTAATGATAGTTGTAAGTTTTGGTATAAATAAATAAATCTTCAACTTGAGAGTAGCCAGCCATTCGAGTCCTACAAAGTACCTACCACCGTGCAAAGAATCTTTTAGCTCTATAATGTTTTTGAGACAACCATCTATATTATATTTAAAATACAGAAAATCATTCTGATCTAGAAATTACGTTCATATTTTAAAATGTCGAAGTCCCAAAATACACAGATCACAATATGTCCACAGAGTTAAATATCCAACTCGTAAAATGTCACGATTGTAAATTGTCTAGATTGGATTTAAATAATTAAGTTCATCCAAATGTGTTTCTCTATGTTTTTTCTAGAGTACATCAACCTCACAATAAAACACAGATTTAAATCCAAAGTACATTCACGTACACAAGCGATTGGATCACATGTGTCTGTCTACTGTTTCTTTTTATTTGTTGGTAAGGAGCGTGTTTTTACGATGTTATAACTTGCGACTTACGACGCCCATAAATCTAGAGTTTAATTATTAATAATGTACGCACGACGCGGCCGCCGCGGCCATGTGCGACTTATTGCGTATTGTGAATATTGTCGTCATGTAAATTATATGTTTTGGTTGTTTTTTTATTTTATACTAGTGACTCGCTCCGGCTTTGCTTGGGCAGCAGAGTATACGCCATTTTTTGTTGCAGTGTCGTATCCGCGTTCCCGTGGGATCTCATCTTATCCAGGGATAAAAATTGGAATAATGTAGCATTCAAATGGTGAAAGATTTTTTTAAATCGGCCCAGTCGTTTTTGAGTGTATTCGTTACATACATACAAATCTTTCCTCTTTATAATATTAGATATTTATATATTAGAAGAAGAAGAAAGATAGAAGATTAGATTGGATAACGCGGCGCACGCCAGTCAGCGTGATTTGTTTCGACATCTTCAACAAACATCGCCATATTTCAGCCAATATTATAAGCTTCATGGAGGAGCGAGGTGTTAAAACCCTCCATTGTAAAGGGAAGATCTTCCGCCAGGCTAGGTCATCGTGCCTGGGGGCCGCGGTCTAACTGTACAAGTTGGAAGCTTGTATATATGCAGATAGCTTGGAAAACTTCGATATCGCGATGTAGATTATTGGAGCGCCATCTATCTAGGAGTCGTGCGAACTATATCAGATTGTAGATAGATGTCGCTACACCCTTATGAATTATAAATTTTAACCTTTCTCATGAATTGCGTCCATTGGTGAAAACCGTATGAAAATCCCTTAAATTTTTGAGTTCATTGCGTTCAAACAGACAAACAGACGCGGCGGGGGAAGTGAAGATTAGTAATGAAGATTTTTTTGCGACTCTAGCAGTTAGCTTTTCGAATGATTCTAACACGCAATGAAGGGCTAGTTTGATTCCCGCCCAGATATTAAAAATACGTGGTATATCAGTTATCTGGTTTCCATAGTACAAGCTTTGTTTTAGAGCAGATGGCCGTTACAAGAATATATCTGATGATTTGGCCATCTGGTTTTAAATGATCTGTTTCACTTTTAAAAGGAAAATTCTTTATAAAACTTTATCTATATACTCAGTTCCTTTCCAACTGTTTTACCCAACTGCGTCAGGAGAGAGGATAATATTTTCATTCTAATAGCACTGCACAACGCAGCTTCACAATTTGCCACAGAAACCCAACAGAAGTTGGATAAACAGGCAATAAGTTGTGAAAATGAATGCACCAAGGTATTTAACATAAAATGTAGTTGAAAGTTCAACCGTTAGAGCGCGAGGCAATAACAAAGTTTCACTTTCAGTACCTACTAGTACCACTTCCCGCCTCCCACCTCCCGCCTCCCGCCTCCCGCATCCCGCCCGGTGTAAGAGCGTCTTTACACTATCCGATACGATATCGGGTATTGTGTGATACTAAATAATTACAAATTTATTTACAACAAATGTACATACTTGAGTGAGTGAGATAGGCCTGAAAGTGAGAGTGAGAGATCATATATAATTATCTAAAAAAATTATCTCTGCCTCGGGTGACCGGCGGGCGGGGAGCTTTTTCCGCCAACGCATCAGCTTGGCTATCCAAAGAGGAAACGCTGCCAGCCTGCTGGGAACCTTGCCCATCGGCAGCAGCGGTAGTCTCGAATAAGTTTTTTTTTTTTATATAATTATAGTTTGTATATTTTGTACATTTGTTGTAAATAAATAGTCAAAAACATATTTATTTTACTTTTCAAAGTTTCTTATTCGTACTACGAATTGTATTCTATGGACACGGTGTATATTGTTTCCTGGCCCCCAATCTAGGCTAGCCTGTGCTATGGGTGGCCAATACTAGTAATACAGTCAGGGTTGTAAAAATCGGTGTCGGATCCGGTATCCGATCTCTTTTGTGTCACGATATCGTATCGGATGTTGTAGAAGAGCTCTCTTGCTCCTGTAATTCCTCCAGGATCAGTGGGTGACCGCAATGACTGAGTGGTAACAGTTCAACTCTGTTCATCGTCGCAAACGCAACGATACCTTGGAACCTGTTGTTAAAATTATGGAATTACTTGGGGAAAATTTAAACAAGTAAGAAAATTTAATAAAGAAAAAAAAACTAAAGGGCTGGTCCGATGAAACCATACATCTTCAAACGTACAAATGGTCAGACTCTAACGTACCTTTCAGGATAGTTCTGCTGAAATAAAATGAAATGTTTATTCATCTAAATAGGCCTTCACAGGCACTTATGAATAGTCAGACTCTAATGCTCGGATCAGAAGGTTGCTTTTGCTGGCAATAAATTAGCAATTACTCTTTTCAAAACAAATTAAGAATTATTACATGGGCGCCAAGAAGTGTCCGACAAAACCCAAGCATTTGTCGTCATTTAAATATTCATAACTATGGTAGTATGCCTTTTGCACTAAAACCTGATTTATGTATGTACATATAGGGAAATTTAAGTAGGAGGTATCTTATTATAGGAGCGTGAACTCAGTCCTAAAAATGTGTCTTGCACTTTATGGACTAGGTATAATTTAGCAGAGGTCACAAGTTTGTGCATATTTCTAGTATTGATAGAGAGCATTTCACATGTTCTTTTAACAAAAATGAAAATATTTTGGTGTACAAATGATATATTTGCATTATCTCCGAGAGATGATTGAGTACTCAAATCTATATATATAAAAGGATAATTGTAAATAAGAACCGGTAGTAAGTACTCAGCCATTACTTTTTTCAAAAACTTATAACTATTACATAAGATGTGTTGAAAAATCTTTATTTACAAGATATGTACAAAATATACAAACAAATGTACTACTATAATTTATAAAAAAAAAATCTTCGAAGCTGCCGCTGCTGCCGATCAGCAAGGTTCCCAGCAGGCTGGCAGCGTTTCCTCTTTGGATGGCCAGGCCGATGCGTTGGCGGAAACAGCTCCTCGCCCGCCGGTCACCCGAGGCCTCGATTGATTGATAGATGTGTTGCGATGAGATGTTGCTTTTCTTTCTGTAATTACAAAGCTGACACATCCACAGCTGACACATCTAGATGCTACATCCACGTCTATCATCTCGAACACTCCACATCAATTCAAGTGCTGCAATTCCCATCTAGGCTTTGTGTGCTTACCACCTTCGGCCACATCATCACTTACCATAGTGAGATTGTAGTCAAACACAAGCCTATCCAGAATAGAAAAAAATAAATAAATAACATAAACCATTAATTCACAAGCCGATATATTAATAGCGTTCCATGACGCGACACGACGTTTATGGACGCAGATATTAGTTTCCGAGGTATAGCGACACTTGCATACATATACATGGTTGCGGATATCATTTAATTATCGCCAAATATTGTGTTTGATGTTATAATTTGTATTGCGGTTAATAAGTGACCTGCCATTCAGCGCGGCAATGCTGCCCGTCTTTTTGGGAAGCTTCCATCGGGCAGCGATTTGGAGAAAAAAAATAATTTAGCTAGGTTTCATTTCTGGATCTCATTCGACCAGGTACAAAATGTTATGCGACCAAATGGAACACCCCAATTTTTATTTAAATCACTTAGAGTGAAGCGTATTCTTACATTGTAAGCATATGCAATAAAATAAAAGATTTAGTTCCCATCAAATGGGAAACATATGAATTTTTGCAACAATATACCAAAAGATACTGTTGTTTAGATAAATAATAGCGTCAAAACAATATTGGTCCATTTGCGTCAAATTGGCAAGGTAAAAAAGCTTGACAAATGGGTGCCTCACGAACTCAATGATCGCCAGAAGTACGCGTCGAGACGTGCCTTGCACTGCTCAACAGACACACAAATGAAGGAATTTTGAACCACATTGTTACCTGCGATGAAAAATGGATTCTGTTTGATAACCGCAAGCGCTCAGCAAGTTGGTTGGATCCTGGTTCAGCACCTAAACAATGCCCTAAACGAAAACTTACCCCTAAAAAAGTGATGGTCACTGTTTGGTGGTCTAACGCCGGTGTGATTCATCACAGCTTCTTACCAAACGGGGTGAGCATTACTGCAGATATGTACTGTGAAGAACTGAACACAATGATGGAGAAGCTGGCACATCTCCAACCAGCATTGGTCAATCGCTCGTCTCCGCTGCTCCTGCACGACAACGCGTGACCTCATACTGCACAGCAGACGGTCTCCAAGTTGCAAGAACTGGGGTTGGAAGCTCTCCGTCATCCGCCCTACTCACCAGACCTTGCGTCTACAGACGACTACTTTTTTCAGAATTTGGATAACTTCTTGACGGGAAAAAAGTTCAATACCCGAGAGGCAGTACAAAATGCCTTTGAAGAATTTGTTGCCCCCCGTCCAGCTGATTTCTTTAAGAAGGGCATCAATAAACTGCCACTGCGTTGGCAAAGATGCATTGATTGCATGGGTGATTACTTCGATAAATACAAATAAAAAATACATGAAAAAAAAATCGTTTAAATAGTTTCATACAAAACGGCAATTTCATAGGTAAAGACCTAATACTAGCTGTTCTGCGCGGTTTCAACCGCGTTCCCGAGGGATCTTGTCTTTTCCCGGGATGAAATGAAAATGAAATGAAAATGTTTTTTATTCAAATAGGCCTTTACAAGCACTTATGAATAGACTAGACTCTAATGATCGGTTCGGAAGGTTGCTTTTGCTGAGAAGAGCCGGCAATAAAATCAGCAATTACTCTTTTCAAAAACAACTTACACCTATTACATTTAATCATTATTTATTTATCTAGTCTCACTGATAAAATTTGCGTGTTAAGGCTTCCCATCCATGACAGATATTTGTGTGCATGAACATGTCTGTTTGTCCTGAGTCTGGGTGTAATTATCTATTTAAGTATGTGTAGGCGCCTGCGCCATCTAGCGTGGATAGAAGGAATTTTGTAAACTACACATAACGCCACCGAGCGCGTCATTCGATGCCCCCACTCTGTAATCTTTATAAATAGACGGGGCGATCGCCGTAAAGTCAGTCTTTGCTCGGGCGTGGCCCGATACACTTGTTGTCATAGTTGATTTGTGCAAACGAATAAATTTTTATTATCCTGACCTACCCTCTATCCGTCATATGTATTTAGTATAAAGTAGTATATGTAGTATATCAGTCATCTGGTTTCCATATTACAAGCTTTGCTTAGTTTGGGATCAGATAGCTGTTTGTGAAAAATATCCGAGGATATTTATTTATTTAATTAAGATATTTTTGAAAGGTTTATGTTTCAGGAAAACAACGTAATTATTCTGCTGGTTGACCTTGGGTGGAGACAACAACCGCACCAAAAGAAAGACAGTGGTTGTCATTCAGGCGATTCACGTAGAAAATTACTAATTTAGAATTACAATTTTAAATGGGTTTTCTCTATTTTTTTCTTTTAAACCACCCCTGTATTTGAGCGAACAAAACAAAAAAAAACCGGTCAAGGCGTTTCTAAGTTTTAGCGAGACTAATGAACAGTAATTCGTTTTTTTTATATACATATCTATAGTTTATACATGTATGTAGCTCTGTAGAAAATAATTATCCTACTAATAAATGTGAAAGTTTGGATGGATGTATGTTTGTTACTCATTTACGCCAGAACAGCTTAAGGGATCTGGATGAAATCTGGCATGGAGATAGATTATAGTCTGGAATAGTACATAGGCTACTTTTTATCCCGGGAAAAGATAAGATCCCTCGGGAACGCGGGTGAAACCGCGCGGAACAGCTAGTAATGTCATAAATATACACCATCAAGAGATCTACTATGTCGTTAAATGTATAATTTAAAAAAAACGCTTATTTATTTTTAGATTTTTTTTTATGTCACTAGTGACAACGAGGCAGGCGGGTCACCTGATGGTAAGTGACTACCGTCGACTATAGACATTGGCAATACCAGGGGGACTGCCAACGTGTTGTACACCTTATTACAATGCCTAAAGGGCAAGGGCAACTGTCTCTCAAGTGCAACTGCCGGAACACACCAACAGGTGCTTGGCGACAGATTTTCAACTTGAGGGTGGTAGCCAGCCAGTCGAGTACCACATAGTACCCTACCACCGTGCTGTGGTTTCCTCACGATGTTTTCCTTCACCGAAAGCTCAAGCTCATTGTGGGATTCGAACCCACGACCTCCGTCGCGGTATTCGACGTCACTTACCACTGAGCTATCATCGCCTAAAATAATACTGAGGTTTCTGTTTAATATATCGTGCATATGATGCAATACCTAACAAAAACAATAAGACATTTGTTGATGGTTTCTCGTCTTTGATTGATTATGGGTTGCGACATAAATACTATACGTAGGGAATGATATTAATAGCACGGGGGCTTACTCGCGTGACGGTAACGCACTTCGTTCACCGCCACACACGTAAACATGGATGGTATATCATTTTTTTCCATACTAATGTGTAAAGTCAGCAACATTTGAAATCATTTATTGATTTAGTGTCACTGATGTCGGGATTGTTGAATCACGCTGGTTGTAGCTTCGATTCCCATTTAGGACACTTTTTGTGTGCATGCATGTTTTGTCCAATATAGTTCAATTATAAGTGCACCAGTGCCTTGAAATTAAATGAATATCTGACTTTTCAAGTTATTGTTGTCACTTACCATCAGGTGACCCGCCTGCCTCGTTGTCACTTGTGACATAAAAAAAAAAAAAAAGTCTATGGAAAATAGTGGAACCAATTTAAGAGCGTTTACGAGGTACGGCATTTCATACAAATTTTCAAGCCCTTGTTTTTTGAATTAAATGAACCGATTTTAATGGAACTTCGTACGCATAAGCAGGATACAAAGGTCTAAAAAGTTAGTTAAGAACATTTTCGAAAAATTGTGTAACAGCCTAATTAGACAGATTAAAAAAAAATGGCATGAAAAAAACGGCTGAAAGGATTATGATGAAGCTTGGTACACAAGTAGATCATATCCAAGAAAAAAACATAGGATACATTTTAAAGAAAGATAAGATCCTTCGGGAACGCGGTTGAATCCACTGGGAGGTAAACTAGTAAAAAGTAAATGCTTGTAACCGAATCTGCTGACGCTGAACAGACACTATGGTCTGAGGGCCCGTAAACCTGTAGAACATTGGTTGGTAATAGCTTCATAACTCGTCACACGGTTACTGCTCTCCGGTTATTTCACCCGGTTAAGGTTTAGGGTAGTGCGAGCGAAACTATGTTTGTACCAATTTGCTGGAAGACAGCTATGAATGCAGTTTTAGCAGGGTGATGATAGCTCTGTGGTAGCGACGTAAAATCCTACAATGAGCTGGAGATTTTGATGAAGGATCGTGAGGAAACCATAGCACGGTGGTAGAGTTCTTTGTAGTATCCGGCTGACTGGCTACCTCAAGTTGAAAGTCTGCCGCCACTCGCCAGGCACCTATTGGTGTGTTCCAACAGCTGCACTTGAGATTCCTTTTAACTTTGTGGGCTTCCCATTTAAGGTGAGATTGCGGTCAAACAAGCTTATCTAAGAAAAAAAATCAAGTTCGTTAAAAGCAAATTATTTTATTTGTAAGGCGAGCCTATATAACGACTAATTATCATGGCAGAGGACGTGGGTTCGATTACCAACCAGGACAGACTTTTGAAGCATGAATATGTCTGTTTATCCTTAGTCTGGTGTAATGTCCACTAGTACACTGAGGTTGATATTCGGTAAGGACAAGTAATAAAGCACGCAACTACACTGATGGATATCGGCTCGCAGCAAGCGCCCACGTCTTCACTACGCGGCGGTCGGTAGGCTAGTCCCCCCCGCCCCCCGCCCCGCGATCCTGCGCGTGCGTTGCTCGAGACGACAGAGTTATACACAACTATAAATATCTATCTATACACTACATCTGGGAGTAGTCATCTATTTAAGTATTTCTTTAAAAAGTAGTATATCAGTATATTATTCAGAAAAGAAGTGACACCCACGGTTCCAACACCAGGAATCTCGCGCGTTGATGAACCTGCAAAAATCTCTTCTCGCCGTTCTTGAAAAACCCAAACTCCCTACAGAATACCACCGGCGGGGAGCTCAGTTTCTCAAAGCATATCCATATCTTTACCAATGGCGTAAGGCCCTTACCCCACCCAGTTATTTTATACCCGGCTCGCACGATATCAGGCGGTTACAGATATGAGTTGTGTGGATAAACTTTATTTATTGGCAGCTGTAATCCTGTTTGTTGGGGCAATTCAGGACGAGCTCATCAGTGGGCTGGGGACCCCAATAACTATGGCATTATGATAACTTGAGTGGGGCAGCTTGTGGAGATGTCTGTTTTGGAATAGTGCCTGAATTTAGGTGATGGTAGCTCAAGTGACCTTGAGTGCTGAGACGAATGTGGGTTTGAATCTTATAGTTTGTTTGAGCTATTGGTGAAGGAAAATATGACGAGGAAGCTCGGTGATAAAATACAAACTTGATCTTGAAGATCTTCGCAACGGTATCCGATGTCACTTCACTACCTTACCTACACCTCCCACTGATCTATGATCGCCTTAGATCTAGGGTGTTTTTCAATTGATTGCTAAATATCTAAAAAAGTATACATAGGTTATGTTGTAAAATCAACTTACAAAAATATTTTCTATCTATATATATAAAATCGACTTCAAAACTGTAACCTATACCTATGTATAAACATAAACTAAAAAGTAAAGAATAATATTTTAATTTCAAAGCATGAGCCTTAAAAGACAATCAACAAAATTATTGATATTTATATATCTATTTAATATTTTTAACAGTTCTTTTTGGAGTCGGTGCCAGCCAAGAAGGACAGTTTAATTCTGCCTTTGTAACAAACTTTCGAAAAGTAGGGGAGCGACGGCGCAGAGCTAAGGAACATTACCGTAAGGAGAGGTGTCGTAAGACGTTTTCTCGTATGAACACTTCGTGTCCAGTTCAAAACTGTCCTTCTTCTTGGCTGGCACCGACTCCAAAAAGAACTGTTTATAAATAATTTGATCGAGGAATAAGAACGGATTTTTCAAAATTCAACCTCTAAAGGGGTGAAAAAGGGGTTGAAAGTTTATATGAAAGTCGATCATTTTTGAAGCTAGAATCATGAAACTTTGTTTTTAGACTATCAATTAAAAACAAAGAAACACGTGTATCAGTGTTATTTAAATTTATTCCCCTGAGGGGGTGAAACGGGGGTTGAAAGTTTGTATGGAAGTCCGCGATTTTTTTAACTTATCATAATTTAATTTTGTTCCCAGAACAGAACTTGTGTTCTTTAGGTCTGGATCGCGGGTGAATCCGCGACAGCGCTAGTAATATCTATATCTCTTCTAACTACTCACTTCAAAGTATTTACATTATTCTTGTTATTAAGATACGTAGAAATTACCTAAAAATATCGTCGTGTGATAACGTGGCTTGGCACTAAATGAGGGGAATTTCAAAGAGAACTCAAGGTGTCTGCACCGTGACTGGCGTGGATGTCTCCTTGGGGAGACATTACAAACTCGCCTTGAGAGGTTCTGTGCGGCGGACTGTAAGCGGGCAGGAGAACGCCTGTGTTCATTGATAAGTAGCTTCTTTGCTTACGTTTGGGTGTAAATACGAACGAAATTCATCGCTGTCAATGTGGTAACGACGTTGATAGGCTAGGTCACCACGGTCTATCATGTCGCCGAAGTGCTGGCCGTTTATCACGACACGCAGCAATCAATGACGTCATTCGTAGGGCTTTCGCCACTGTTCACGTGCCGGCCATTTTAGAGCCGAACGGAATAGCACGTGACGATGGTAAGAGGCCCGATGGTATGACGTTGTTGCCCTGGTGTCGTGGTAAACCTCTAGTGTGGGATGCAACTTGTGTTGATACCGTTGCACGATCCCACCTAGAGTCAACATCCAGGGTGGCGGGCGCAGCGGCGACTACAGCGGAGGATTTCAAGCGGCGCAAGTACACGGCCATCGGCGATGGTTATATATTTGCGCCGTTTGGAGTGGAAACTCTGGGACCGTGGGGACCGGAAGCGCGTAAATTATTTAAAGAGCTATCGGCGCGCCTTATAGAAACTTCCGGCGACCAAAGGGCTGGCTCGTACTTTCGACAACGAATAAGCCTCGCTATACAGCGAGGTAGCGTAGCCAGTCTTTTGGGCACGTTACCCATAGACAGCGATCTAAATTCTGTGTTTTATTTATAATTTAGTTTTATTTATAGGTATTTTAGTTTTATTTCTAATTTAAGATGATCTGTATACTACAAATAAAGTGTGTTGATTGACGATACTGATAATTAAAACGAAACCATAAAACCTTATAAAGGTTGCTGAAATGATTACACTATAGCCACATTTTAAAAACATATAATACTAGCTTTCCGCTCCGCGGTTTCACCCGTGTTCCCGAGGGATCTTATCTTTTCCCGGGATAAAAAGTATGTGTTATGTGTTATTCCAGGATATGGTCTACCTATGTGCCAAGTTTCATCAAAATCCACTCAGTAGTTTTTGCGTGAAAGAGTAACAAACATCTACACATGTTCACACACATCCAAACATACTTTCGCATTTATTACATTAGAAGGATAAACGAAACTTACTATAGGTATATAAAACACTAGTTGTCCTATCCAAATTTATAGCTTTTATACTTCAGTTCCCGAGGGATCTTATCTTTTCCTGGGATAAAAAGTACTTTTCCAACGTTCCATCTATCTCTATACCAAATTTCATCTAAATCGGTTCAGCGGTTTAAGCGTCAAGAGGTAACTAAGTATGGACTAGATATTTTGTTTTTTTTTTATCTGTGATGATATAGGTATACAACCTTGTTTAGCGAAACCAAAATGGCAGCCACGATGTCAACTGACGCAACGCTGATATTTCCCAAAGAGTATGTAATATATTAAGAGACGGGACTCCCATACAAGCTCTTGAACTAGCCTTTGCGACCTTTGCTTGGAATTCTATACCACCGACACCACAAACATCTTTTGACATCTTGTCAAACAATAGGAGTACCAACCTAACGAACCAAATAGTGCTTGATAAATAGTTCTTATCGATATCGATAAAATATGCAGGGTAGAAACCGAGGCTACTACTAAATAATATTTTTTATTAATTTTAGGTAAGTATCGAATCCGTATTTATGAGTCCAATGTTGACGAGGGGTTATTTGGTACTAATACAAGATTGGACTTAAATGCGGACCCGAAATAAAATAAAAAACTTTCTGCTAATTTAATTAAAATTTTAATACTGAAATGAAATTACTTATTCAGCTAAGAAAAAAAAATATTATCACTGGTTTTGTTTTACAGTATTATATATCAATGATAATAATCAATAATAATCAAAATTATATACTTCACCAATCAGTTTTCTTCACCTTGCTTTGTAGCTCACTTTTTAAACCCCGTTGCCTCCCAAGTGGCATAACAATAACATAACAATATAATTTAATATATAAGGGATTCAACAGATTAATATTTCAACAATTAGCATTCTTCATCTTGCTCCATAGCTCACTTTTTAAACTTAACAATTTAACAATCAGTATTCTTCATGTTGCTCTAAAGCTTACTCTCTAAACTTAATACTTCAACAATAAGTCTTCTAAGAAAATAAAAACTGTTCTTTTTTAATATTATTTTGTGATGCCCTGTTGCTGTGATCTTTTAATAATGTAGGCATTTGAATCTTCAGCTTTAACAAACGAAATGCATGCAACTTTTCAACGGGAACACATATTAAATCTTCTTTGCCCACAAACTTGATCCACTGTTTGCATCTGAAATTTTTATAAAGATTATGTTTATAAATCATATACGTACAATGGCCCAATCAAGAGGCCAAGTGCTGAAATAGCCCCGTCAAAACGAACAACAAAAATGTTTCTAAATCCTGAAAAATTGCATAACCTATTCCGATCCTTGCTCATTTACATTTACCGACAATAAAACATACTGCCCCTACTTTTTTACGTAACATTATATTTCTTATTTCTTTTCAATGATAAACAAAAACGTTTTTATCGATATGTGGATATTAAAGTTGTAGTACATCACTAGCAAACAATTGAAATAAGTTAAATATGTTAATTTTATTTGTTCTTAGCCTGTTCTACTTACATATGGCTGCAAAGTATCATATTTAAGTGCTTACCGGGCTTCATCTAAAGGAAATTTTGCCATAAACATCCTTTTTTCATGATTCGAACGACTTGCTCGAATCCCGCATATTTCACAAGTAATAAACCGTCTTTTCAGTGGCATTTTAAGTAATTATTAATTAAAGTACACCTCTGATCACCCGTCACTAATTTTTAAGAGAAATTTAACTTTTTTAGCAATTAAAATCCACAATCAAACAAATATTTATATGAAAACACAAATGGTTCGAAATGAAGTTTTGACAAACAACATGGCTGACACTTGACAGAAAAAGCAAGAAAGAGAAACTGCACTGAGGGAGAGTGATAGCAATATCCGCCATTATTATTCGATTGAAGGTCCATAGAAGAAAAAATTGTTTGAAGTTTCACTAGACTGATATTTCCCGCTTGCATTGTGACCGCACGCACGCGAGCACTTTATAACAAGCCTTCTCTGAAGCGACACAGAGTGGGGATGAAAAGGACCGATATTGGCGTCGTAATTAATACACCCGACAAATAAACGTTCGGGAATAACAAACAACATTCATATGTATAAATGTTGATCTATATAACTTTATTGATATTACTCTGGGTGTTTTGTAATCAGTTATTTTATATCAATACTAGCTGTCCCCGGTATTAACCGCGTTTCCGATAGATCTCATCTTTTTCCGGGATAAAAAGTATACTATGTTTTAGATTAGGATATGGTCTACCTGTGTGCCAAGTTTCATCGAAATCCGTTCAGTAGTTTTTGCGTGATTGAAAAATCAAATTGTCAAATTATAACATTTATAATATTGGTATCTGATTTTGTAGTGGGGAGTAATCGATTATTTTAATTTATGGTCCGTTTATTTTATTAAGTGCACTTCGATAAAATAAAAATGAATATACGGTACTACCAAATAGCAGGGCGTGGGACAATAACTAGGTCAATTCACCTTCAACAAATGAACTTGTTTAAAAAGTGTCCGAAAATTTTGTTCATCAGCCTAAGTTAATATTCGCTGAGGGACGATAAGAATATAGCTCGGAGGTATTGTAGCTGCGTAGAATCTTGTCTCGGAAAAATTGAAATTAATAATTCAGTAATAGACCGGGCCGATGCTCACCGTGGGGTAACATCCCAGTAATTGAGAAATTAAAAATAATAAAGCCTCCAACCTCTTGTCCGGAATCGACAGTCGGCTGTCGGAGTCTATTGATCCGGAAATTGAGAGTTAGATTTGGGAGGATTGTTTTGAATCATTTGACTCGTTTAATCATTTGGAGTATAGTTAATTTGTTGATGTATTATTATCTTGATTAAGTTACTAACTATTCACTTAGTAAAATTGTAGAACAGTGGGGTAAGAAGTTAATAGGATTAATATTAAATAGTTTTTTTTACTTTTTGGATAAGCTTGTATTTGTCCGCAATATCACCACGGTAAGTGATGATGTGGCCGAAGGTGGTAAGCACACAAAGTCTAGATAGGAACTGGCTCTCAAGCGCAGCTGTCGGAAAACACCGATAGGTGCTTGGCGACAGATTTTCAGCTTCAGGGTGGTCAAGTACTACAAAAGTACCTTACCACCGTGCTATGGTTTCCTCACGATGTTTTCCTTCACCGAAAGCTCAATCTCATTGCAGGATTCGAACCCACGACCTTCGCCGCGGTATCCGACGTCACTACCACTGAGCTATCATCGCCTTAAAATAAAGCAGGGTTTTTATTGGTAGGAAAGCGGGTAAAAACGAGGGGGAACAGCCCGTCGTTCCGGTTTACGTCACGTCAGTTTTTCCGTATGAAAGGCCTTGGAGATAACATGAAGTCTGTCCACAGAACTTGAGATGCGTCCGGGACGCGTGAAAACGTCAAAATTGAAAGATATACAGCATCGTCGCGTTCACTCAGCTCGCGTGTGTGTGTGTGTGTGTGTGTGCTACACTATGTGGTGTTACCAGCTTTTTCAGAAATTATACTGAGGACGATTTTTGGCACCGACGTGGAGGTTGTGGATTCGAATCCTAGAATGAGTTTGTAGTTTTGGTTGTTGGTTTGTTTTACTATTAAGGTAAATAAGCATGTACCTAGCTTTTATAATTATTATACCTAGATTTAATTATTTTAAATTTTTATCCAACGTTTGTTATGAATCAATGCAAACATTACAAGTTAAAAAAAATATAATTATTAATCAAATTGAAAATGTATAGCCAAACATCTGTTGGTGTTTTTGAAATGGCACTTGAGAGCCCGTAATTTTGGTTTTAATCATTTTTTTCATTGACGTAATAATATATTAAAAAAAAAACTGCTACCAATCGAATATTATGATTTTTCACTGTGATTTTAGTAGATTTATTGAAAGTGACACTGGCAACACTGGCCCCATACGTTACAGATAGCATTGAACCACAAACTACCAAGAGATGCATTGAACGGCCGTTTTTGTTAACTGACTGACGGAATGGGTTTGTTGGGTATTTTACTTGTGAGGGTCATTGAGATGTTATCTCAAATCTTTGTAACATATTGCAGAACGTCGATATTTGATATAGGGATTTTTTTATTAGCTTTAGCATTTTTAAACGAATTTCATGAATGTTATGCAATAATTTGTGTTCTTACACAGAACGCTAAAATCTACGAGACGGTGTGAACAAAGTTCTACGAACACGATTTACCTACGGAGTTTCGTAGCACGTCTACGTCGTAGCAAGACTACGTCACAGACGTCTACAGATCTCATATTCCATCGTTTAACTAACTCATAATTAACGATATGCACACAATTAAGGTTCGGTTTGTCGATGTAAAAACCCAATTTATTCATCGTCAATTGTTTAAATTTCCAACGCGGCCGCACTTGGCTCGCTAACTTTGACAATTAAACAAACTTGGAACAAAGAAGGCGGCGGAGAAAAAAAAAGGGAAAATAATTACTTTCTTTAATGACCGCCACGCTCAAAGGTACCAACTTGCAGACGAGAAACTTTGTAATGTACAAAGTGAAACTTGTATTGGAGCGACCGACTGTGAACCTGTGAAGGGACTGACTACGGAACTCATATTCAAATAGGTACTTACGAGATGGGTACTTTAAACTTGTGCAAATGTTCCATAGAATCATACGTAGAAACCAACTGATATTATAAATGTGAAAGTTTGGATGGATGGATGTTACTCATTTACGCCAGAACGGCTGAATGGATCTGGATGAAATTTGGCATAGAGATAGATTAT